>CAJQZP010001083.1:0-532500 GCA_907164705.1 Parnassius apollo
TAATAGATACACTATCGTATTAGGATTACCTGTAAAGATGAACTATATTTTAGAGATAAGTGTAAGTATTGAAGAAATAAAATGAAACAAAAAATTAGAGTTTCAGACATTTTCCAACTTTGATATTGCTTTCCGTCGCTGATCCGGGTATCTGACAATTCCTACAGTCGCCTCTTACGAGTACAACACCCACGGGGTGAAATGGGGTGATGAATTCTCTTATGCCGCTATTCACGTCAATCTCTATAGTATATTTGTATGACTATATTTACTGTTTTATATTTATTTTTCATAATATTGTAGCTATTCGATCTGCAGTAAAACTATACCATGTAGCGGCAGTAGAAAGACTATCCACTACTCTATATCGTCACGTCGTATCATCATTTATAATCTGATGATACACAACTACACTACTTGTTTGATAGTAAAAACACTCGAGAAGCTATTAAGAAAGTGAATGGTGACTTTAGCAGTATCCACACATGCTCTCAAAATAATTATTTAATTCTCTACGCAACGCAACAAAATCTCATGTTGGTTTCAGGCACTAAACGCTAAATAAGAAAGGTATTAGACGTTGGAAAAAAATATAAATCAATAATGTTGTTCTGGGACAAATAACCTCTGCAAGTAATCTCGGTTTGATTTTAGATGCGAAACGAATAGTTATTGATCACATGAATAATAAAATCAGGTCAGCATTTTTCAAGCTTAAAATGCTCGACAAAATCAGGCCTTATCTTAAGAAGGAATTACGCATAATTTTGTGTGGCACGAGTACTCTGGTGCTATCTCAATTTAAGCACTGTAGTTATACCTTTGGTTCATTAATAAATTTCAACGCATAGAAGTCAATACAAAGAGTGAAAATGTCTGTATTCAATTTTGCTTTAATGTACCCAAAAGATAATCCAATAACCTTACACGTGAGTGCTAGAAGGGAGCTCCAGTACGCTTGTACTCTGCATAGGGTAATATGGAGCAAACGGCCTGACCTCTTTAAAATAAACCTGTTGAATATGCCAGAACACAAAACAACCCGATACAGAGAATGTATTAAATTTACTGCTGCAAAATATGGAACGATTTGACACCTTTTCTGAGAAATAAAATGAGCACAGGAAGCATAAAAGCCAACTATAAACAGCACTGCTATGAAACATGCTTACTGGAAATACATAAACATAAGAGTTTTTTTTTAAATTAGTACTGTAAAATCCTTCATAAACTCATCCCCATGTACAACCTTAAACAACACACACACACACACACACACACACACACACACACAAAAAACACACACCACCGCGCCGCGCGCACGCACGCACGCACGAGCGCAAGCGCGCACGCGCGCACGCACGCACGCACACACACACACACACACACACACACACACACACACACACACACACACCTGTGCGTGTGCGTGTGTGTGTGTCTCATTTACATATGGAAGTAAATGAGACGAGGGAGATGAGGAGTCAGGATCATGCCAAATGCAAGTCCATGGTCTCTGCTTACTCATGTGGGTGACAGGTATTTGTGTTTATGGAAAAATCGCTTATAAAAATATGCCTAAGATGTAAAGATAATTCACGTCAAAGAGCCATGCCGCATTGTGTTATGGCTGTAGCACGAACGGGTTGGCTCGTCCGGGGAGTGATCACATTTTTCAGAATATATTAAATGATGGCGTAGTTGTTCAGTTTCATAAGGAAAGTAATTAGAACCCCAGATCCTTTTTCTAATAATCAGTCATTCCATCTTAGTCCAAAGCAATGACGAAATAAACTTACTCCTTTTTAAAAGACCGGCTTTTTGCAACGCACCTGCAATTCCCCTGGTGTTAACAATTAAAAACGATACATCGGTATCAAAACAACCGAATAAATATTTTAATAAATATTTATGGCTCTAAGTATTAGCACATTTTTTTATAGAAGAAGAGGGGGCAAACGAGCATGCGGCTCACCTGATGTTAAGTGACTACCGCCGCCTATGATATACCGCAACACCAGGGGAATGCAGGTGCGTTGCCGGCCCTTTAGAAAGGAGTAAGCTCTTTTCTTGAAGGTCCCCAGGTCATATTGGTCCGGAAAAATCGCCGGTGGTAAACTATTCCACAGAATTCATAAAACCGGAAGACAACAATCTGTTGTCTTCCGGTTTTACGGACAGCAATAAATGTCACGGTGTGTTTTACTCATAGATTCAGACCGCCAAGAAAATTTTCAAGCCGGAAACGTGAAGTAAAATTTTAGTTTGAAAATAAATCTTTAAAAGCTTTTATAGTAAAGAAAAATAATGCCAAAGTCAAAAATACATGTTAAATACAAGGTGATTATTAATAGGAGATTAATCATAATACCTGAGAAATATGAATAATGCCCAATACGAGCAGGTAATTTGATAAATACTATTGAAATAGTAAAATTACCGGGCTATAAAAATGAGGTACCCTACTTATTGGGCAGAGTAATATAAATATAGATAATATTAGTTTTTTCATGACACATATTTAATACTTAAATTCAATAAGAATAATGTTTTTCATAAAATGTATTTTTTTCTTTGTAAAAAGAAAGGAATATCCCATTGCTGCTATTTGATTACTTTTAAAGGAACGTTCTAATTTTATTATTTTTCGTTTTGTTTATTTTAGTATATATTTTTAACCAAGTTGAAAACGACAAAGCTCTTTTTACGGCGCGTTTTATGGATGTTCGCCGATTTCTCGGAAACGGCCAAACGGTTTAAAAGATTCTTTATTTATTTAATAGGCTTATAATTCAGGAGGTGGTCCCATATAAATTTCAAGATAAAATTCATTATACGTATGGAAAAATAGTAAATGAATATTTTATAGTAATGTATTTTTTTAAAGAGAATATTAACAATGCCATAAACATTACTAATATTCCCCTTAACCACTCGTGGTAAGCTTAAATTGCTTGTGTTACGAGTGATTCACGCCAGTAGTCGAATGGCGGATTTGAACCCACGACCTTTTTGAGTTCGTGGTCCGCGCCCTGCCATTAGGCTACTGTCGCTTATAATATATGTAAGATTATAATACTTACTTTAATGGAAACTATACGACATTCTGGTTGTTACGTTGAACTTTTAATAAACTTTAATTCCGTACTTTAATTTCCTTAGACTTTAATTTTTTGATACACAATACCTTTACTTCACCAAACCTTAATGTGGTAGAGCCATGCTGCAGTTATGTTATGGTTGTATCACAAATGGATGGGCTCGACTGAGGAAGGACCACGCTCTAACAAAATACCACCGTTAAATAGCAGCTAAATGCTGCTGTGTTTCATATGGTGAATGTAGAGAACCAGAGACTCTTTTTACTGGATGCAAGGCATTCCATCTAAGTCTTCAGGGGTGACAACGCATCCGCATATTGATTCTTAATCGAGGACAAATGTAGATGTCTATGGGCCACAGTGAATACTTAAGAGCAGGTGGGCTGTATGCTCGTATGCAACCTTTATTTTATAACGTCTTTTGACAGAGTGTTAGATTTATTGTACATGTTAACTAAAAAAATGGTACCTACCGCCTTCGATTCTAAGGGAAATTGATATCGATTCTTTAGAATTAGTAACCATTTACAGTTTTATCTAGATTGATACCAGATTAAATTAAAAACAGATAACACACAAAATTTATTAGTTTCTTCATATTTATTGCTTCCTGCCGTGTAGTGGCGGTTGAGAATATCCACTACCCCATATCTTCCCGTGGGTGTCGTAAGAGGTGACAGAGGGACACAGAAAGAAGACGGGCAGCAGCATCTTCCTAATAACAACAATAACATAATAAAAAACTGCGGTTGCGAACCCGCTCGCCAAGCGTGGCAACTATAGCAAATATCACCCCATGAGCAACGACGCAAATAAACGGCCCCCAGTCCCCGGCGGCCTAGCTATTCCTGGCTTTGGTGGTGACCATGGTAACGGCGGGGCAGGGGGTGTTAAGAATCTCTGGTGGAGGTTCAGTTGCCACATACGACGACTCGACCTGGCAACGTATAACGCACGCACACTGAGGACTGACGAGAAGATACTGGAGCTGGAAGAAGAGGTAGATAAGCTGCACTGGCATATTACTGGATTATCTGAGGTCCGAAGAGAGGGGGAGGACACAATAATTCTCGAGTCCGGCAACTTGTTCTATCACCGGGAGGGCGACCATCTGTCCCAAGGAGGTGTCGGATTTATCGTCCACAAGTCTCTCGTCAACAACGTTGTAAAGATTGGGAGTGTGTCGACGAGGGTCGCGTACCTGATACTCAGAATCACCAAACGGTATTCGCTGAAGGTCATACAGGTCTACGCACCAACCTCGGCACGTCCCGATGAGGAGGTGGAGGAAATGTATGAGGATATTTCTAGAGCCATGCATTCCTCAACATCCATAAAACGCGCCGTAAAAAGAGCTTTGTCGTTTTCAACTCGGTTAAAAATATATACTAAAATAATAAAATTTGGAGTAGGGCAACGGAATCGTAGGGGCCAGCAGCTGGCTGACTTTATGGAGTAAGAGGGACTCTTTATGATGAACTCTATCCTCCAGAAGCGGCCCTACAGGAAGTGGACTTGGTCGAGCCCCGAAGGTTCGACAAAAAATGAGATTGACTTCATTATGACCACCAGACGCCAACTGTTCAGTGATGTCTCAGTGATCGCAAGGGTGAAAACCGGCAGCGATCACCGAATGGTTAGAGGCACACTGAACCTAAACGTTAAGTTGGAGAGGTCTCGTCTAATGAAGTCAACGCTCCGTCCCCCCTCGTGCTCTAATCTAGAATCCCGAGACTTTTCAGCTAGAGTTACGTAACCGCTTTCAATGCCTAGAAGATTGCAATGCAGTGGACGATATGAATGACAAGCTCGTGGAAACTGTCCATGCGGTCGGAGCTAAGTTCTGCAAGACCCGCCGCAGAAGAACACAAAAACTCTCCGATCACACTCTTAATCTCATGGCTGTTAGACGGGAGATGAGGCTGCAAGCGTCAACAGATTTGACAGCATACAGGCAACTGAACAGACGGATCTCCAAATGCATACGGCGAGACTTACGCAACTTTAATACTGCTCGTATTAAAGAAGCGATCGAGCGGAACCAGAGCTCCAAAGTCTTTGCCAGAGATCTGTCTGCCAGAAAGAGTCAACTGTAAAAGTTGAAGACTGAGTGTGGCAGCATCGTTTCCGGGACACCTGAGATTTTGAGTGAGATTGTGAGGTTCTATGGGCAGCCGTACACATCATCCTTGGAGCCACACGCAAGTGTGAGTACGGATCCAAGAGCAAATATTACCCGACACTATTCCGATGATATCCCAGACGTCAGTCTGAGCAAGATTAGAATGGCTCTCCAGCACCTTAAAAACGGCAGGGCCTCAGGCGAGGATGGAATTACAGCGGAGCTTCTGAAAGCAGGTGGAACACCGGTACTTAAAGTCCTTCAGAAGCTCTTCAATTCCGTCCTCCATGGTGGCACTACTCCGGAGGCGTGGAGCAGAAGTGCGGTGGTCTTGTTCTTTATGAAAGGCGACAACGCTCTCTTGAAGAACTACAGACCGATTTCCCTTCTAAAACGCGTCTACGTGCTGTTTTCGAGAGTCATTACGAATCGTCTCGCACGCAGACTCGACGACTTCCAGCCTCCCGAACAAGCCGGTTTTCGAAAAAGCTTCAGTACCATAGACCACATACATACCCTGCGGCAGATTGTACAGAAAACCGAAGAGTACAATCTGCCACTTTGCCTGGCGTATGTGGACTATGAAAAAGCCTTTGATTCCGTCGAAATTTGGGCGGTGCTACAGTCCCTTCAGCGGTGCCAAGTTGACTGTCGGTATATCGAAGTGCTGAATTATTTGTACAGTAGGGCTACGATGGCTATCCGAGTACAGAACCAGAGTTCGAAATCTATCCAACTACAGAGAGGTGTAAGACAGGGTGACGTTACATCCCCGAAACTCTTCACCGCTGCCTTGGAAGACGTTTTCAAGCTACTGGACTGGAAAGGATACGGTATTAACATCAATGGCGAGTACATCACTCACCTTCGATTTGCCGACGATATAGTCCTTATGGCAGAATCGCTGGAGGACCTTAGCTCAATAACCTCAATGGTGTCTCCCAACGGATAGGTCTTAAGATGAACATGGACAAAACAAAGATCATGTTCAATGTCCATGTCACACCTATGCCGGTAGTTGTTGGAAGCACTATGCTCGAAGTTGTTGACGAGTACGTTTACCTGGGACAAATAGTCCGACAAGGTAAGTACAACTTCGACCGAGAGGTCAATCGACGGATTCAACTCGGCTGGGCAGTGTTCGGGAAATTACGACACATCTTCTAGTCAGGTATACCTCAATCTATGAAAACTAAAGTGTACAACCAGTGCGTGTTGCCAGTGATGACTTACGGATCAGAGACGTGGTCCTTCACTGCTGGCCGTATGAGGACGCTCAAGGTCGCTCAGCGAGCTATGGAGAGGGCTATGCTCGGAGTTTCTCTGCGTGATAGACTCAGAAATGAGGATATCCGCAGTAAAACCAGAGTAACCGACATAGCCCAACGGATTAGTGAGCTGAAGTGGCAATGGGCCGGCCATATAGCTCGAAGAACCGATAATCGATGGGGAGGAAAGGTTTTCGAGTGGCAGCCTCGTACCGGTAGGCGTAGTGTAGGGCGACCCCCCACTAGATGGAGTGACGACCTCGTAAGACATGCAGGAAATCAATGGATGCAGGTGGCTCAGGACCGTGCTTTGTGGCATTACTTGGGGGAGGCCTATGTTCAGCAGTGGACTTGTGTAGGGCTGTAATGATGATAATGATGATGATTGCTTCCTGTTTATTCCTAGAAGTAAACTTGTTTTAATTAAAAATTGTTAAATAAAGCTGTCGCTGTCATAACGTTGTTTACATGAAGTAATTATTATTTGGTTTTCTATGATGTATTCAAAATAAATGTCTCTTTCATGGTCGTCCATAACATTTTTTTTGTTTTCTCCACCACTTTGGTCCAGTTATCTCAGAAATTCACCTCCGGTGATTCCCACGTGGCAAATAATGAGCTGCTCACCTTTTCCCAAGGCACGGCCGACATCTTACAAACTTACTCGCAACTTCGCTACAGTGGGTTTCACAAAAATGGTAAAAAACAGACTTGTTTAATTCAAGATTAATATAATTTATGCAACTCTAAAAATGGAATTTTTAATAAAACAATAATTAATAAAGAAATCAAAAATTTGATTATTTGAACACTTAAACCGATTATTTGCATTAACATATATTTGAATAATCCAAACATGTCACTGAAACAGCGTCAAGCAAAATAGTTAATTCCGGTAATTTTTTTATATTTTGCTTTGTTGGAAAGATTCGAATTAAAGTTTGTGATAAAGAACAAAAACATAACGTAAAGAAATATAACACAGAACAACAACACGTTGTAATGAAATATATGTTCCTTGGTATTACGTAAAAGGTTATTTTAAAACTCGTGTTGCTAAACAAACTTAACTAAGTAGTTGCGGAATAATTAATTAAAAACGTCAAATGGTATTTCTAAGATTTGGTGAAGTATAAGCACTGACTTTTATAGCTATGTGAAAACTATTCTATAATTTTTTCTTTATGACGTCTGGGTATTTTCATAAAAGTTAAATTTCCATGATATCCAAACCGATACGATTTGAATCCCCAACGAAACTACTTTTCCGTTTCATCAACCTATCAAGAAAATGAGACTTATTGTGTTTACTGTTATGTGAAATTAATAGGACTTTAAAACAAAATGTTTATATATATATATATATATATATATATATATATATATATATATATATATATATACACAAGGGTCACAAACGAGCACACAGTCCATTTGATGGTAAGTGGACGCTGTGGACCAGAGACACCTACCCTGTCGTCACCCTTGAGGGCTAAAATGATATGCCTTGTTTCCACTTAAAAGGGTCTCGAAAACCATACGAAACAGAGCAGCTTTAAGGCGATACCGTGAAAAAAATGCACCTCCTTTCATCGAATAGTATAGGACTGTGACACCACTAACGAAAGTGGGTAAATTCATGTCTTTGTCTTGAATTTGATTGTTCAAAAACACGATTGTATAATTTTGACTCGATCATAATTATTTGCGAAAACACCTTTAAAAAATCACTATAGTTGAAATTACAACGAAATTACTTAATCTATATGCTTGGTAATCACTCAAATATATTCATAACATCAATATTCATAATTTAATTGTTCATTATTTTGCTTACTTAAATCAATAATTTAAAAAAAAATATTTTATGATTCTGACAATTTCTGAGCGCTTTTAATCGTCGCGGGTGCTACGCATTTTTAGAACTTATGACGGCGTTTTTTCAAGTTTTTATAGAAATTATGTATTCACTCGGATCATTACGGCGATAGCTTGTAGCCAATTTTTCGATGTGTCGTCTTAAGCGACTATTTTACGCTGGTATTTTGTAAGAGCGTGGTTCTTCCCCGGTCGAACCCACTCATTCGTGCTGTAGTCATAAAATAGTATTGCGTGGCTCTAGCACGTAAAAGTATTTACGAAATTTTTTAAAACTTTATGTAATGTAGAGAAGTTTGCTTGAAACTATATTTAACGTTCTTGAAAATTTGCATAAAATAGAATGAAACAAGTGGATATATATTGCACAGCGTGCGTTTTCAGGACACATTTTAACAGTTCCGAAATAAGCTTTATTACACCTCAGTTATTCTTTGGATTACTTTAATTTATTTCTTTTTAATTTTAATTTTAATGTTTTGTGTCTTTCACTCATGGAAAAATTTGTAATAAAGAGTTTAAGTTTTGCTTTTTTTAACAGAATAAGAGTGACAATTTAGCATGCAGCCCACCTGATGGTAAGTGGATGCTGTAGCCAATATACGTCTATATCTATTCTCAATTAAGAATCAAAACATAAAAAGTCACTCCTAAGGAATAACATAAAAAGTCACGAATACAGTAAAAAGAGTCTGCAGTTCATTACACTTATCCTACGAAACACAGCAGTATTGAGCTGCTATTTATGTATAGAACGGAATAGATACAAAATAAAGTTATCCAAATACAAGTGAGGTTAAATAGGAATTACTTTTAGGGGTGAGAAGAAAATTTGAGAAGTAAAATTACATAAAACTTTCACGCCATTTAGATTTTCAGAAAATAAGAAAAACTTTAGAAGTAGGCTGAGACTACAGACTTCCATTTGGAACAATCCTGAAACATCTACCTCGTTTCTTTCACGTCCAAACTCGTCCGTTAAGTGACATTAATTTGGCATCCAATATATCGCCATTTTTGGTCGATGGTATTCAAACATATTACTCTCTAATTACCTTTCAATTTAATACTAATGACAAAAAAATTCAAACAACTCGTCATGCCTTCATCTTGTATCCGACATGTGTCACTTGTTAGCTACGTGTAGCAACACTACGGCGTGAACAATGCACGAATACGTGTGTCAGTGTCAGATGGCTGTAGTGTTTGAATTTTAACTACAGATCGCTTTATTATGTGTATTTACATTAATTTAGCGTATTTAATACTACGAAATATAGGTATGTAAATTTGTAAGTAGATACAGGTTTATGTAGTGTGAAGGTCACTGATATATCATGGCACAGCGTTACGGGTAACCACTGTTCAATTCACCTTGTGTTGCAATTGTTCTTAGGCAGCTTTAATCACTTAGGTGACTCGCGAGTTCTCTTACATCTGGTGACTCGCGCGTTGGTTTGTCCCCTCTTCTATAAAAAAATCACTGTTTGTGTCTTTCCCTATAAAAATAACATTTCTCATTTTCACATAAAATTGAGTTCAATGGGGAGTTAATAAGATTTTATTTTAAATTAACCGTATCTGCACACTGTACCGAACGCTTCTCTGGACATTGACAGAAGGCGAGACTATACAGATATTGTTCGGCGTTTCCCACAGATTATACTCGTAAATAGCATTACTTAACTGTCTTGCCTCTGCATTCATCAATTCACAAAATATATTTGTGTGCTGTAGTGATCTTGAAAGGGCCTATATAGGCCTTTTCAAGATCAAGATGATAAAGGACATATATTCAGTTATGAGATTTAAAAAGTTAAATAAATTAAAAAATTCTTGAATACTGCTAGAAATTTAGATTCTTATTATAATGTTTCATTTAGATGAACAGAAACTTCAAGCAAATCGAAGAATTTATTAAATAGGCGTCATAATTGAAATGATTTTAAACTTATTGCACTTTTGATAAGAACAATAGTGTGTCGTCCGTCAACATGCAATGGGCTTTCCCATTGCATGTTGGCCGTGGCCGTGTCTGTGGATTCTTTACTGCTACGAAAACTTATCAGAAACAGAAGAAGGCCTGTGTTCAGTGATAGCACGATTTTTATTAAAAGTATTTTTTTTAATTTTACCACTGGCTTAGAAAAAATCTGTCCTGGGAAGAACCGGCAAGAAACCCCGTAGAACTTAAAAAAAGTAAATAATAGAATAAGAAAGACTATTTACAAAAATTATTTAAGAAACAGCTCAAAAGCGACCACCTCATTGACGGGGGTTATTATCTACCATGTATTTATTTATTTTACTAGCTGGCTAGGCAAACGTATGCCTATTTCGATGACCCTTCCCATAAAAACTCTCCGTATCAGCCCTAGAAAGACTGAATTTCTGAGTTGAAGCTTCAGTGAACAATATACGCCCAACATAAATGTCTCCATCGACAGTTAGCCCCTGCCCTGCGTCAGCAAATTCAAATATCTCGGTTTAGTGATAACGGCGGACTTCAATATCGACGCAGACGTAACCCACAGAATTAACGCAGCGTGATTAGGGTGGAAAATCCTTCCAGGAATACTTTGCGATAGTAGGATGCCAGTACAACTGAAAGGAAAGGTCTACAAAATGACCGTAAGACCTGCCATCTTATATGGTGCGGAATGCTGGGCGGCTAAAAAGAGCCACGAAAAAGTGATTTCTTAAATTTACATATTGAATAAAACTCATTTTACTGATTTCTATCGCGTTTATTTAACTCATTTTACTTATTTTTAATTCCCGACGTTTCGGGTGCTTTACAGCAACCATGGTCACGGGGGGCGGGCTGAGATGTTTGATGTCCCAATGTCATTGTTAGCCCGGCTACATTTAGTTTTTAAATATTAATTTTTAGTCTGATTTACGCAAAACGAACTTACAGTATCTTGAAGTCTTGCAGTGGTATGCTTGGGTTTAGGTTTAATTTTGTTAATTATAGGATCCCAAGCAGATGGCAGCACTCAACCATCTTCTCTATTGAAATTAGGATGTTTTTTTAATTTCAATAGCCTCGCGTATCATCCTTAGTAGGAATCGGTGTTCTTTTGCGAGGATTTGTGGTTTATCAAATCTGATGTAATGTTGGGAACGATCGTGAACATGTTCACAGACTGCAGACTTCCCGGAGCGTCGGTGATTCACGTCAGCTATATGTTCTTTCACGCGGGTTTTTATGGATTTTTTTCTTTGACCTATGTAAGAGAGACCAGAAGTTAGATTGTGTTTAGTTTTATTCAAAGCCACGAAAAAAGTTGCACACAAATGAAATGAAAATACTACGATGGTCAGCAGGCGTAACGAGGCTCGATAAATTGCACAATGAGTACATCAGAGGTTTCTTTAAAGTTACGCCCATTGTAGACAAGATGGTCGAGAGTCGTATGCGATGGTATGAGCATGTAATGAGGCGGGATGAGGAACACCCGGTAAGGAAGGCCTTGGCAATTCCAAAGAAAAAGAAAGAAAGAGGACGCCTTTTAACCACTTGGTAGACAACCGTAACCAAGGATCTGGAACGAGCACAGCTGGAAAAACAAACAACTCAAGATAGAATATATTGGCGCATAAAAACGAGGAGAGCTGACCCAAAATAAAGGGACAAAGCAAGGAAGAAGAAGAAGAAGATTTTAAATATACATACCTATACACATTTGTTAGTAATTTACATAAACTATGTTAGTATAAAAATTTTATAATAAAATAAGGATAAGATAAATTATATCTGTAGAATGAGAGCAATCTTTTAAGAAATTTGAATGTCCCAACCACATGCGTTAGGATCCAATGCCTCTGAACGGGACTGTCAAGCCTATCTTGAAATATCAAGACACTATTTGAGCTCCTCCGTAGTACATACGTAGTACATAACATTGACACAGTTTGCTTTCTGAAGATGCCATAAAAATCATCAGCACCTGTTTCATCAAACATGCTTGAAGCACTACAGTGTCTAGGAAGGCCCATTAGCATCCTGAAGTCATTATTATATTGAATTCCGAATACATACTTACATACAATATTAATAAAAAAGTATGTATTTATTTTACCTATGTACTTATATACCATTTTATATTGTTACGCGCCGACGGCACTAGCGCCATCTAGTCTCGAACCGAAGAACTAAACTTCTTGAAGTTGAAACTCGAACTCTCGGTACCTTGCGCGTGTTTACTTGAATATTCTGGATATTTCGGTGCTAATTCATATTTATAAGCGCTGCAAGATGCGATCGGGGAAGTATTGAGGTTGGCGAGACAAGCGAAGCTTTGGAGCGGAATAAAGTGAATCAGTGTGATTAATTATTAGTGTTTTTAACTTTAATTAGTATAAAAAGAATTAAAGTGTTAATTTAGGTAATTCTATCGGCAATTGTTATTGTCACGAACCTCAATCTCGTAACAATTGGTGTCAGAAGGGGGATAAAATCATGCCGATTTTACCTAAGGAGGAAACGGAGGGTGTCCGTACCCGTATTCAACGCCAGCATGAGACGGACCAGCGGAGATTGGGTGGTACAACGGTGCAGAAGTCGGAGGGCCAACTGCCAGCCACGGAGGCTGTGGGCCCGTCATTAGCTCCTACATCTGCAGCACCTGACTTAGGTGCTCTGATGGCGATGCTACAGGAGCAGCTGCAGCGCGGACGAGAGGAACAGGCCCGTCTGTTGAAAGAGCAGCAGGAGGAACAGGCTCGCCAACAGGAGGAACAGGTCCGTCGGTTGGAAGAGCAGCTGCGGGGCGGCCAGGAAGAGCAGGCCCGTCGCTTAGAAGAGCAGCTCAAACGCGATAGGGAAGAGCAGATGCTTCTCATGAAGGACATATACGCTACCTTCAGGAAAGAGATAAGGGAGGTGAAGGATAAGGTTGCTCAACATGATAACCGCCTGTCGGAAGCTGAGACCCAAACCAACCAAGTTAAGAAAACGCTGGATGACCTCAAACTTGGGGATGGAACTACAGCTCCCGTAGTAGCTACTACACCTTCGCTACGTGGGTTCAAGGTGCCACCGTTCGACGGGACTTCTTCCTGGTCAGCCTACAAAATCCAGTTCGAGGCTGTTATGAAGGCAAACGGCTGGAATAAAAGTCAGGCCATGACTGCTCTCACACTAGACCTGCGCGACCAGGCCTTAACAGTTCTGGAAGCTCTCGGTGAGGAAGTGACTTATGAGCAACTCACCTGGAACACGTCTTTCGTGCGCAGCTTAAAGATCGCGTGCAGCGCATCAACGAAAACCTGCAGCAGTGGTCTCTAGAGGTGGAGAAGCTGAACGGAACTGAAGGTGGAGAACCTGGTGCAGGTATTCATCGACGGCATCCGCGACCTGGAAGTCAGAGCTGCTGTGAGGCTCGGGCACCACGAGACCCTTAAGGACGCTTTGGCCCATGCACTGGATGTGGAAGCCGTGCGGCAGGATCATCGTTCCCATCGCGTCAGGGAGGTTGCAGCAGCTACAGTTCGCGACCGCAATAAATGATACAGACCTAGATACTATGGCTGTGGGGAAAAGGGCCATCTTCGATCCAGCTGCCCTAAGCGAACCCTAGAAAGGGAAGGTGAACGATCTCAGGAGGGTAGTGCGGCCAACAGCACCGCCCAGCAGCAGCAGGGAAACGAGTAAAAGCCAGAACTGCGGGGCGGGTGCTGGCTGATGTTAAAAGAGCCCCAAGGATCTCGATCTCACAAACCCATGATGGGAACAGTCTAATCATCAAGGGTGAGGTCAACAGAATGCCGTGTAAACTGACCATAGACACTGAATCTCTCGTACGGTTGTTAGTTCCCAACTTATAAGTCAGTTCCTTGGGGACTTCGCATACAACCGAGAACGCATGAATTTGGTAACAGCCACCGGTCAGCGCACACCCGTCCGTGGAGAGAAGGAGATGGAGTTGAAGCTAGGCAATGTGATCTATCTGCATAAGGTCATCGTGGCTGATATAATGGACGACTGCATCCTAGGCCTAGACTTTATGAGGAATAATTGTTGTGAGATCGACGTTAAGCAAGGTGTTTTGAAATGTGGACAGGAGGAACTTTTTATGGAAGGTGCGTTACCAGGGAACGTGTACAGCATTAAGAAGATTGTTCTTCCGCCGAGATCGGAAACGATTATTCCGGTTAGTCTTCCTCGAAACGCTGGGCAACCTCACCGTTGTGTACTTGTGGAAAGGGTAAACAATGACCTTCCATGGAAAGTAGCTCGAACCTTGGTCAGGACCACTGACATCTCAGGAGTACGTGTGCTGAACCTTTGTGACCGGGAACAGATTATAGAAAAAGGCACACTGGTTTGTACCTGTGAGGAAGTGGATTGGTTACGTCAGTGCCAATATATATCAAGTGGGACCCCCAGCAAGGATTCAGAAACGAGAGTGACCACACTTTTGGAAGACTGTCGCAGTGTTCTCTCCCCGAACGAATTGGTCAAGGCGAAGAAGTTGTTACTCAAGTACGCCGGTGTATTCTCATCAAACGATGCTGACATAGGAAAGACTGGCTTAGTTCAACACAAAATAAACACAGGAGAAGAATTGCCTATCCGTCAGCGGACAAGAAGATTGCCGGTAGCACGTGAAAAGGAAGTGGAAACCATGATTGAAGGAATGGTGATGGATGGTGTTATTGAACCTTCCTCTAGTCCATGGTGTTCACCAGTGGTGCTGGTGAAGAAAAAGGATGGCAGCATGCGGTTTTGTGTTGACTACCATCGTCTGAACGACGTTACGAAGAAGGACAGCTATCCCTTGCCAAGAATTGATGACACGCTGGACATGCTTACAGGAGTAAAGTGGTTTAGCACGCTGGATCTAAAAAGTGACTATTGGCAACTTGAAATTGACCCTAAGGACAAGGAGAAAACTGCGTTCTCGAAGGGAAAGGGTCTGTGGCAATTTAAAGTAACGCCGTTCGGGTTGTGCAATGCTCCAGCAACGTTTGAAAGGCTGATGGAACTTGTACTTACCGGGCTAATTGTCGATGCCTGTCTGGTCTACTTGGATGACATCATCATCGTAGGCCGGACTTTTGAGGAACACCTTCAAAACCTGGAACACGTACTCATGAAGATTCAGAGTGCCAACCTCAAGTTGAGTCCGAAGAAATGTTCACTATTCAAACGGCAAGTTAATTTTTTGGGGTATGTAGTATCGGAAGAAGGTATCCGCACGGATCCAGAGAAAATCGCCGCTGTCAAGGATTGGCCGGTTCCAAAAGACAAGACGCAGGTTAGAGCATTTTTGGGTTTGTGCTCCTATTACCGGCGATTTGTGAAGAACTTTGCAGATATAGCCAAACCTCTGCACAATCTAACCGAGGAGAAGCGACATTTCTGCTGGAATGAAAGTTGCAATATCGCATTCCAGGAGCTCAAGGACCGTCTGTGCAAAACACCTATTTTGGGATACCCTGATGCAAGCAAAGAATTTATAGTTGACACAGACGCAAGTGATATAGGACTTGGCGATGTGTTGTCTCAACGGAATGGTGACCAAGAGGTCGTGATAGCGTACTTCAGCAAGTCATTGTCAAAACCGGAAAGGAACTATTGTGTCACAAGACTGTGGTAAAGTCGTTGCAGCATTTTAGCAAATATCTTCTGGGACGAAAATTTCGCTTAAGAACTGACCATGCTGCACTATAATGGCTATTGCAGTTTAAAAATCCAGAAGGACAAGTTGCGAGGTGAATTGAACTACTGCAAGAATACGACTATGAGATCGAACATCGCAGCGGGAAATCTCATGGCAACGCAGATGCATTATCACGAAGACCTTGTCCTGAAGATTGCAAACATTGTACTAGGCAGGAAAGTAAGGAAGTAGTATCTGTGAGGATGCTCAGGACAGACCACCTCAGCAACGAGTGGAAGGACAGCTTACAACATGCACAGCAGGAAGATCCGGACATCAAGCCGATTCTGGAATGGATGAAGGCCAGTGCTCCCAAGCCCAAGTGAAGCGACGTCTCAGCGATGAGTTCGACCACTAAACGCTATTGGACCCAATGTGACAGCTTGCTGCTTCATGATGGAGTTCTGTGCCGTAAATGGGAAAATTTTCGGGGGAGACAGCTGTCACTTGCAAATGGTTGTCCCTAAAGCTAAAGTAGCGGATGTTCTACAGCTGTACCATAATGATTGTTCCGGAGGCCATCTGGGAGTTAAACGAACTCTACTGAAGATCCGAGAATGGTTTTATTGGGTCCACTGTTGAAACGATGTCGAGGACTGGTGTTGCAAATTTACAAGTTGTGCGGCTGTAAAAGGGACCTCAGACTCGTAGTAGAGGTGCATTGAAGTTGTACAATATTGGTGCACCATGGGAGAGAGTAGCCATTGACATGGCGGGGCCGTTTCTGGAGAGTGAATGCGGTAACAAGTATTTCATGGTTGTGATAGATTACTTCACTAAGTGGCCAGAAGTCTTCGCCATTCCAAATCAAGAAGCCTCAACAGTTGCAGATAAACTAGTTCATGAAGTCTTCTGTCGTTTTGAAGTAACTTTAGAGATTCACAGCGATCAAGGAAGGAATTTTGAGTCTCAAATATTCAAGGAAACTTGCCGAGTTATGGGCACTCATAAAACAAGAACGACTTCTTATCACCCGCAATCTGATGGAATGGTAGAACGATTTAATCAGACATTGGAGAGGTACCTAGCAAAAGTTGTAGACAATCGGCAACGAGATTGGGACAAGCACATACAACCGTTTTTGTTGTCATATCGAAGCGCTGTTCACGAAAGTACAGCAGTGACACCAGCTTTCGCAAACTTTGGAAGAGAATTACGGCTTCCTGCAGACCTGATCACCGGGATACCACCTGATGCTCCACGCAGTATAACCGATTATGCAAATGACTTGCAGAACAAAATGAATGACGTTTATGCGCCCGTCAGACAATCGGGCCAGCATATGTCTGAAAAGATGAAAACCCGGTACGACCGCAAAATGAACAACAAAGGGTTCGACGAGGGTTCACTTGTGTGGTTGCACAATCCAATCCGCAGCAAAGGGAAATCTCCTAAGCTTCAAGCTAAATGGGACGGCCCGTACCGGATTGTGTCCAGGATCAACGATACAGTAACCTACCGGATACAGAAAGGCGCAAGAGGGACTCCTAAGATCGTCCATGTGGATCGCCTGGCGCGATATTATGGGGCCGATAATGCTCGGGACGAGCATGTCTTAGGGAGCAGTGTTACGCGCCGACGGCACTAGCGCCATCTAGTATCGAACCGAAGAACTAAAGTTCTTGAAGTTGAAACTTGAACTCTCGGTACCTTGCGCGTGTTTACTTGTATATTCTGGATATTTCGGTGCTAATTTATATTTATAAGCGCTGCAAATTGCGATTGGAGAAGTATTGAGGTTGGCGAGACAAGCGAAGCTTCGGAGCGGAATAAAGTGAATCAGTGTGATTAATTATTAGTGTTTTTAACTTTAATTAGTGTAAAGTGAATTAAAGTGTTAATTTAGGTAATTCTATCGGCAATTTTTATTGTCACAAACCTCAAGCTCGTAACAATTATATGCATCTTTATTACTATTGTGTGGTTTATAACCATAAATAACGTTATTTTTGTCGTGCGCACACTACACTTGGGCACTATAATCCTGTCCTGCGCCGATGGCTAGCCTCCATTGAGGCAGGCCGCCGTGGCCGAAATTCGGTCAGGAGGACACATATTCCGTGTGAGTGTGGTCCTTTCCTAGTTGAGACGATCCATTCAAGTTGCAGCGAAAATAAGTAGAAACATGGCTATATCGCGTATAGTAACTTAGAAACTAAGCACTCGCTGTAAATTTCAGAGTATGCGAGCAACCCGGGTTCGATCTCCGCTAGCACCTAAGAAATGACTAACGATAATTTTAAGTGCTGATTTACCACGTGCTCAGCGGTGAAGGGCAATATCATGAGTAAACCTGCATGTCAGAGAAATAAGAAAAAATATTTTGAAGACATGCGAATTTCACCAACACCAATTGGGTCAGCGCGGGCGACATTTTATTGCCCTAAAACCCTATCTGAAATGAGAGGAGGCCTGTGCCCAGCAGTGGGACGTATACCGACTGTTATTTCAATTACCTTTATTAAATATACCGTCTGCTAGTTGCTGAAGGAAAGCAAGTGAGGAATCCTATATATGACAGAAAAATAATATTCTTATAGATATAAAGAAATCTGCTGTAGTTGCAAAGCAGGCAGGTTGAGTATCGCCGTTGTTTATTATGTTTTGTTATTAGGAAGTCTCCCTCTGTCGCATCATATGACGCCCGAAATAGATCAAGCACATGTGAAAGTTTTATTTGCCAACTCAAAGTTTTGGGTAAAGATTAATTATCTCGGATTCAATTCGGTTGGGCAGCTTTCGGGAAATTCAGACACATCTTTTCGTCAGATGTACCTCAAAACTTGACAACGAGTTTGCGAACTTGTGCGGGTCGCCCCTGATGACTAATAGATCTGAGACGTGGTCCTTCACTGCTGGCCGCATGAGGATGCTCGAGGTCGCTCAACTAACTAACTATGGAGAGGGCTATGCTCGGGATTTCTCTGCGAGATGGCACCAGAAGGCACGGTTCTCTAGTGGCAGACCTACCTACCTGTAGGCAAAGTGTAGGGCGGTCTCCAACTACATGGAGTGTCGACCTGGTAAGACGTGCAGGAAGTCGATGGATGCAGATGGCTCAGGACCGTGCTTTGTGGCATTCCTTGGGGGAGACTTATGTTCAGCAGAGGACTTATGGGTAATAGTATATAATGGTAATGATGATGATGATGACGATATCCTATACCTTTAAACGAGCAGAACGCGATGGACTCCTTAACTACTTAACCGATTTTAATCAAATTTGCACACCGTGTGCAGTTTGGTCCAACTTGAGAGATAGAATAGTTTTTTTTCCCATGACTGCCCACATTTTTTTTGCAAACTTAGAGATTTTTAATAGGACATGACAAAGGGACATCGAAAAGGGTAGTGCAACGTCTGCCTGGCAAGCTAGTTATATATATATATATATATATATATATATATATATATATATATATATATATATATATATAATCGGAATCTCGGAAACGGCTCCAACGATTTTCATAAAATTTAGTGTCCGGGGAGTTTCAGGGGAAATAAATCGATCTATCCAGGATTTATTTTTAGAAAATGTCTTTTTGCCCGTGTTTTCAGGCAATGAAAAACTGCTACAATATAAGATGGTAAATTTTGACACTGTGTTAATGATAGATATAGCTCAAGTGGATATTGAGCGGCGGTAAATTCGTAATGCCTTGGTTCGCCTCCCGTCTTCGGTCCGATTTTTTTTTCCTTTTTTTCAAGTTTTTGTGAGAAAATCTATTATTTCGAGCTCTTTTTTTTAGTATTTTTTAAAAATACGAAAATTTTAATTAAACTAATTGCACTCATGATTTTTTATTCAAATAACCAGTTCAGTTTTTTCTATTATGTCAATAAGATCAAAAAATATTATTCATCAGTATGTAATTTGTATCTAAATGCAATTTCCAAAAAAAACCGAGCAAAGCTCGGTCATCCGGGTACTGTTATCCTATATGCACTATCTAACCTTATTATTACAAAAATTAGACAGCAAATAAAAGAATTAAACCAAAAGTCGACTTCTAACTAAAAGAATAAAATAAATTCAGCAGTAGGTAAGACATTGTGTGTAGAATTAAAGCACCGACTTTCCAAGCTATTGCGTTTAAATTCTTTTATTATAATTAATAGTTTAACTTTGTGGCCATTTTGAGTGGACTAAGGAATGTAATACAAGCTCGATTGTCGTCTAAACAGCTACATTTAAAGCTTCGTTATCTATTTTTAGGGTGGATTTTATCTTTAACTAATTTAAGCAATTAAATAAAAAAGAATCATTAAAATCAATTCACAATTGACTAAGATATCAGAAGAATTCACCTGCATACAGAAAAAAAAAACTTTTTGAAAACTTTCTCCGTTTTAGATATCGGCTAAAAATCACTTCCTAGTGCTTTGAATATTGCAAAGATAACGTGAGATAAAACATGTTATGTAAAATATTTAATTTCTAGACCCAGCGTTTTGGCTATGCGTTAAAACGTCACGTTTTTATAACGTTTACGTTAGAGCTATATTTTATAATATAAACGTTAAAGATGTTAGATAATATATTATAGGTTTTTCTCCCTGTCTCATTACATCACACACAGACGATTACTACGTCACTATCAGGATAGTTCATAAACACCAATACTTTGAACTTGTAAAAGTAATGTGATTTTTGATTTTATTTTCTTAATTAAGTCATGTTTGAGTCCCAGAGAAGAGCTCCAGTACCTTAGTCCTGCGCAGAAGCGTCTAGTCGTTTTTGAATATTTATACGTGGTAATAATTTAAATTTTGTGTTTAAATGCTAATTTTATTCATTTTATTTTACAGAAAGTTTTAATTAAAGTTGTTAATTAAAAAAAGAAGACTTATTTTATGACTAAGTTGGTTTATGTATCCTCTTATCGTTTTATTATACGGTTTCACGAGTAACGGTTTTCGTTTGTTTGTAGTGCAGGCGTGGCTAATAGCAGTGTTTTCACACATTATCTCGCGATATGAACAGTGCGCCTGAAGTGCAAAACTTTTCATAAAAGATGTTAAAAATGAATTTGCTAAGATCCGCGTAATACTGGTAAGCGATCAGCCACCGCAGAGTTTAGAGGCGAAACACGTGTCTTACTCTCGACGGCGGTGTTTCTTTTCTAATGTACTAGTGTTGGTAGTGGTTGTACTGGATTAGTGCATGCATAATATTTTTTTACATCTTTAATATAATAGATAATAGATAGCAACGCCTGATTCTATGAAACATAGTAAGGTTTTTTAATAAAAATATGTTTAAATAAATGATTTGCCGTGTAGTGGTAGCTCAAGACATTCTTCTACCCCATATCTTTACGTTAGTATCATAAATGGCGCAAGACAGAAGGTAACTGAAACAGGAGATGAGATTCTTCCTGATAACAACATAAAATAATAAAACTCCACCTCTAGGACCCAGGCTTATACACTGATATAGAAGGCTGTTGCTTTCTTTCCGGAATGTGACAATATTATATCTATGTTTCATCTCCTATCACAATGTCTAAAAGAACATTTGAACGATCGTGTTTATACTATAACATAATTTTTTACACCAATCAACTCAGGTCCGTTATTGTTCAGGCGAGAGTTCTTAATGAATCCAGCGTTATTAAAGTTTTTAAACTTTTAAAAACCTTTTAGATGTCGTCGTACCGGACTTCTAGGCGGTAAAGGCCTACCTTATAAAATGCTGTTTTATAGGGCTTTAAGTAATTTAAGAAATCTTCTAATTAAGCCCTCATGATCTAACATGCTTAACATATTTAATTAATGAACAGTTGTTTTCTTATCTGAGCAAGATTATATTGTTTGTTGATTTAGTAGTAAAAATAAAAGTTACAAACGAGCACCCAGTCTACTTGATGGTAAGTGGATGGTGCCCATTGATATCTACATCAATCCTCGATTAAGGATCAAAACGCAGATACGATGTCACTTCTAAGGATTAAGAAAGAATGTCTCCTTTCCAGTAAAAAGGGTGTCCAGTTGTTGTTGACACGTACGAATACATACATACGAAATACAGCAGCATTAAGCTACTATTTTACGCTAGTATTCAGTATGTGTGTTATCCTTACTAGTTCAAGTATATCCATTTATATTAGAACCATATTATAGCTGCAGCATTGCTATAACACGCTATTGAACATACAGATATGTAAAACAGTAATCGCCGCACAAATTCGTCTGTACAGTGCAGGTAACTCGGTACAGACCATACCGAGTAACTGTATCATTATTCATGCAGTGGCTGCTAAAATAATTTGTTTCTTAATAATTTTCTCCAACTAGCAGTTCAATAATGAATTCATTCATCTTGTGAACAGGTGTTTAGTAAACGATTGGTAGTTTCAGAGGCAGTTGTCAAGCTTTTTAATTAGGTAGTTTATATATATGAATGAACGTTGAATATAATGATACTGCATAATCAAAAATATGAAACTGTTCTTTTTACTTATTCCATACAAATAGAACTGAAGTGTCTGTCTTTTATATATTTTATTTATTTATTTATTTATTTATTACAAGAATCGCTGGATGGTGTAGCCCATTGATATCTACATCAATACTCGATTAAGGATCGAAACGCAGATATATTCTGACTTCTATTTGGCTAAGGGGGGTTATTTGCGTGCTATTGAGACATAAATAACCATTAATTATGGAATTTTTGTCCGTCTGTATGTCCGAGTTAATCTTCGGAATGGGCGATTGAGGAGAGACTTCACAAACAGATAGAGAGCAATTCTAGGAGAGATCGAGGCTATTTTTTATCCTAAAAAATAAAGATTTGTTTTAGAAAAAACGATAAATTAAAAACATAAGTGGATTACGTTAAATCTAAATAATGTTACAATTATGTATCCTTTTAGGCGACGCCAGGCCGGATCCCTAGTTATCTATGTATTTAACAAAATGCCAATTGTGTATATACTGGTATTATTTTTTTAAATTATTTATTGCACCAAAAATTCTGTAGCTTCTGCGAGCTTACTTTAATTTCTAATAATATGTATATAATTAATAAGTAATTATAATAGTCGATTATTGTGTACCTAGAAACATAAATTTAATACTACAGTCTGTGTTCAGCCGCAAATAACTTACAAAAAAGGAAGGCCTGTCGTCATAACCCCCCATAACTAACTACAGGTTGTCGTCGCACTAATGTTTCTTTTTTTTATTATAATAAATATATAAAATACTAAATGTATTATAATCCCCTTTTTATTAAAAATTATATATATGTGACCAGGATAAATAAAATATGTTTTGATCTTCCTAAATGATCTTTCAAAAGGTTTATTAATAGGCCAGTTATAATATTTTGGCGTGATCGTCTTAGTTAGGACCCTTATTTACGTTGTGTTTGTTTAGTAACTTAGTTCTTTTAGGTGTCTTTTGGAAGAATGAATATTCACTAGAGCAATTGAAAGCTGTTGGTAGTACCTTATAAGCTAAGTGAACCCCGTTCACGAAGACAGGGCTCGAAAAAGGTTAAGAATATAAAACGTCCCTATTCCACTTGCATCAGGTTTACATTATTAATTATCCCTACCCGCTCGGAAAAGGCTCAAAATATATTTATATAAAATACCCGATACAAGGGCTTCGCTCTCCTACATTTATTTAAAAAAAAATGTAGGGGAGGTACACGGCCCCACACACGCCGTGCACGGTGAGTGCCAACCATTTTGATGCACTCCCCCCCTAGGGAAAGCTAATTCGGGAACTGGACCGTAGTCCACAGCAAAATAACTGGCGAACCAGTAAAAGAGGCTTGGCCCCTTGCTAGTGCGTAAGCACAAACATCGACTGAAGTCGCGCATGTCAATGCGTGTAAACGCCAAACAGAATACGAACGAATCCAGCCACAGTGAATGTACGTCACACGGTTTAGGCAAATAGGCACACTGGCCGTAAACCCTCCGTGAGCGCCACCACCTGCCAGACCGCCGCTCCTGCAGACGTGATGTAAGTGTATGGCATCACCACCAATTGCATGATCAGCACGGCTACTAGCCGCAGAGCGTGTCATGAGTCTACCGCTCACCTCAAGGGAATGGGGTCCCACGTTGTGTGGCTTTCGGCCGCAGCCTTGAGAGTCTCCTCAGATCCTCCCGCCAGCTACCACCCGCATGAAGTCGACACATATGCTCCACCAACCAATACAACGGCAGATATAGCCAGAAGGCAGTTATAAGATAAGAGTAATAATTCGCCATCAGAAAGGGTTTGTGTCACTGACGTTGAGTAAATGCATTTTCGATCATGTTTGTCTCACCCACTGACAAGTTGCCTTCAATCATTCAAAGGTGGGAAAGTTACAGAGATATAATATTATGTTGTTATATAAAACATCGTGGAGGGCAGACAGTCTGCAGCCCCGTAATGAAGGGACCCGACTTGGGCAAAGCTACTCAGGTTTGAGTCAATCCAAGACGCAGAGAGCGCCATTGAGAATAGCGTCCCACCAAACAACCATCGCAGAGACGCAATGCTGCAGAACGAAACAAGCATCAATACGACTATCATCAGCTTATACCATCCCAAGGTCCCCCATACATCCCAGCAGACATCACCACCCGCATACCTCCATCGACCAGAACCACAAGAGAGCGTCGAATCAGGCGCAGCACACCCGCATATCCATCACAAGACGCAATACCGCAAGTAGCAGTAAGCATCAATGCAACTATCATACGGATAGCGGTCCCTCACAACACACCCACATGATCCCTATCGACTTTGGTAACAAAGTTGGCATTGTTGTTATATTAATAATATCACCAACGTATCATAGTAGCACACAACTAAGACGCCAGTGGACAAAACTCCACGTATCATAGCGCTAATGCACTAAGACATGAAGTTGAGTATGACTGTTACACTTAAAAGTGCTACCAAACACACTCATCATCCCAATCCGAAAAATAGACGACACATCGCTATGCGCAACGACGTCGCCCACAAACGGTATGGGTGTGCGATGTCCACGGGAAAGCCGTATTGCTACAACAAACCCGCTTACCACCAGCACTAAGATGTTAATTGTATACCTCCATCGACCAGAACCACAAGAATGCGTCGAATCAGGCGCAGCACACCCGCAGATCCATCACAAGATGCAATACCGCAAGTAGCAGTAAGCATCAATGCAACTATCATACGGGTGGCGTCTCCTCACAACACACCCACATGACTCCTATCGATTTTAGTAACAAAGTTTTTATTGTTGTATATAAAAAATATCACCAACGTATCATAATAGCACACTACTAAGACGCCAGTGGCCAAAACTCCACGTATCATAGCGCTAATGCACTAAGACATGAAGTTGAGTATGCCTGTTACACTTAAAAGTGCTACCATACACACTCATCATCCCCATCCGAAAGATAGACGACACATCGCTATGTGCAACGACATCGCCCACAAACGGTATGGGTGTGCGATGTCCACGGGAAAGCCGTATTGCTACAACAAACCCGCTTACCACCGGCACTAAGATGATATGTCTAGGACACATCGGTTAGCGAGTCCAAGTTTACCTCGGACCAATTGCTCGTGAAGCAGCACACACGCCACCATAATATTCCTTTTCAAGTCCCTAATATGGACTAGTCATTTTGCTACAGTACTAGGAGCAGTCAGTCACCCGACCACCCCATACAATGCTTATGCATCAAGGAGACCTCCTATAATATTGCTTTTGTATCATAGACCTTACTTTCATAAGTCATGTATATATAGGATTCGAACCCACGACCCTACTATTGTAATGCATATTAATCATAGAGACCTTCTATAGTATTGCTTTTGTATCATAGACCTTACTTTCATAAGTCATTCATATATAGGATTCGAACCCACGACCCTACTATTGTAATGCATATTATTCATAGAGACCTTCTATAGTATTGCTTTTGGATCATAGACCTTACTTTCATAAGTCATTAATATATAGGGTTCGAACCCACGACCCTACTATTGTAATGCAAATTCATCATGGAGACCTTCTTTAGTATTGCTTTTGTATCATTGAGTTTAATATCATAAGTCCCTAATATAGGACTAGTCATTGTGCTACAGTACTTCAGGCAGTCGGGCTCCCGACCACCCCATATATATGTACAACTGCAGGTATGTACCTCCGGCAGCTTCCTCCATACAAGACCTCTATACGTGAAGACCTTCCATAACTTAGGAAAATTTTCTTTAATACATGAACTCCTTCAACAACTTAAGAAATTTCATCTATACGTGAACTCCTTCCACAACTTAGAAAAATTTTCTTTTATACACGAACACCTCCCAACACTTAAATAATTTTTAACAAATTTTCTAATTATCTTATAAACGTTATTTAACTTAATTTTATAATATAATTTGACTTGTATTTCTATTATTTATCTTATGTTAAATATTTTTTCAAGTTTTTAAATAAATTTATTTATTACGAAAAACAATAATTTTGCCTTTAATTTACTATGTTATTGGGATAATGTCTGAAATATATTAACTTTATGTTTATTAATTTAACTTAATTGCTTAATATATATCTTTTAAGACTATTTTTGACGCCCCTTTATATTGAATTTAATTATTAATAATAATATTGGGCCGTCACAATATGTATAGTAAGTTGATGCTGTGACCTATAGACATCTAACACCTACCCCGGATTAAAGATTAAAATGCAAAATAGGTTTCCAGTTCTCCTCTCCACTCCTCCACTCTCCACTCAACATACAAAATACTCAACAGCATTAAGCTGCTCTTTTGCGGTGGTATTATGTGACAGTGTGGTACATCCCTAGTCAAGCGGACGCAGTCGCGCTACGATCGTAATATAGCCGCAGCATGGCTCTACCACGTCTAAATATCTACGTCTATTTCAGAAATATCTACGAGAACATTAATAATACATGCTTAAAATTTCAAATATCTACTATAAATCATTGACATCATTTTAATAACAACATGGCTGAAAGCTTTCGATTAGTTGGCAACATATTATTATTAGACGCGCGGCTGCACCGAGCAGTTTCTCGGGACTCAACAACTTTATAGAACAGCATTATAGTGATATAAAATATCTTCACACTTTTCATGACCAGTTATAAGTGTTTGGGCATAAGAACACCACTTGTGCTGAATATACACAAGAGAATTCAATTTCACGTTAATAACATGTTAAAATATTATTTGTGAAAAATCGAATACGTGTAGGATATCAGACGATTGAGAGTAATCTTTTGTTTACGCTTTTAAAGTACATAACAACAATAAAATTCTGTTAGTAGTCAAAAATAATTAGCATAAAAGGTGAGTAAATTAAAGGTGTATGAGCTACATCTTGTTAAATGTTTTATGTATTTTGCTCAGGTAGCTCCGAAGATTAGCGCTCGCTGTAAATCTCACCGTACGCGAGCAACCCGGGTTAGATCCCCGCTGACACCAATTAAATTGTTAATTGTAATTTTAAATGCTGATTTACTACGTGCTCGGCGATGAAGGAAAACATTGTGAGAAAATCTCCATGTCTGAGAAATAAGAAAAAAAATATTTCGAGCATGTGTGTAGTTCGCGAACACACTCTCAGGAAGGAGAGAAGCAAGGGGACGTATATGGGCCGTAACTTTAACATTTATACATATCTAGTAAATGGTATACTAAAAGAAAGCTCCTTATATTTTAGTAAACTGCATCTGTAAGTCGACATATCACAGAAATTAACTGAACGTCGAGAACAGAGTTTTCATTTCCTTTCCCTGTTTAATGTTCCGGCTCCAGATAAGACTGATTGTACGACTTATTGAAAATGGGGGCACGTGGTAAGTAATGGCAGTGCTATGTCAGGCGTCTGTCCATTTCTTTAAAACTTATTTTATTATAAAAACGTAACATCCATCCACACTAGGATTTTTTCCTGTATCGTCGGTAGTTTACACACAATAATTTGACAAGGAGCCGCGGAGTCGTCGAAATTAGCACACGGTTGTTCACATTCTCGTTTCATAAATAAATATAAGAATTAGTTCGGTGCCTTTTATCGTCCGCGCTTCGCAGCTTTTATTTTACCAAAAGGATCAGTAAATAGGGTATTGCGTAGGTCAAGGTTGTGTTCACGATTCTGCTCTCCATACAATATCGTGGGTCGCGTATGCGTTACACCTAATACCAGGAGCATTTTAGATGTGTCTAATAAAACCCTGTTCCGTTGGCATTTTTATAGAATTAGGGTCTCAAAATAGCACACAATCCACCTGATTGTAAGTATTCACTTACTGCAAACTACATACACCTACATCTACCCTCGATTAAGTATCAAAATGCAGATGCGTTGTTACCCCTGGGGGCTACGATGGGATACGTCATTACCAGTAAAAGAAGTCTCCGGTTCTCGCCATTCATGTACATTTTATCACAATATACACATGTACATGATGACGGTACTTCCGGTTACAAAAAAGTCACAGTAAAAATTATTGTGATTTTGTCACTTTGATAATGTTGGATCATTACAACTTACTTGGAACATTAGAATGACTTATAACGTGACTTTAAATATGCATTTTAGATATAGTATTAGGTTTTATTTCAGTAGTCAATTTTTTGTTACCTTCCTTACCTAAGATAAGAACGTGGCTATGTTATAAATATAATTCTAATTATTGTTGTTTAAATATACGAATTTCACAAAAATCTGTGTTTTTTACATGAAGTAATGAAGTAACCAGAATGCACAGGTTCCAGAAGGAAGGCGAACTAGTTTCTCACCAATTCTGCCTATGTGCTCAGGACTTTGCCTTGGCAATGACTCTTTTGAAGGACCTAGAGGCGGAATTATACTTCTTTTTTAGAGCGCTGGTGTTTACATCCCGGGACGTTGATGCGTCAACCCAGGCTTGGTAGCACTCCTGCTTATAGCACGATGCTATTTTATGGGATCGTCCAAACAATGGCTGAGATTTACCTCTGATGGGCACCACAGAGGAAGGAATAAAGTTCCATACCCTGAAGTACCACATCGGCGACAGAATCCGCAACAACGTTGGGATTGTCCGGCGAGAAGCAAACCCACCCCCAAGGGTAGGATGCAAAGAAAGACCGCATCCTATCCCAATCGGCTGACCTATAATGCCAAACACGGCGGCCACCTGCAGAATGCAACTGCGATTTCAGCGTGAGTGGCACCACACTCCGGACAAGACAATGGTGCGAGGAGGAAATCTGACATCCGTCCGGGTCCGAGAGGTCAGCAGAAGGTCCAACAGGGAAGGTGCATGATCCTCCACATCTGGAATCCGCGTAGGCGAAGTAACCAGTTGTGTCAGACCATATGCCAAGGCAAAATCATGAACAGATCTCACCGCATGATATTAAACGTGAACCAAGCCTATTGGCGTGATGGGTGTTGAAGTTGCTGAGGATCACTATTTCTGCGGAGGGGATCTCTATACTCCATGACTCTTGTGTTCCGGTCTGCAGGATACATAGAGCCAGTATAATAACATGCTGCGAGAGGCATTCCATCTCGGTCCTCAGAAGTGACAGACAGCGTATCTGTAGCTTTCTTTATTTGAAGTTAATTGCAAGTGTTTCATTGACTCCCTCCTATCGAACGGGCTCCAATTTGACGTGGCGGGTGGAAAGGGTTTAGTATCCGTGTTACCGTGTTTGATTACCTGTGGTGAACAAAGAGAAACCCACATGGCTGGCCCGAGGTGGCCAATCAGGATGAGCTTGGCGGGCACACTTCGGATGAGTGTTGTTGGGCTGCGGCAGGGGTGCACTTTCCTCCTACCGCTGCAGCCAACGTGGAGTCGCAGGAAAGAGGATTGGTGATATGGCGCTGTGCCACTCACCCTGTCCTTCGCGACTCTGACGTAATGGTGGGGTCGTGGGAGGAGGAGTGTCGGTATTGCTAGGCGCCGCTCTCCTACCCTCCGCAACCGAATCGTGGTTGTCCGTTGAACCATAGACCAAATCCGCCGCTGGAGTCAGGAAGGCTAGTGCTTCTGATTGTTCGTTTTTCCTGGCTCCATGGCCTTGCGTCGGACACGGGGGCGTCCGTTGTGCAGGTGAAGTTGGAGGCCGCGATATGTGTCCTAGTGCGCCTTACCTGAGAAATAGATAGAGGACGAGTAGTCTTTGGTCGTTGGTGGGGCTGCGGATGTATGTGAAAACGTTTCCGTGGCCCTGAAGGTTGATCATGGGGTTTGAATCGGTGCGAGACCCGTCCAGTCTTTGTCCCAGGGCGAGCATGTGTAGTATGAATTTACCTATGTAAAAAAAAAGTGTTCGCGTGAACTGCAGTAGCCACTTGCCAGCAGGCTGAAAGTTCGGTTAGTACTTATTTCATTTAAAAAAACTTATAGTCTATTCAGCATGGAGTGTAGAGATAAGGAGAACCATCTGTATTAAAGTGTCCGTAGGAAAGCGTTAAATAAAGATGACGCCACTGTAGCTAGAGGGTAAATTTTAAAGAACTTTTTATTGTACAAACTTTCACCATATTATTTTTTGTAAAACTATTTTATTGTTTTCAATATTTTATTTTCAAAATCACTCTTAGTGTTTCATTGCGACTTTTTTAGGTTCATCATCATCATCATTACAGCCCTTCAAAAGTCCACTGCTGAACTTAGTCCTCCCCCAAGTAATGCCACAAAGCACAGTCCTGAGCCACCTGCATCCATCGACTTCCTGCATGTCTTACCAGGTCGTCACTCCATCTAGTGGGGGGTCACCCTACACTACGCCTACCGGTACGAGGCTGCCACTCGAGAACCTTTGTTCCCCATCGGTTATCGGTTCTTCGAGCTATATGACCGGCCCATTGCCACTTCAGCTTACTAATCCGTTGGGCTATATCGGTCACTCTGGTTTTACTGCGGATATCCTCATTTCTGAGTCTATCACGCAGAGAAACTCCGAGCATAGCCCTCTCCATAGCTCGCTGAGCGACCTTGAGCGTCCTCATATGGTAAGCAATGAAATACCACGTCTCAGATCCGTAAGTCATCACTGGCAACACGCACTGGTTGTACACTTCAGTTTTCAGAGATTGAGGTGTACCTGACGAGAAGATGTGTCGTAATTTCCCGAACGCTGCCCAGCCGAGTCGAATTCGTCGATTGACCTCTCGGTCGAAGTTGGACTTACCTAGTCGGACTATTTGTCCCAGGTAAACGTACTCGTCAATAACTTCGAGCATAGTGCTCCCAACAACTACCGGCATAGTTGTGACATGGACATTTGTTTTGTCCAGGTTCATCTTAAGACCTATCCGTTGGGAGACATTATTGAGGTCATTGAGCATAGTGCTAAGGTCCTCCAGCGATTCTGCCATTAGGACTATATCGTCGGCAAATCGAATTTGAGTGATGTACTCGCCATTGATGTTAATACCGTATCCTTTCCAGTCCAGTAGCTTGAAAACGTCTTCCAACGCAGCGGTGAAGAGTTTCGGGGATATAACGTCACCCTGTCTTACACCTCTCTGCAGTTGGAAAGGTTTCGAACTTGGATAGTCATCGTAGCCCTACTGTATAAACACTTCAGCACTTCGACATTCTTACCGACAGCCAACTTGGCACCGCTGAAGGGACTGTAGCACCGCCAAAATTTCGACGGAATCAAAGGCTTTCTCATAGTCCACATACGCCAGGCAAAGTGGCAGATTGTACTCTTCAGTCTTCTGTACAATCTGCCGCAGGATATGTATGTGGTCTATGGTACTGAAGCCTTTTCGAAAACCGGCTTGTTCGGGAGGCTGGAAGTCGTCGAGTCTGCGTGCGAGACGATTCGTAATGACTCTCGAAAACAGCACGTAGACGCGGCTCAGAAGGGAAATCGGTCTGTAGTTCTTCAAGAGAGCGTTGTCGTCTTTCTTAAAGAACAAGACCACCGCACTTCTGCTCCACGCCTCCGGAGTAGTGCCTCCATGGAAGACGGAATTGAAAAGCTTCTGAAGGACTTCAAGTACCGGTGTTCCACGCGCTTTCAGAAGCTCCGATGTAACTCCATTCTCGCCTGGGGCCCTGCCGTTTTTAAGGTGCTGGAGAGCCATTCTAATCTCGCTCAGACTGACGTCCGGGATATCATCGGAATAGTGTCGGGTAAGACTTGCTCTTGGATCATTACTCACACTTGCGTGTGGCTCCAACGATGATGTGTACAGCTGCCCATAGAACCTCTCAATCTCACTCAAAATCTCAGGTTTCCCGGAAATGATTCTGCCACACTCAGTCTTCAGCTTTGACAGTTGGCTGTTTCTGGCAGACAGATCTCTGGCAAAGACTTTGGAGCCCTGGTTCCGCTCGATCGCTTCTTTAATACGAGCAGTATTAAAGTTGCGTAAGTCTCGCCACATGCATTTGGAGATCCGTCTGTTCAGTTGCCTGTATGCTGTCAAATCTGTTGACGATTGCAGCCTCATCTCCGGTCTAACAGCCATAAGATTAAGGGTGTAGTCGGAGAGTTTTTGTGTTCTTCTGCGGCGGGTCTTGCAGAACTTAGCTCCGACCGCATGGACAGATTCCACGAGCTTGTCATTCATATCGTCCACTGCATTGCAATCTTCTAGGCGTTAACGTAACTCGAGCTGAATGGTTTCGGGATTCCGGATTAGAGCACGAGGGGGGACGGAGCGTTGACTTCATTAGACGAGACCTCTCCAACTTACCGTTTAGGTTCAGTGTGCCTCTAACCATTCGGTGATTGCTGCCGGTTTTCACCCTTGCGATCACTGAGACATCACTGAACAGTTGGTGTCTGGTCGTCATAATGAAGTCAATCTCATTTTTTGTCGAACCGTCGGGGCTCGACCAGGTCCGCTTCCTGTGGGGCCGCTTCTAGAAGAAAGAGTTCATCATAAAGAGTCCCTCTTTCTCCATAAAGTCGGCCAGCTGCTGGCCCCTTCGGTTCCGTTGCCCTACTCCAAATTTCCCTAACTTCAGCTCACCGTTTTCTCTTGTGCCGAGTTTTACGTTGAAGTCTCCCATCAACAATACCGTTTGGTGATTCTGAGTATCAGGTACGCGATCCTCGTCGGCACACTCCCAATCTTTGCAACGTTGTAAAGATTTTGTGAGTTTTTAGGTTATATTTACTAAATTATTTCAGGCAACCTAAGTAGTTGAGGTTTTAAATACTGCAGTTGCATCAACTACTCTAGTCACCACAAATATTAAATTCTTCTCAGGACATTTCACTCTATCGACAACTGCTATAAGTTCATTTCATACCCTCTAGCTATTCCAGCGCTCTTGTTTTTGAACTGTTATTTACTAACGCGATAAAATCCGTAAAAGTAGTTTTAATCAATGTTATTTACTGCTTACAGATGGACACTTTTACGACTGTTCTCCCATGTGAGACGGTTCTCCATGCTATGCAGTTTTATAATATTTCAATAGGATTTATTGGTATCTAGCTTAACTTGCTGTGTTCTAACAGAGTATCAGCCCGCAAGCGTCCTATTGTTGACACAGCTAAATTATTCCCTGCTACATAAAACTTCTCAGAAATGAGAAACTGGTAGGCTGTTACTTATACTAAGTGTTTAGAATATTTTTTTAAATGTAATTTACAGGTAGAGCTGTGAGACACTACTTACGTACGTAGTACTTCTTGTTTTTGTAGCCGACGCAACTTGATTGTGCCTTGTAATATTTAGGCGGTCACATTTTCTTGCGAGATTTTGTTTATGCTATGCGTTACTTTTACACTTTCTTTTTCATTTTCAATTTGCCTATAAAATTTCACTGCTGAATTTAGGCCTCCCCCATTGTTAGCCCCATTGCGAGGATTGGATAGGATTAATATAGTAGCCACGCATGGCAGGCTGGTTACAACAGTAATTTTAATTATATTGAGTTGTTGTCAGGAAGATGCTGTGCGCATCTACTGTTTTAGTTATACTCCGTGATCGTGTAAGAATATCTACAAACCCAAATCATCCCGTGGGTGTCGTAAGAGGCAACAGAGGGAAAACTATCACTGTACTTATACCATACCGTATCCTTTCCAGTCCAGTAGCTTGAAAACGTCTTCCAATGCAGTGGTGAAGAGTTTCGGGGATATAAGGTCACCTTGACTTACACCTCTCTGTAATTGGATTTATTTGCAATTAAATTTTTATATAGAGATATTATGCAACAGAAGGAATACTATCACTGTACTTATTTTAATCTTATTTTATTTAGGATTTTTTGCATTCACTCATTTCATCATACATGTGGTCACTGAAATTGAACCCCCCACAATTCAGTTCCAATAAACAACTTAAAACGTACCCAGGAAAGAATAATAGCCCTTTTTTTTAAAGAATAAGTCACAAACGAGCACACAATCCCTATAATGGTAAGTAGATGCTGTGGTTTATAGATGACATCTTCATCTGTCTTCGATTAGGTATCAATATGCAGATGCGTTGTCAACCATGAGGACTTAGATTTAATGCTTGGTTTTCATTAAAAAGGGTCTTCGGTTTTCTACACTTACCATACAAAATACGGTGGGATTAAGTGGCTCTTTTATGCATGTTTTCTTGAGAACAGTTTCTCCCCGTCGAACTGACTCGTTCGTGCTACTATCATAATATATCTGCATCGTGGCTCTACCACTTGTTGACATTTATAATTCTATCGTTAATCTCTGCAGGTAAGCTTAAAATGCATGTGTTAAGAGTGGTTCACGACAGTAATCGAGATGTTTTGAACCCGCGACTTGCGGGGTTTGCAGTTCGTAAACTTAACAAATAGACTAGTATTAAATGTTTAAAGTTTAATACCAAGATGGTCAATTTGTCAAGCGTGACGCCGAAAGGAAATCCACTCTATAACGAGAGAGGCCATGTTCGCTAGTTGACTTTTACGAGACTTTAATTAAGAAGAATAGAAGACTTTTTAATATGACTATAATTATCTTAAACGGAGATTGGGATTTCGATATCGATCAGTATATGTGATTTTCACGATATACTCAATGATAGTACGAAATTCCGCATTGTTCGACTTACTTTTTTGTAAGATGTCAGATGAATTTTGCATAAAAACTCTGACTTAAAATTAGTATACGTGATAGAGACTCGCTGCTGCTATAACATGTTTGTAGCACGAATGGGTCGGCTAGACCTGATGAGGACCACGCTTTCAAATAATGAATTCAATGAAACAGCATGAAATACTAGCTTAATGCTGCTGTTTTTCTAGCTGTGAGTATAGTCAACCGGTGATGCTTATTACTGGAAACAAGGCATTCCACCCTAGACCTCAGGACTGACAACGCATCTGCATTTTTATTCTTAATTGAGAATATATGTAGACGTCTTGAGTCACAGAATAGAACAGAATAAAATGATTTTTCAATCAATACAAATTCCTTTTTTTTTCAAACATCTACTTACCATCAGGTGAACTGTATGCTCATGTGTCAACATTATTCTATAAAAACAGTTACAAAATGTTTAAACAAGTATAAAATTTTTAAAAGCACTTTTGTCAATTTTAACTTTGCCTAAGTTGTGATTTTTTTACAGAATACGGATATAATATCCCCTTGTTACAAAATAACCTGTTATAATAGGACTGTAATCTTAATTTTTTTTTCACTAGTATAAATATAAGAATTAATTAAACAAGTAATAATTGTGAGGTAGGCTGGTCTATGATGATGACGATAGTCATGAAATCTGCAAAATTTTAGATAATTTCGTGTACAAATTGGGTCCGAAACGTATCAGAGTTTTTAATTACGCCGCATCACATGTCCTCCAGGCGTAATTGCAGTCACGGCTTGCAATCTCAACGTAAACAAGCCATCTAGCAGGACAGGACTATAGTGCCCAAGTGTATGCATTGGCACATATTTATTCTCTATTTATTCACTCTTAAAATTCTATGGGACGACAGTCTGACACGACTGGAGAAAGATCAGGTGCAGAACCAACGGTTTTACGTGCTTCGTAGGTAGTAGGTGAAACAATGACAACTTCATGACTCCGGGCTGCTACTGAGAGTTTCTTGGCAGAAAAACTCAAGAAATAATTTTGGTCTAACTCGGGATTCGAACCTTCATGATTGACAATCACGTTTCACAATTCACGTTTTCACAAAAACTTGACCAATGAGGCAGACGGTTGTCCAGTGGTAGTAACAACATAACGTTGAATCGGATGCCTATTTGTTGTTGTAATAATACGATATAGTTATCGGCATAGCTATCTCATAATTTGCGTATTAGGAAGTCATTGCATCACTTTCATTTTGACACTCCTTCAGTCGTCCGTGAGCTTCACTGACAAAGGGATAAGCCACGGCCCCAAAGGAACGATTCATTTCCAAGGTATCCTCTTAATATACCACGTTTTAAAAACGGAATTAAAGTATAAATATAATTTTATCTTTTCATATTCTTACTGCGTCTTCTGATTCTGAGCTATTTTCAAACTTTCTCTCATCGCTCATCGTAAAGTTAGTTTCAAATCAAACAGAACAGACATATACGAAAGCGACTCAGTAAAAACGTGGTAAAATATTTATTTCTTAGTTAAAAATAAAAATAATATACGCATTCAACCGAGATGTTAATTTTCACGAAATACTCTCCCAATCTATTTCGTTGTTGCATAATAAAATTTAAGTTGATTCTTTAGTTTTTTGACTAGTACTTACAAATGGTCGAAGCTAGAAGTTGATACTGATGGTATATAATGTCATACCGACGTCCATTGTTGGCACACCAAAAATCAGCGAGCCTTATATTTCCTTTATTTTCAATTGAATATTTTGGTTACTACGTCTGGGATCGTATGTAACGTTCTTATCCATCTTTTCTCCCAAAAGCTTTCAATATTGCTTCCAATATTATACGGAATCTTTTACATTCAAAGGCTTGAATTTTGCAATCTTAGTGCCTCTAAAAATACCTTTCTGCTTATAATAAGTCATTAAAGTAAAATTTTAAAATAGCTCACTTTATATTTCCTTTTGTTTAACAACAGATATTTAATATTAGTTACCTCGTCTCCCATATTTTCTGTGACGGACTCAAGCTTCTCCATTTTATACATAAAAGTATTTGAGTAATAATAAAAATATAACATTATCGTATACCATAAAGAAAAATAAAAAATAAGAAGAATGCGTCTTTTAGTAAGTTATACAATAGTCGAATTTACCACTATGGGCGATTTCTTCTCTTTCTAGAGAACCGTAGAGTTATTTTTTACTAAAAACGAGGCATTCCATTTGTCCTCAGGGGTGACAACGCTACTGAATTTTGATTTTTAATGGAGGATAGATGCAGATGTTTACGGACCACAGCATCCACTTATTATCAGGTGGGCTGTATGCTCGTTTGTCACCCTTATTCTATAAAAAACAACATTTTCTAAACGTTCACGTGTTGAATTTATGAATGTTTTATGAATGAATATATTTTAACAGTTTTAAAAAACTATTTATTTCATTGGTACTAAATAAGAAAATAAAGTTTTTATAGTTACTATCAAAGAATTTAAAAACTTTTTTTTTACGATATAGGATAATGAAGTCAAAAATACAATGTTTACTATGTTCAGTTTTTGTTCACAACTCTGTTATGTCTACGTAGAGAAAAATTACGCAATTTTTTCTTCTCAGTGTAATTCAAATAAGTTAAAAAGACGTGTGAGTGCCCGCAGTCTGCATGCAAATGGCTTTTCTATTGCGATCTTCGAAGCCGCACATCCCTCACAGCCTCTTTTTATTAAAATTATTTGTCGTAAACGCAATCGTCCTATTTTATTGGGCATTGTGCGCATGAAATATTTTTAGTTTTAAGAAAAAACCTTGTGTAGCTATTCAAAATATTAAGATGCTTTTTATGCTTTCAAATGTGTGACTATACATTTGCTTCCACGTTCATTTTTATTGACTTTAAGGCGAGGATGTTTCATGTTAAAAGGTTTTTAACGTAGAAAATCCCTCCATTGTATGGTATTTGTCCTGTACAAAGTTTTTTGCTTGTTGTCAGTATAAAGAATCTTATCAAAGTTCCTGATTAATATGTAAACATGCATTAAAATTTAGGTAAAGGTAAAACAAAAACATAAGATGGTACGAACGCCAACTAACGTAACCGATCTACTTCGCTTCTCTATATTTTTAATTTCAGTTATATTACTTTTATTACTCTCGGAATTCTCGGCGTCGACATATCGAGTGACGTGCAGTTTCGTGGTCACTTGGAAGAGAAGGCCAAATTGGCCTCTAAAAAGCTTGGAGTAAAATATATAATATAGAGCAGCATCCGAGCTCGGCAACGTTAGTTGGCGTACCTACTACCCTATGTTATATTTTATATTACATTTGAAAATGAAAAATTTGTTTTATACGTGGTAGAGCCACGCTGCAGCTATATTATGGTTGTAGCACGAATGGGTCGGCTCGACCGGGTAAGCATCACGCTCTCACAGAATATCAGAGGCATTCCGTTCCTATCATTTTCACTTTTCATTCATCCTTAGTTCGTTGGAGTGACAAGACATCTACGTTTTGATTCTTAATCAAGGATTAGTATTATTTTATATAGAAGAGGGGGCAAACGAGCGTGCAGCTCACCTGATGTTAAGTGAATACCGCCGCACATGAAAACCGCAACACCAGGTGAATTGCAGGTGCGTTGCCGGCCTTTTAGAAAGGAGTGAGCTCTTTTATTGAATTTACCTAAGTCGTATTGATCCGGAAAAGTTTTAAGAGGAAGAAAACTCCTGGTAAAAAGCACAGTGGTGGACCGCCAAGCATCCAGATGGTGAGAATGGTGTCCTGAATTTTGACGCGATGTGCGTTCGTGAAACTTGGCGGTTGGAACTAATCCAAACAATTTCTCATAACACTCCCTATGGTAGATACGATAGAAAACCAAAGGGATTACGATAGAAGACGCATTTCTACGCAGCTGTAGATGGAGTTGTCTATTTTTTTATATTTAAATATTTACGCCCAGTATTTACTTACTATCAGGTTGAATGTACACGATGCTCTTTTTAATAAAGATTATAAATTGGATATTAACTCGCTGCCTGCTTGGAACGAGTAAGTATCAGTTATTGAAAAAGCCGACTGGCAGCGATACGAAAAGTCATTTACCTTAAAAACGACTGTGGAGTTGACAATCTATTATCTATCTATTTCCACCTTGTGTATTTGTCGTAATGTCTCGTTTTTCCGGTAAAAACATGTTAGTGTCAAGACGGGTTCGCCAAAATTTGGAACGCGCTCTTGGTGATACAACTTATTTGTTAGAATTTTTGTTATTTATGTTGTTTATTAATATACTGTTTTATTTTTGTTTTGTTGTTAATTGTTTTTTAATAAGAGTCGTTTATGATGGAGCCACAAACAAGTACGTCGAGAGATAAATCAACACATTTTACTTCTCCGAAAAATAAACGTCCACAGATAAATATATAATCTATCTATCAAAAAGTTACGCACACCTGCCATTCTTAATGACTGCATCGGTTTTGTTTACGTTTGGTATCGCTTCTCGTTGGCCATACGTTAGCAGTGTGAGTCGTACGTGACACGTATCTAACGTTATTAACGCCGCATGTGCCGCAAAAGAACTTTCTATCACATGCAATATACGTTACTTTCCCTCTTTACATATAAACCTACTTTATTGGAAAAAAGTAAGTATTAGGAGGTTCATTTAATCTAGCACCGTTTAAATTATTTTTATTTTTGGCGTTTTTTCACCATATGTATATTCATCGAAACTACTATTATACCAGCGTTAAATAATAGCTTAATGGTGGGTGTAAAGTTTTTACTGGAAATGAATTAATGATTTCTTAATTTTACGCACACAGTACACATTGAAAAAAACTATTATTTACGGATTTTGTCGCGTTTAATTACCACTTTAACTTATTTTTTTATTATTCCAACGTTTCGGGTGCTCAGCACCCATGGTCACGGGGGAACGAGATGTTTGACGTCCCAGTGTCATAGTTAGTCCTTCAGTTTTTGAATATTAATTTTTGTACTCTATAGGAATAAAAAATCGAGAGGTCTGGCAATGCAGAAGAGTTCTTGTAAGGTGGCTACAAATAGGAATTGCGATACAATTTAATTTTAACTTCAGCTGCCTGCACGGGGCACAGCGAGGTTTCGACGTTAATAGCAGTGTTTACCGCGCAATGTCGGGGGCACTAGCTCATACAGAAGTTTTTTTAAATAAGTGGAAAATTATGTTTTGCACCTTCCAACCACTGTCTTTGGCACCTAGGGTTGACTCGCAGAGAATGCCACATGGCACTAAGTCCGCCCTATGTACCCTTTACTTTATGGTGTTACATTTAAGTTTTTAAATTAATAAAAAGTAGATAGTCTTATGATTTTCATGCGAGAATTTCGTGATTGTAAGGACACTTACCCGGTCGAGCTGTCCCATTCGCACTGCAGCTTTAATATAGTTGTAGCGTGGCTATATGTCACTACTCTATTTCATTTAGACGATTTTGTATTATTTCATCAGTCTTTGTGCAGATAATCCAACTCCGGTGGTGTTATGATACGACTACGAAAATGAAAGAATCACGCTGCTGTCTATTTCTGCCACCTAATTTACTTCTGTCTTCCAGTCTGCACAGAATAAAGAGTCAATATAATCACAGGCTTTGGGACATTATATCTTAATCCTCAGAGGTGACAATGCATCCATAGCCTTTCTTTGTTTGAAACTTGTTTCAGGTGACCATAGACTACAGAGCTACTTACCATCAGGTGGACGATAAGTTCGTGCGTCACTGCAGTTTCATTGAATAAAGTAGTATCATTATAACTTTAATTGAAGTTATCGTGTGGTGTGCGTCGCTCAGGTTAATTTGCTTTAATTAAACTTTCGAAACTCAGATTGAATGAAGGCTATGGCATTGTTTCTTAACTCGTTTCATAAGCTCTTATAAAACGTTATTATGCATACTACTCGTATAACGTACCTTTAGTCTTCTGAGACTAATGTTTGATATTCTGATTAATGTCTGATATTTTAAATTAATTACACTTATTTATTTATATAAATTAAAACGAACAATACACATTTAAATAGTATTAGTATTAACGCGTATAAATCCGTAAAATTAGATTTTTGGTTTTCCGAGGCACGGGGCTGAATATCCTTTAGTCAAGGAAATGATATGAGTGGCATAGCGATCGTAATCATATGTCCATTATAATGTCTCTGTATATTTGACCGTGTACAATTTATAAATTCAAAGTCACAACACTTTTTTTTAAACTTAGGCTTGTTGAAAACTCTTATGAACGTTTAATTCTATAGCAGTTGGCATAAAAATACCTAATATTACACCCTATACGATCAAGCCACGCTGCAGCTATACTATGATTGTAGCATGATCCGTCGGCTCGACCAGGGAGGATCACACTCTCACAGAATACCAACGTAAAAAAGCTTTAATTATAGTGTGTTTCGTATAATGAATGTTCCATCTTTGTTCTCATACATCTATATTCTTAATCGAGGAAAAATGTAGATATCTATAGGCCACCACATTCATTTACCATCAGGTCGACTGTGTGCTTCTATGTCACCAATATTCTATAAAAAAATCACAAGGAGAGCCGCCCTACATATCGCTTAGATTACTCGAGAACCTTTCTTCCCCATCGGCAGTGGCGGCGTAAGGCGTGGGCGACGTGGGCAACCGCCTACGGCCTCGCGATCCAGGGGTCCTCGCGCCCTGCAGGTTTATGCATTACTTAAAACCGTAAACGCGCCGAAAAAATTTCATTGTCATGAATCGATATTATTGACCTAACTAAATATGTTTTTATTCAGTCTAGCAACGTTAGTTTGCATTGCTATGGCGGGGAATCTTCGCTGCAGGGCGACCAGTATATATACAGTAATCTGTGGGGGCGACAAATGCTGAGGAATGAGGATTACCCGTTTTGTTTATTAGACATAGAATACTGTCTTTATTTAATCGTGGGCGCGTGGCAATCGAGTAAAGAGTGCGGCACAGCAGCCCACGTGGTTGCTGTACGTATATTTTCACGCTGTACGCACACGAGTAGATAAACTGAACAGACACAAAGCTTCTTAAGAACTTGCAAAATTGTTACCTATTTTGGTAGGGTTGTCACTATAGGTGAAGACAAATTAAAGCTCTTGAACGTTTATGTACCTTTTGTGACTGGTAAATGCTTGTCTGGTATTTAACAGTTTATAAAAAAACTGTTATGATCTGCCGAAAGACTTTAAAAATAAAAGTGTAGCGAAAAAAAAGATGTTGGATTATGAAGGCAAGGATTAACCTATATAGTCTCCTAAAAGTCGGTATTAAACAGATTTTTTCAACACCATGCTTGTTCAATTATAACAAATTTGGATTTTAGCATCCAAGCTGGATTATGAGGCTATAATTAAATAATTCAGCAGGATAAAAAGCAGAATATCTATTTCTACATTTTTCTTTGAAATCGTTTGGTGTTGGTACTTAATGAATTTGTAAAAATAAAAATTTCATAATGTCAGGTGTTTTGTTTTTCATTTTATATAATCCGTCTTCTTGCGCGAGCGGAGGTCCTCGCAAAATGGATCTTGCCCACATAACATTTAGGTCTTGCGCCGCCACTGCCCATCGGTTATCGGTTCTTCGAGCTATATGGCTAACCAGTTGTTACTTCAGCTTACTAATCCGTTGGGATATCAGTTAATCTAGTTCTACTGCGGATATCCTCATTTCAATGTCTATCACGCAGAGATTCTTCGAGCATATTATCTCAAAACTTGAAGACAATTTTGTACAACTAGCGCGTGTTGCCAGTGATGACACATGCATCTGAGACGTAGTCTTTTAGTACTGTCCATATATGGAAGCTTAGACTTAGTGACATTATATACCTATAAGAATAAAATAATTTTCTTAAAATTTTTTGCAACTATTAAATTTGCCATAGTGGTAACGCCTGGTAAGCGGGTTGTCAACAGTTTTTATTTTTAATAGTTATTAGGAAAGCGCTTGTTGCCCATCTTCTGATTTGGTTCCCTATGTCGCCTCATACGACACCCACGGGATGGTATGGGGTAGTAGGTATTCAGATCTGTATTACTAGAGTAGTACTATGGTTCAGATCTGTATTACTAGAGTAGTAATATGGTTGAACACCGTTTAATTATGCTAGTTCTCTTAAATGTGTAAGAGGGTGACGACTATAAAGACTACCAGACTGAGGTGATACTTCTTCGTCGAAGTAAGCTGCTCGTGTCCATTACGGCTGCATTAGTCTCTCAGTACGTGAACTGCAAGGTCATTTGATTCTTTATACCACCCACACACCATAAATTAAGAAAATTGACCCATAGCAGTATATACTTTAACCAAAAAATATATTAAAATCATAAACACATATTAATACTATTCACGGAACTTTCTTCTTTGTCACGACCCTATATTGGCGATACACCATCCCAGAGGAGCAGAATTCGGAAGCGAGGTATGTCTCTTTTTTTAAAATCTGGAGTACGTAGAATTAAAAGTTAGTTGACCTACTAGACTGTAAACATCGGAAATATAAATAACTTTTAGCAAATCAAAACAGTTATTCCAAAAAAAAATTATTTATACCGTACCATATATGCGAGGCTAATTAACCGGGGTAATAGATATTTACCACATTCAACGAATACTATATTTTGTTTCGTGGATATCATTATGGGAAATGCCAGGAAGATTCTGTGCCTTACTTTAGATGGCGTAAAATATCAGGACTGGCGACGAGGAGTAATCATTAATACGCGCGCCAAGCATGACAGTTATGGCAAATCATCCACGCTTAATACATTAATGGCACACGGTTAGTACAGAAGTATGCTTTTTTAAGTGTAATAGATGGACTTAGTCTCATTTCTAAGAAGGTTCGTTTATTAATGTCATTAATAATTATCCTACTGTTGATTAAAAATTAAACATCGAGCAGCCAATAAACTGGAATATACATATGTCTTATATTTTGACAAAAATTTAACCCCCTCCCCCATACTAGTAGTTTTTCCTGTATTGTGAAGGCGTTTAACAAAGATAAATTTAAGTTGTAAGTTAACATACATCCAAACCGGAAACAATTATTTGTAGGTCACGTAAGAGTTGTTCTTTACGGGATTTCATTAGCAATAATCTAATTTAATGTTAAAATGTTCCTCTCCGCATATTTAATAGTCTTACAACTAGACTACAAGTTTTAAATGATACAAAAGCTTGTGTTATTCCCACGTCGTAGCATCGTACGAAGCTTCCACGTTTACGGCCTCGCTTTAGAAAGTAAATAGCGTTATAACAAAATACGCTTGCTACGAATCGGAAATAACTCGATATTAGTATGTCTTTGCTTTTTTACCCGAGCTACAAAACCGAGAAGTTTCTATATTACTGGTCAACAGTATGTATTTTTATATATATATATTCACTGATTTCTCAAAAACTGCATCACCGATTTTAATTATTCATCTTTTTAATAAATGAGCGTGTAGTGGCAGTGTACAATAATCCACTAACTCACACCAACCCGTGAGTTTCGTAAGAGGCAGTTTCACAAACAAATCAGGAAATGGGCAGCAGCGTCATGCTAATAACGACGAAAAATAAAGAAATTACGATTGCAATCCGCTTAACAAGTATGGCAACTTTGGCAAATGTCCCCTATGAGGTAATCTATGGGGAGACCTGTGTGCAGCAGTGGATTTAAATAGGCTGAAACGGTAACGGTAACGTTATTATTAAATAGGATATACTTCAGGGATTCTATATAAGTTCTAAAGAAATAAACTCCTAATAGTAAAAAATAGACTTTGCAGTTTTTAATATAACTATTACTGATGCCCCAAATTGGGATATGCCATAGTTTACTTAAGAAAGGTACAATAATTAAACTTAAAAAAGGTATGTATTCACTTTTTTTAAGTTTAATTATTAACAATTTTTATATGTTGGGGCTAAATAAAAATTTTCTTTGTTTTATTTTATTAAAATAGAATAAAAATATACGCATTGAAAAAGAAGAGTAAAAGCACCCGATAACAATCAAGGTAATAATTGTGTCATACAAAATGTATATAAGTATGTACTTTCTTGTAAAATTTAAGTAACAAACAAACTGAGAGCCCTCAAAATATAAAGCAGTTACTGAACATATTAAGTAGTAGTAATAAGTGATACAGTAACTTCTATTTCAGAAGGCAAATCTTTATGTAATTAGATGGAGTGTGCATTCTCGAAAACATATATTGGAAATATATGCTGCCGAGAATTAGCTATTCAAAATATTGTAGTTGTGATGTGATGAAAGTAGCATTTGTCAACTTTTTCTTGTTCCGTAGAAAGAAAAGGTAGAGGTTCGCCAGGTGGCAGTTTAAAAATATTTTTTTTTTACTTGGTTTGGTCCCAGTGTGTCGTAAAAGGAAATCATTTTAGTGTTGCGTAATATTTCGAAAAATTTAAAATTGTAGCATTTATTCAGCAGAAAATTATTTTAATTTTTTATGATAAAATTTATAATTTTCATATATCGACATAAGTGCCTTTTATTTTTCAAATGTTTGTCTGTCTGTCTGACTGTCTTTCCTAGCTTATCTTAGAAATGGCAGAACCAATTAAAGGCTATATTTTATCCGAAGAACGTGAAGATGTTTTGAGCGATAGAAAAATTAAGAAAATGAATGGTGTTTAATGATTATCTTAAATCTGAATAACGACACATTAATACGTCCTACCCAGGCGAAGCTGGAGCGGGTCGATAGTTTATTATAATATACCAGAAAGCTCTCATGGCTTCCGATAGATGGCGGTGTAACCAATAACCAACACCTCACAACATGATGTTAACATATTTATAGCTCTAGTAGGTACTGCTACTGCAATAACCAAATTACCCCCTAAGTACAGCGTTTAAAGCAAATTATATTCAGAATATTTCCCATATATTTTCAGTAGTGAACTTATTTATAAGAAAAAATAATAAATATACTTAGCGTTAAAATGCTTAATTAAATAAATCTCTTGTGGGGTATCTTGCTGGTTCTTCCCAGGACAGAGGTTTTTTACGAACCTGCGGAAAAAGTAACAAATTACTTTCATTAAGAATTGAAATCAATATTTATTATTTTTATTATTCTCTTCTACTCTATTCTATTTATATTCTGTTCTATTCTATTTTATTTCAGTAGTGAAGTTATTAATAAGAAAGAAAAATAAAAATAAACTTAGGGTAACAGTTGTCTATACGCTTTTTTTACATATATTGGGTGTCATATTCCGAAACTATATTATGTGTAAATTACTTCTAAAATTATACATTATCTCTGTGTACATCCAATCATCTCCCGCGAAGCAGGCAATCGACTATTGCTAATTACATTTCGAAACATTATTTTTTCCTGTATTATTAGGCAGGACGTTCTTAACACAATTATATAGCTCTAAGTTTTTTTTACAGAGTAGGGTGACAAACGAGCACACATACATCTACATTTATCCTCAATTAAGGATCAAAATGTTAATACGTCGTCGTTTCCAGTAAAAAGGGGAAAGAAAATAAGGCAACAAAACAGGAAGGTCAAGGGCCAACCGAAGATGCTTATAACTGGAAGCAAGACATTCCACCTTAGTCCTCAGGGGTGACAATTTTTTTCAAAGGTAATTTTTTTCAAACATCTACTTACCATCAGGTGGACTGCATGCTCGATTGTCACCATTATTCTATAAAAACTGTAATAAAACATTGTAACAGTTATAAAATGTTTAAAAGCACTTTTGTCAATTTCAACCACGTGTACGGTGTGATGTTTTTTTTTTTTACAGAATGCAGTCAATGTCCCCTTGTTATAAAATAACCTGTCGTAATAGGACTGTAATCTTAATTTGTTTTTGTTTACTAACATAAATATAAGAATTAATTAAAACAAAAACTAAACAAAAGGTATTTATTGAGAGCTAGGCTAGGTCTGTGATGAACCAAATAAAATAACTCTAATCATCACAGCTAGACGATAGTCATAAAAAAATTTTTTCATCGGACTTTAATATATCAGCAAAATTTTAGTTAATTCCGTGTCCGAATGTGGTTCAAAACGTATTATTATTATATTAGAGTTGTTAATTACACTGTAGCATAATGTTCTAATAATAACAGAACATAATAACAGGTCAAATTTCGGTCAAGGCGACTTGCCATCTGGCAGAACAGGATTATAGTGCCCAAGTGTATGCACAGATGTATTCTCTATTTCTTCACTCTTAAAGTCCTATGGGATGACAATCTAATACAACCGAAGAGAGACCAGTTGCAGGACCAACGGCTTTACGTGCTTTATAAGGTAGTGCGTGAAAAACTGACAACTTCCTGACTCGGGGCTGCTACTGGGAGTTTCTTGGCAGAACAACACAAGAAATTATATTGACCTGACTCGGGATTCGAACCCTTATGATCAGCTATCTCGTTTATAACACTTGACCAATGAGGCCGACGTTGGTCTAGTGACCGTAACAGCATAACGTTGAGATGGATGCCTATTTGTTGCTGCATTAATGATGATGAAATACATGTAATACAAGTATGTATTATGTAGCTTCAAATATATAATAAATGAGGTAAAAAATATTAATATACCACGTTTTTAAAACGGACTTAAAGTATAAAATACTTAATGATTTCTTAAATTTACGCGAACACTACACATTGAATAAAACTAAATTTACGGATTTTATCGCGTTTATTTCACTACTTTTACTTATTTTTAATTCCCGACGTTTCGGGTGCTTTAGAGCAACCATGGTCACAGGGGGGACTGAGATGTTTGACGTCCCAATGTCATTGTTAGCCCGGCTACCTTCAGTTTTTGAATATTAGTCAGTTCAGTTTTGCGTAAATCGGACCAAAAATTAATATTATATTGAACACTCCTGCATCTTGTATAGGAATATTATACTTAACGGATGGTAGAAACAGGCTAATCCTCTTCGGCGGCTCTTTATATAAGCCCACTTCAAGATTTAGCCAATCTTGTCAGTGCCTTCTCTGACATATGATAGTACAGCAGGCACACACTTGACTGTGGCTGGCTTCACTCGGTCATGGTGATGCAGGTGCAGGAACCGAAGCTTGTTGTCTTGCAATACTTTATTGACGTGCTGGAGCTCGACAGCTAGGTGTTTTTCTGTCACGAATACAATAGGCTTCTGAAACGAAGATTTTTCCATGTAAATTAATTGGATGTATTGTGTTGAGTGGTGGCGCCCCTACACGGTGCGACAAACTCATAATTTATACAGTTAATAAAACTAACTTTTTTTAACATTCGTCCTTTCCGACGACAAAGAAATCCGCGTGGAAGAAGCTATTAAATATTAATGAAATACACGGGCAAACTTTATGACAACGGCCCTTCTGAACGAATTTCAGTATGACGTGAGAAATGAGGCTTGGATATAAGCAGGTTTGTATAGCCCTATTTGTTTTTATGGGCCCTTAGTGTAACCGTAAAAATACTTTCAGATATAAAAATATCACCATTTTGGACATAATTAATATTTTAATAGTCAGAAAGTAGTTATATTAGACGAATGGAAATAAATAAAGCAAAGGAAGTGTATCTAATTATCAAATCATTCATTTCCCAAATAAAATATGAAATACGTAAGAGTAATCATCGAAGGCGTTTATAAGTGCACTATATCTCATTTAGTTTAACTATGAAATTGTAATTGCTACAATTTATAGTTGCTCCAGTGCTTGTAGACTTTACAGGTTTAGATATCGTATAGGTTTTCCTGTACGCATAAATAAGCGTTATGTACTTATATATAACTCCAATTTACAATTACATTCATATAGGCGGGCATTGACTTGATTTTTGAGCATTGATTAAAATTTACTGTGGCACAATTCATATTCACTAGATGGAGTGACGACCTGGTAAGACATGCAGAAGGTCTATGGATGCAGGTAGTTCTGGACCATGCTTTGTGACATTATTTGGTGGAACCTATATCTTTGATTATGGTATGTACGTTTTTATCTATGTGAGCATGTACAAATGTAGGGGAATTTTAAAATTTAGTTTTCATTCATTTACAGACATATGATTGATCTAAAATTTTACGGATGTATTAAAAGTAGATGGTAGAAATCGTTTTTTTCTCTTTGCCTGCATTGCTGTGTTGTGTCAGGAATTACATCTTAAAACTCAGAGGTAAATACGCCATAGCTTGACGCAACACATAAGAGGAATAACCGATGTTTTGCGTCAAACCATGGAATATTTTAGCCCTTTTCTCACTATCCCATCGGTAGTAAAGCTTGCCAACGGTTTAAAGCTGAATGCACTCAAGCTGAAAAACGCAAAAATTTAGCGTACCTATCCTAGGTTGCCACTCGAAACCACAAAGCGCCAGCTATCAGTTGCAAGAAAAGAACTTTCAACCAAGTCCTACAAAAAAAGCATTACGGTAAGTCAGTCTTGATCGCTTTAAACATATTGGCACAAAACTCTCTCCCAGACCATCCGGCACTAGATCTTTTTTGTCTCTTGCTAAAGTGGTCGAGACAAAATTCTGTTAGCCTACACTGCCTTCGCTGGTATAACCGAATGCCACACTGGTGCATACGATTAAAAAGAAAGCGAACTTTTTCGCGTATCTATTTTCCTACAATTCATCACTGAACAGTGGCCACAATATTCCACATAAATTACCTCACTGCGGGATCTCTATGTTGGAGGTTTGTATCACAAATAAGGAGGTTCTTAAAACCTCGCACTTAAAGCTTGTTCTTAAAGACGTGAATAAAACTAGTGGACCAGATGATATACCAGCTATAGTTCTAAAGGCTTGTGCACCTGAGTTGTCTCCTATGGTGACACGCTTGTTCCACTTCTCATTTCAGACTGGAATAGTGCCAAAATCCTGAAAGCTGGCCAACATGTTACCTGTTCCAAAAAAAGGCAGCCGTGTTGATCCTGCCAATTATTGGCCAATCTCAATTACCTCTATACACTGCGAGATATGGAGTGTATATTGAACGCGCGCTTAATGGCATACCTATAACAGACTGCTGACCGCCTATATACCGACAACACTGTGATGATATAAAATAAATGCGCAGTAATATTTAATGCAATATGATTTGAAATATGACAAAAGTGGGTCGCATCAAATATCAGAGTTACGAAATGTTTGTGACGTAATTAGATTCGTATAAGTGAACTAGTTTTAAGTATGCTTGCGGCTCTTTCAATAAACGTTCGTTACTAGTACGTACTGGGTAGATGTAGTTTCCTTTAAACTGCGTGTATCGCCACAGACTAGAACTCGGGTTTCGCCAAAATCGATCAACTGGAAACTTTCTAGCGTATGCCACTCACATATGGGGTGAGGCACTTGAGAACAGTGGGGAATTATTTGCTGTTCCCTTGATGTCTCGAAGAACTTATAGAGAGTTTAAGTCGCTAGCCTTTTGGATAAGCTTTCAGCGTACAAATTATTCCCTGATCGGATTGACTGCGTAAAGGACTTTCTGAGTAAATGGTCTCTCCGGATCGTCGTCGATGGCCGCTCTTCCGATCCTGTGGCGGCTAACGCCGGGGATCCTCAGGGGTCCGTCCTATCCGCAACTATCTTCCTGCTGCATATTTATGATTTGCTTACGCCCGGTATCTATGGGTACGCAAATGACAGCACAGTTGTGGAGAGATACCAACCAAGTCCTCGGGCCAGTCGATATCAAATCCAGTCCGAAAGAGAAGCTATGGTAGAGCGTGTGAACCTCACACTACATGCAGTCTCCGAAAGGGGCGATGCCAATCTTGTAAAATTCAACACCTCCAAAACACAAGCATGTCTCTGTAAAAAGGAGCCAGCTCACCTTGGCTCCTTCTTTCCCAAAAGTTACACTGGAATACACCAACCGTCTCCAGTTATTGGGGGTTGATATGTATTCTCAAATCTGAACATTGGGAGGCTCATTTAGTCCAAGGCCAAAGCAACTGCAAGGAAACTAGGAGTCTTTGTAAAGGTGTGGCGATACTTCACACCGGGAGAGCTGCTTACTTTATATAAAGCGCAAGGTTGCTGCCATATATGGACTGGTGTTGCATAGTGCCACCTAGCTGCTTTGGACTCAATGGAAAGGCGTCCTCAGAGGCTTATTGGTGACCCGAATTTGGTTAAAACCAATCTATCCAAAAACCATCTCTCTCCATCTCCTGTGGTGTTATGATACGACTACGAAAATTAAAGAATCACTGCTGTTTATTTCTGCCACCTAATTTACTTCTGTCTTCCAGTCTGCACAGAATAAAGAGTCAATATAATCACAGGCTTTGAGACATTATATCTTTATTCTCAGAGGTGACAATGCATCCATAGCCTTTCTTTGTTTGTAATTTGTTTCAGGTGACTATAGACAGCAGAGCCACTTACAATCACGTGGATGTTAAGTTAGTTCGACACGTCAGTTTTATTAAATAAAATAGTATCATAATAACTTTAATTGAAATTATCGCGCGGTGTGCGTCGCTTGGGTTAATTAGCTTTCGAAACATTCGAGGCTTTGGCATTGTTTCTTAACTCGTTTCTTAAGCTCTTATAAAACGTTATTATGCATACTACTAGTATAACGTACCTTAAGTCTTCTGGGATTAATGTTTGATATTCTGAATTTAAAATTAATTACACTTATTTCTTTATATAAATTAAAAAGAACAATACACATTTAAATAGTTTTAGTATTAACGCGTGTAAATCCGTAAAAATTAGATTTTTTGGCTTTCAGAGGCACGGGGATGAATATGTCAAGGGAATGATATAAGTAGCACAGCGGTTATGATCACATGTCTATTATAATATCTCTGTATAGTTGACGGTGTACAATTTATAAATTCAAAGTCACAACACTTTTCTTTAAACTTAGGCTTGTTGAAAACTCTAATGAACGTTTAATTCTACAGCATTTAGCATAACAAGATCTAATATTACAGCCTAAACGACCAGGCCACGCTGCAGCTATACTATGATTGTAGCATGATCAGTCGGCTCGACCAGGGCAGCTTAATTCTGATGTGTATCGTATGATAAGTGTAGAGAACCAGAGACCATTTTTACTCGAAAAGACGTTCCATTTTTGTCCTCAGGGATGACATCGCATCTACATTTATGTGGTCTTTGTTTTGTTTAGAATGAAACACAGCTTGGTGTTTGACTTGAATGTTTAATCTCTCTCTTCACAGCTATATCGTCTTGTCACAATGGCTTCCCGTTTGCTAGTCCCAGTCTTTTAAATCTAGCTTCCCCTCATTCTTACTTCTCATTCAGTCACTCGCTCATTGTTCACTCATTTTAAATACTTGCTCTTTCACTCACTTTCATACTGTCATCTTGATATCTTTATCACACATTCATTCCGTCACTTCATTCCTTTACGTTCCGTCCCACATTCGGCCTTCCTGCAATCAGTCTGTCCTCAGGCTGATCAACAAAATTAACTTTTGAACAATCTTACAGCTAAATACTACAATAAACACAATAAATACATCCTTAACTTTAACAAATACTAAGTATGGAGTACAACTCTAAACATAGGAACAGAACACATCACAACGCTTAATCATGGTAATATTCTTTAACTTCAAACAGTAATCTTTTAAGTAATCTTTCCTTTTGTTAAGTCAACAGTTTTTTTTAAATATTAGATTAACTATTTTAATAAATACGATTTAAGAGACACGGTGCTTTACTTAATACAATGTAACAAAACGCATTCTTAACTTATTATAAAAAAAATATTAATAGTAGTGTCAGCAGTTCATAAAAATGTTTTATGGCTGTCATATAAAATTAATCAAAATGAGTAGAGCGATGGAATGCAAAAACTTACGTGGGTCCTCTGAGAGCAGGCCACGTTTTCAGGTAGTCAGCAGAAGTCGACGTCTTCCTCGGGCCTTCAGTAGAGCTGTCCAGCTTTTCCACGTCATACCTGTCTCTGCCTTTGACTTTCACTACTTTGTATGGGCCAAGGAACTTCGGCTTTAACTTCATTCCCACTCCGAACTGCGTTCTTTTGATAGCCACCACATCACCAGGTTTGTACTGACAACTTTTCTTTCTTTTCTTATTGAAATTCCGCATATTTTCCTCCTGAATTTTCAAAATCTGTTGTTTTGCTTTAACGCGTAACTCTTCTCTATTTTCTACAAAATTTTCTCTATCTTCTTGTAACAATAAATTATATAAATCCAAATCTTGTTTCATTTTCATTGTTGTATCAATCATTAATTCAAAATGTGTGCAGCTTATACTTCTGTGGTATGTGCTATTTAGTGCTCTTTGCAAACGGCTAACATGTCTATACCACAGGTTAGGATTTTCCACGCTTAACTTAGTCAATACTGATATATTTGTTTTATGCACTCGCTCTACTTGTCCATTTCCGCGAGGCACACCCGTAGTTGTGGTATTATGTTGAATACCTTCCTCCTCACAGAACTCTTTGAACTCTCCATTCGTAAAAGCAGTACCTCTGTCAGAGATGATTCTGTACGGGTTTCCAAAGTGCTGCTGAAACACCTTCAGTTTCTCCAAAGCTTCTTGGCTTGTGGTACTCTTAGTAGGGAAAATCCAAGTGAACTTTGTGAATGCATCAATGATGCATTCACAAAGTATGTAATTATACATCTTCTTGGTTTCTGTTAATGGTCCAATGTGATCTATGTGAATAGTATGTAATGGAACCTCTTGTTTATCTATGGGGTTAAGGAAACCCTCCTGCTTGCCTTCTTTACATGTAGCCAATAAACATGGTATACACGTAACTATAAAATCATCAATCTTCTTATTCAGGTTTTCTACGTAGTAATCTTTTCTAATCAACTCTAGTATTTTCTTTTTGAAAAATGTCCATTACTATGCACTTCTTTAAAAATGTTATTTTCCATACTCTTGGATACAACTAACTTCTTATCTTCACCCTTGTACAGTAAACCAGAATCTAAAAAGTAATCTTGATATGGTTGTGACTTCAATATCTCTCTTATGGCATTCAAATTTTCATCTTGATCTTGGGCATATTTGAGGTTATCATGTAATGTTGAAAATATTGAATTAACTTCTATCGGGTTTCTACTAAGAGCATCTGTGTGTCTCATCTTACTCTTTTTTCTATGCTCTATTGTAAAATCATAATCCTGTAGAAACATGATCCATCTAGACACTCTTGTTGACATGGCTAAATCTTTTTTGTTGATTATCATTTGAAATGCTTTACAGTCAGTCACAATTTTAAATTTCTTTCCAAATAAATAATGTCTGAACTTCTTGATGACCTTAATTACAGCCAACGCCTCCAGCTCATAACTTGAGTACCGACTTTGTTGTTCAGAAGTCTTCTGGCTCATATAATGCACACGATGCAGTTCACCGTCGTCGGTATCTCTCTGCATTAGAATAGCGGCAAGAGCTGCGCTTGATGCATCTATATGCAGCTCTGTTTCTAATCCTCGATCATATATTTTAACACAGGCCTTGTGGCTAACCTTTTTTTCAACTCTTGGAAACTTTACACCTGTTCATCGTTCAGCGCCTTAAACTCTGTGTCCTTCTTTAATAAATCCGTTAACGGCTTAGCTATTATTGAAATACGCTCCGTCCCACATTTATATTCTTAATCGAGGAAAAATGAAGATATGGGTCTCACTCACTTACCACCAGGTCGACTGTGTGCTCGTTTGTCACTTATATTCTATAAAAAATTCTCATGGAGAGCCGCCCTACAAGTCGATTAGATCGAGAACCTTTACTTCCCATCGGTTGTCGGTTCTTTGAGCTACATGGCTGATCATTGTCACTTCAGCTTAATAATGCGTTGGGCTGTATCGGTTAATCTATATCTAATGCGGATATCCTCATTTCAATGTCTATCACGCAGAGAAACTTCGAGCATATTAATTGAACTTTAAGACGAGATTGTACAACTAGCGCGTGTTGCCAGTGATGACATATGCATCTGAGACGTGGTCTTTTAACACTGTTCATGTATGCAAGCTTAGACTTAGTGACGTTATATATAAGAATAAAATAATTTTCCGTAACTTTTGCACGTAACGTTAGATATATTAAAATCGTTGAATAATCTGTAATGTGTTACACCTGAACTAAATGTTTAAAATGTATAAATCTGAAAATCCATTTCCTTAATTGTAACACTGATCTAGTAACAAGCGGTGTTTGAACACGATAAGTAAAATAATTTCCGGACTCAATAATATTTGATCAATGTGAATTATTCTTTGTACAAGAAATCTGGCATTAAACATTATCGGTTATTGAAATAAATTTTCAATTCGGTATCAGTTGCCTATAAATCATTACTCGTATCGCATGTGGTCTAAATTATGGTTAAAGACATTTAATCTCAAAAAATATACTTTTTACCTAATTAGAAGTTACAATATTCATGTCTATAATTAATTATTTGCACACAGAATCCAAAAAATCTACATAAGAAAGGAGAAAAATAGAAATTATATACGTATGTGCACTTAATTTAAACCTTATTCATTGGTAACACACTACACTCATTATTTCCTTTTTTGTATATATATATATATATATATATATACATATATATATATATATATATATATATATATATATATATATATATATATATATATATAAATGTGTGTGTGTGTGTGTGTCACTGTACTTTGATTTGAATGATAAAAATTTCATTCCTCTCATTTTATAATAAAATAAAAAGTATTTTAATTTTTAATGTTCACGTTTAATACGTGTCCATTACAGCCTTCACGGTTTACTTGTTATAAATTCTATTATTAGGTGTATTTTACTTTATAATTTTTTTTGTATTATACAGGTATTATAACATTAAGTTTATCTGTACAGTTTGTCTGTAGGTGTTCCGAAGTTTTTTTTTTTTAAATATTTGAAGCCAGTACTGCACTACTATCGCACCTAATGGCATGTGGTGATGCAGTCGAAGATGGTGGTCTTAGATCAATAAGTCATCACTAGCAACAAGCACTTATTTTAAAATCTTGTTTTCAAGTTTACACACGCTATATGAACCACATTTATTTCTACATAATCAGGAGATTATTGATGATGAGTCAGAAAGTCAAGGCACAGAATAAATAATAATACTACATAGTTAAGGTAAATAGGCTTTAAGTCAGTTTAGTTTTTGTACAAGCTAGGGCTGCATAAACCCTGACCGTTAGACGGGTCATCTTTTAAGACTGTGCCAGTCATTTCAAGTTTGTTCTCGTGAAATTTGTGTATGTGGATGTGTCCCATGATACAGGAAAGAATCCTAGTGTGGGGATAACATTTAAAAAAAAGAAAGAAAACAAAATCATGACAGAGTAATTATCAAAGTCCACTACTGAACAAAGTCCACTACTGAACAAAGTCCACTACTGACAAAGTACAAAGCCACAAAGCCAACAAACTCCGAAGATTGCCTCTTCTAGGAATATTTGCCGCAGTTGTCACGTTTGATAGGCGGATTGGCAACAGTACTTTGTATTTTTAGTTGTCATTAGGAAGACGCTGCTGCCCACCTCCCGGTTTGTGTTCCTCTGTCGCGTCTAATGACATCCAAGAGACAATGTCGGGCAGTTAATATTTTACACCGCCACTACACGTTCGATTGACTTAGATTTACAAAAGCCTACTCACTTGGCGGCCTTGAGAACACCCATATTTGATTAAGATCTTTATTGTGTTTATTATACTGTATACTTCAAATTATTTTTAAAAAGTTTATGAAGCTTACTTTACCTTTTTTACAATTTTCGATGTGTCGGTTGCTTTGCAGCACCCGAGATAACGGAGGTACCGAGTTTGATGGAATTTTTATAGAAGTAAATATAATAAGTATATATGCATGATAGGCAAATAAACTAAAATCCCAACAGATAGTCGTGGTGCAGCCGAATATGGTGAAGCGCACTGACTTAATAGTCTGTTCAATCTTGCGTTAAAGACTCCCGCATTGTAATCCGATGGAAAGACAATGCTGAAAAAACAAAAAAACACCCTTTTGCGTTACGCATGTGTCCTTGATGAAAGATCAAGATCAGTAAAATAGGTTTGTATTTGACTCCATACATATAGAAGGATAATGCTGTATGCTCCTATTTTCACTAATATTCTGTGCGAGCGTGATCCTTTCTCGAACGAACCAATCTATTCGTAACGCAGCCTCAGTGCATAATGCATATACGTGGGCTAATAGAAGCTCGGCAGCGATCTGACACATAATGGTAATAACACATTCATTTCATCAGGTGAATAGCAGTTGCGTTGGTGCCGAGTCTCTAAGACCAAGCTTTTGTACTTGTTTTTGAAAAAAACGTTATTTAGCACTTTTGTGACGGGAAAAAGCACTGAACTCGCGTGACCGTCACGTTCAGATACATATATAAAGATGTGTTCATAAATTTGTTTGTATTATATAGATAATAATCAATTTTTTACGTTGAAAACGGCGCAATAAATGAAAATTTTGTTATTATCTGTGCTGTGCTCGGGTTTTTTTTTTGAAATTACATTTAGATACAAATTACATACTGATGAAAAATGAATAATATTTTTTGACCTTATTGACATAATAGAAAAAACTGAACTGGTTATTTGAATAAAAAATCATGAGTGCAATTCGTTTCATTAAAGTTTTCGTATTTAAAAAAAAATAATAAGTTCTAGCTAGATCGATTTATTGGCCCCGAAACTCCCTGGACACTAAATTTTATGAAAATCGTTGGAGCCGTACTTCCTAAAAATATTTATAAACAACCCAAAAATAATTTTTAAATGTGCCTAGTGCAGAATCAAGATGTAGGTAAGTTCTCATCCCTGAGAACTAAGATGGAACGTATAGTTTTACAGTGAATAAGATCTCCGGTTGACTACGCGCATCATAAGGAACACAGCAGCATTATGCTGCTATTTTACGCTGGTATTCTGTGAGTGTGTGGTCGTATCCAGTCGAGAAAATTCATTTTTCTATTTCCCATTGGTTCGGTAAATACCTATTTCCTGGGAAGGACCAGCTAGAAACCCAACGCGATTATATTTTTGAACACATATAATTTTACAATAATTTTGTGCAAATTTAGTAGTACAAACCAGAATCAGCATGGCAGCGATATCTCTTTCAAAAGGAAGGATATTTTCATTCCGAACGTGCTGTTCCGTTCTGAAGAGTATAAAGTCAGTGTAACTACAGACTGTGAGACATTCGGTCTTTGTCCTAGGAGTGGACAACGCATCTGTAGTGTTCCTTGTTTAAAGTTCGCAGGTTCAAAGTCATCAGGCGGACTATTAGTTAACTTGACACTTCAATTTCAACAAAAAAAATCTTAAAACGCTTTGTAATGTTGGGTGTAGGTGCTACTGTTTTCATCTCAGAGGGGTTGAGATTGTTACGCGTGATATTAGACGATACAAATTTATATCATTTAATTTAATTATTTCTAAAACAAAATATAATTTTAAGAAAACATGTCTTACCGGCATCGTCAAATAGTAATCAGAGAGATATTATTTATATTAATAGACATTTTTATTAATTATATAATATGTCTATCTCTACTGTTACCTATTCAAGGCAAAAAATTTTACATTTATTCAGAGATTTAGAAAAGGTATATACTTACTTAATTGAATTAAGTATCATATTTTATATCGTTGTAATTGTGCTTTTAGATTTTTTTCTAATTTTAATACTCTTTCTGTATATTCTTCTGTAACGTAGAAGGTCGATGCTTTAAGCTGGTTTTTATTTTGCAATATTTTAATTTTTTTGCCTAGCGTAGTTACGGCTACAGCAACAGGTCTGATATTAATTCCTCTTTTACCAAGCCAAGCCTTCTTACTGATTCAAGATTAATGATTGATTTTTTATTATATGCATACTTTCTTCTTGTAACTCAAAGTATTTTAATTATCTCTCTTCAACTCCAAAAAATACTAAATTTCGTTGTTTGTTTGCTTTTTCGAGTGCGAATATTCTTTTTTCTTGATCTAAAGCATGTGCTTGTAAATTGTATTTGTTGCTCAGTTCTTGGAATTTTTCATTTATATTTGAATTAATTTTTGAGGTCATTCTTTCTTCTATTTGAGAAAACTGTGATTCTGTAAAATTTTATTTTTTACCAAAATCTGTTTTAATTTCTATAAGTCTCTGCAGAGCATCCATTTTATCTTTATTCGTATGTTTGTTACGAGAGTAATTCGCGGCCTCCAGTGTCAAACGAAAGGTTAATGTGAAGTTAGGTTATTGTGAAGTTAGTAATAAACGGGTGTCGATTATTTAATATGGTTATGAACTTGAGACGTAGTATTAATTCATACCGCTAGATGGTGGTAGCAGAAGCCGATGTATTTATTTAATCCACTTTCTTTAATTTATTAATTATTGTTAATGTGAATAATAGTAAATTATTTTATTAATATATTGTAATTAACTAATTCTTTTCCGCAAACTCACAAATATAAGCCATTTGCTTAATTTATTATTATTAATATATTTTTAACTCACCGTCATTACCATCAATAGATTATTGAATAATACACTTTTGTCACCTTATATCAATCACTATCTTAGCCTTATTTAGCGATCTTAAATCATTGACATTCATTTTACACTTGAAGAATGAGGGTTTCTTTTCTTCGTTTATAGGTGAAGTCACATATTTTAAGTACCGTCACAAGATCTTTACTTTAAGTCTTTATTAAATGTTTTTGTTCACTATAATATGGAAATTATTATGTCACCGCACTAACTTTTTAACTTTTTATAATTATTGACACCTTAGTAGTCTTTTTATACTCTCGAGATACTTAAAATTGTCTTCTTTAGCAGAGCTAGTACTGTACGCTGCGCAGTCACGCCCTCTCTCCCTTCTGTGTTTCGTATGGTGAGCATAGAGAACGGTCTCCCTATTACTGGATTGTTAAGGGACCGATTTTAATAATATTTCTTTAATTTATCATAATATTCTTAGGGGTGGTCCTGTATAACTTAAAAAGTAGTGCATCCCTATCGATATAAAATAGGGAATGAAGATTTTAGTATAATTATTTAGACAATTTTTTATAAAATAAGGGTGGCAAACCTGCACACAGCCCACCTGATGGTATGTATATACTTTGGCCCATAGACATCTACATCTAACCTCAATTACGAATCAAAATGCAGATGCGTTGTCAGTTGTCAGCCCTGAAGATCTTAGTCTTCAGTGAAGACTAAGATGTAATGTCTCGTTTACTACATCTGAACATACGTTAGAATATAAACAGATGAATTGAGATCCTCCCCATTTTAGAAGTCGCTTAAAAACGAAATGAAACATTTCATACAAATTAAACGATCTTGCTTATTATGTAAATTATTACTCGCAACTATTAAATTTTATTTATTTGTTTCAGGTACACATAAAACATGCTGTGCAGTGGCAGCGGAAAATAAATATATATATATATATATATATATATATATATATATATATATATATATATATATATATATATATATATATATATATATATATATATATATATATAGGGGAATCCATCACTCTTTCCGTTTGTAACATAAGGAAGACTTAATTTCAGCAAGTGTTTTTTTTAGAATAGAATCATTTTTATTACATGTAGATTATAAGTAATTCATATTGCAATTTTCACTTTGGCTACTGTTTCGGAATAAACCTCTGCCCTAAAAAGAACGAGTTAGAAACGCAGCGGGACTTTTTCCTACAATAACATCATATACCATATAATAGTTTGTAAAATATAAAAATATATCGAACTAAGTGGAATGCCTCGTAAGTATCGTGACGTCACCGGGTCATTTTAATCAGTCCGGATTACAAACAACACGGAGTTCACATCTTTCGTAACTATGGAGCTGTTAGAACCAACAAAAGGCGCGAGCTCGTGTTGAGAAGGGCGGGCAAGGCTTAATCAAGTTTTAATTGAGGCGATAGTGGGACCCGCGGGGCTTAACCGCGGGTTAAACAATTCGCTTGACTTTATTTTCAACGACCGCTTACTTTTATACATTAGACCCAATATTAAATGTTCGTGTTATGTGTACGTTATAGGAGTTTTCTTGTCTGTTTAGGTAATTTAATAATAATTACTCTGCAATGGTAACTTTATAAATGTTTGCTATGTTTAGAGGGTACAAATACCTGATTTAATGTGCTTCTATAGTCATTTGACATTTGGAAGTTGCTGATTATTTATTTATACTATATATTTATATATTATTGTTTAAAATTGGTATTAAAAATGTAATTCCTAAGAGAGTGAGAAAAATTGAATAATGATTGGAATATATATTTCAGTATTTAGCTTTTATAAACTTTTAGGTTAATTTCTGTCGTTGCTCAATTGATATTTAAAATTTTAATTAAAAAAAAACAAATAGCTTTTTCAGGATATAATGTTAATGTTTCTTAATACCAAAGTGAGATATCAAATATTACTCATCATATGCGACTTCCGTAAGATTCGCTTGTTTTTTTTTTAAGTATATTTAATCGCTATAATTTATTAAATATAATTTAATTACAACTTAATCGCTTCTGCACATTGTATTGTGAATGCTTTTCTGGACTTTAATAGATGACGTTAAAACTATACAGATATTTTAGGCGTTTCCAACAAATAATAAATAGCATTTCTTAAATGTTTTGGCTTTGCGTTCATCAAATCATAAAATATATTTGCGTACTGGAGTGATATTGGAAAGACCTATTACATGTTCAATTGTGGGATTAAAAAAGTTAAAGTGAATAAAAGGAAGTAGCGGATAATGTAAAGATGAATTTTGCGGCGAAAAATTCTTGAAACTGCTAGAAATTTAGGTTTTAATTAAAATATCTCATTTGAGAAAATCTCTCTCTCAAAAGCTAAGATTTCATAAATTGGTGTCATTTTCGAAATTATTACGATCTTATCGTACTCTTGATAAGCACGGCAGTGTGTCGTCCATCAACACGCATGGGGCAGCTCGGCGGGTTCTTTCTTGCTACGAAATCCTTTCAGAAACTAGAGGAGATCTGTGCTCAGTGATGGGACGTATTTACAGGATGTTACTTTACAAGAATACAACAGAATAGTTTTAATTCAATATATATTACAACTAATTTATTAAAATTATTAAAAATAATTTTTTCTTTTACCTCTGGTTCGGCAAAACCTCTATCCAGGGAAGAACCAACAAGAAACCCAGCGGAGCTTATATGTAATAAGAAAGGTTGTACAAACTATTAAGAAAACTTATTCAAGAAACAGCTTGGAGGCGACCACCTCATTCCCAGGGGTATTAATTTATAATATAATAACTCTTTTTTCGTACAGTTTTTGTTTGATAAAATATTTAAAATTGGTAATAGAAATAACTTGTTTATTTTCTAAGAATTTTTTGTAATATCGTACACATTGCTCTATTTATGAACTACTTAACTTTTTAAAATCCCATTCATTATTACGTGGGTAATAATTATAAACAGTTTATTTTAATGTCTTTAAAAAAACTAATGCTAGTTATGTTCGAGCTACATTTGCTTTCGTCATAATTTCAGTCCGGTGATTTGATCACTCCCATCCATCAGACTCATGTCTAGTTCGTTTCACTCAAATTGGCCGGATATTAGTTCGATCCGCAGGTGCCCGGCCACGCTGGGCGTCGCCGCGGCTTCGGGGCGGGCGACAGCGACGTTGACACTTTAGTTTATTTTACATTTTCATAATGTTGATAGAGCGCTTTTCTAAAAATGCGCTGTCCGGTGAAGAAACCGGTTTAAAATCGGATCTTATAAATCTTCCTCAAAAAATAGTAATTTTTTTATAAATTAACTGTTTAAATAATAGTAGAACTATGCTGCATGTATATTATGGTTATAGTACGAATTGGTCCGTTCGACAGAGGTACCACGCTCTCACAGAATATCTCGAAAAAACTTAGCTCAAAAATAAAATAGCTCGCAGAATATATCTAGCGTAAAATAGTAAACTGCTAAGATATGATGATGTGTTCCGTATAGTAAGCATTGAAACACAACAATATTAGGCTACCCTTTTACGCTGGTATTCAGTGAGTGCGTTATCCTTCCTCGTTCGAGTCGTCCCATTCAGTTTAAAACCATAATATAGCTAGAGCAAATCTCTAACACGTTATGAACATACATGTATGTAAAATAATATTCACCGCAATCTGTGCGGTGCAGGTTACTCGGTGCAGGCTATATCGAGTTACTGTATCATCATTATTCATGTAGTGACTGCTATAGTCCAATATCGTAAGAATTTTCTCCGATTGGTTGTTCAATTATGAATTGGTGTTTAATAAACTAATGGTAGTTTCAATGCAAGTTTTCAAGCTTTTTAGTTAGTTAGTTTATAGGATTAATGCACGTTGATGTAATAATATTGATAACATAAAAAAAATCTCGAATAAAATCATTTTATTATCTACACTACATATTTACATTTAAATGCCAAGTGTTTTTTTGGTGTTTCAACATGTTTTAAAATTAAAAAAAAATATCACCTATATTCTATTGTTTTAATTAATTTTTATCATTTTAAGTAAGAAGTTAATGTTATAGTCGACTACTGCTATGCGAGAAGTATATGCTTCTAACTAGTCAAAGTTCATCTGCAATTTACTATAAAAAAGCTGGCCTAATGCTGGAATTCCACACATCTAGTTTTTTTTAATAGGAAAAGGGTGACAAACGAGCACACAGTCCACCTGATGGTAAGTGGTTGCTGTGGCCCATAGACATCTACATCTATCCTCGTTTGCGAATCAAAATGAAGATGCGTTGTCAGCCTTGAGGACTAAGGTGGAATGCCTCTTTTCCAGTAAAAAGGGTCTCCGGTTCTCTACACTCACCATACGAAACACAGGAGCACTAAGCTGCTTTTTGACGCTGGTGTTCTGTGAGAGCGTGGTCCTTCCCCGATCGAGCCGACCCATTCGCGCTACAATTATACAATTAATACAGCTGCAGCATGGCTCTACCAATTACACAATACTACACGTAACAAAATTGCTGTTACTTTCCAAACTTAAACATTGTATGGCCTTTTAATAGAATAAGGGTGATAAACGAGCACACAGTCCGCTTGATTGTAAGTGAATGCTGTGGCCTATAGACATCTACATCTATTCCAGTTAAAAATCAAAATGCAGATACGTTGTCCCTGAGGACTAAGACGGAGTGCCTCATTTCCAGTAAGAAGAGTTACCGGTTCTCTACACTCACCATACGAAACACAGCAGCACTAAGCTGCTACTTTACGCCGGTATCCTGTGAGAGCGTGGTCCTTCTCCGGTTAAGCCAACCCATTCGTGCTACAACCATACTTGTAGTATAGCTACGACATGACTGTACCACTCTACCATATTGTTTTTAAATACGTTTGAAAATTATTATAACAAATAAATGTAGTGGTGTAATTTATAAGTTATTGTTATAGCCGATCATTGTTTAACAAGAAAGATATATTTCTAATATAGTTAATGTCTTTAAAAAAAAAAACGATGGTCTATGGTGAGAATTTTCAAAACAATCTGCAGGCAAATGTCGTTCAGACTCTTATTCTCTAAAAACATGCAATGTTTACATTGCATGTTGCAGAAATATCTAAAACGCTAGTAATAACAACCACTAAAATTTTAAATATCAACTATAAAACATTTTTGTAACAACATGGCTAAAAGCTTACGATTAGTGGGCAACATATTGTCATTAGACTGCGGGCTGCACCGAGCGGTTTCTCGCAGCACAAGCATCCAAGAAGCTGAAGGAAATCCGATCGCTATATACGACAGCATTATAATGATATAAAATGTCTTCACAATTTTCTTGACCAGTTATAAGAGCTTGGGCACAAAAACATAACTTGTGCTGAATGTAGTCCGAGTAGCACTGTAGGTAGCTCATCAATCCACTTTGTATGTTGAGATAAACGAGTTTTGAGTGCAGTCTTTAATGTACGATGCCATCGTTCGATTATTCCGTTTGACTGAGGATGGTATGCTGTTGTACGCGTCTTCTGTATTCCCATAGTTTGAAGAAGTTTGAGGAATAGGTTTCCTTTGAAATTCCTTCCTTGATCCGTTGTGATGGTTTTAGGTGATCTGAAACGAGTAATCCAATTTTCATAAATTATCTTCGCGACGGATTCGGCTGAAGTATCATCGGTAGGTATTGCTTCTGGCCATCTTGTTGTTCTGTCGATCATTGTTACGAGATAACGATATCCTTGCGGTGAAGTAGGTAATGGTCCAACGATGTCAACGTGCAAGTGTTCGAATCTCTCCGTGGGTGGAAATGTAGCTAGACTACTTGATGTATGCCTTTGTACTTTGCATTTTTGGCATTGAATGCATTGCTTCGCCCAGTTGCCAACATCCGCTTGCATTGCAGGCCAAAAGAATTTTTCAGTGATGAGTTTTCTTGTTGTTCTAACACCTGGATGACTAATGTTGTGCAGTGCATTGAAGACTTCGCGACGACATTCTTCTGGTATGTATGGTCGCATGGTTGTCGTTGAGGCTTCACAGTATATAGGTAGATGCGTCATTGGCATTGTAACTTGCTTGATGGACAAGTTACCTTGCTTCGATAGATGTTTTATGTTGTCACTATCTCTGTCTTGTGCTGCGGCGATCTTATGATAGTCGATTGATGTAGGGCACGTTACACTGTCGATTGGTACGCGACTGAGTGCGTCGGCAACTATGTTGTCCTTTCCACTGATGTGACGTATGTCGGTCGTGAATTCACTTATGAAAATAAGTTGTCTTGCTCTTCGTGGTGTTTCCGATAGTGATGGTTTCTTTGGAAGTACATATGTTAATGGCTTGTGGTCGGTAAAAACGATCAGGTTTCGACCCTCGAACGTTTTTCTGAAGTGTTTGATAGCCATGTAAATAGCGAGTAGCTCTCGGTCGAATGTACTGTAGTTACGTTGAGTATCGGAGAACTTCTTCGAAAAATATCCAAGTGGTTGCCATTTCCCATTGCTGTATTGTTGGAGAACTGCTCCTGCTGAGAGATCGGATGCGTCGCTGAAGATAACAAGGGTTGCTTCGTGTGATGGGTGAGCGAGTAAAGCTGCATTTTGGATCGCAATTTTACAAGCTTCAAATGCCTTCGTGGCTTCATCGTTCCATTCGATTGACGTTTTATCTTTTTCTTCGTGTTGTGAAGGTAGGCGTGAAGTGGTGCTTGGATTTCAGCGGCTTTAGGTATGTGTTCTCTGTAAAAATTTATCATCCCAAGAAAACGCCTTAGCTCTTCGATAGTTTTAGGTTTTGCATAATCGATGATTGCTCTGACTTTTTCGGCAGGCGGTTTTATTCCTTCCTTGCTGACGGTGAAACCAAGAAATTGAACTTCTTGCTGTCCAAATATGCATTTCGAAGGGTTGATTGTGATTCCGTTGTCTTCTAATCGCTGTAGCACGGTGCGTAGATGGGTTTCGTGCGTTTCTTTATCAGGGCTTGCAACAAGGAGATCATCAATAAATGCGAAAACGAAATCCAGTCCATGAAGTACTTCGTGTATGAATCTTTGGAAAGTTTGACCTCCGTTCTTTAATCCTGGGATCATTCTTGGGAATTCGAATAATCCCATTGGGGTAATTATTGCTGTCTTCTCTATGTCTTCATCGCGGACTCTTATTTGTTGGTAAGCTCGGTTGAGATCGATGGTGGAGAATATAGTCTTGTCTGATAGTTGATGAGTGAAATCCCTGACTCGCGGTATTGGGTAGCGGTCAGGAGTGGTAATAGAATTCAGTCTTCTGTAATCTCCACAAACTTGTAATTCTCCGTTCTTCTTCGGTACAATGTGAAGTGGTGATGACCAAGGGCTTTTGCTTGGACGGCATATTCCTTGCTCAATCATGTTTTCGAATTCCTTTCGAACTTGCTCGTATAGGTGTGGTGCGATTGGACGTGCACGACAATGAAGTGGTGGTCCATTGGTGTCGATGAAATGCTCAACGTCGTTCTTCGGTGTTAATTTCATTGAAGTTATTCTTGTGATACCAGGGTATTCTTCGAGGATCTTGTGATACGGTTGTTGCACATCTATGCTTCTTATTGTGGGCAGATTGGTTGCTTGTACAAAAGACTGAGATGCAAGATTGGTTTTCCCGTCGATGATTCTTCTATTTTTGATGTCGACGACCAACTGGTGATGTTGAAGAAAATCAGCACCGATGATTGGTTTGCTGACTTTAGCGACGATAAATCTCCATTTGAATGGTCGGCGTAGATTAAAATCAAGTTCCATTGTTTTTTCTCCATATGTAGGAATAACCGTATTGTTTGCTGCATAGAGTTGAAAATCTAGTGGCTTCAACTTCTGTCCTTGCTTCGGCGGTAACACTGAGATATTTGCTCCGGTGTCGATAAGGAAAGTAAGCTTGCTTTTTTTATCGGTGACGAAAAGACGGTAGGACTTTGCTGTTACGCTGGATCCCGTCGCATCGAGCGTACTAGTTAGTTTTCCGTATTCGTATTTTCATTTTTTGATTGTAGACGGTTCGGTTCATTTTCTTGCCTCGACCCCGAAACGTCGATGATAGTTGCTGTATGGGTATCTTGTTGTTGAGCTTATTCGACTTCTACTTGCAGAGCGGTTGCGACGAAAAGGTGATCTTCGGTGTTGCTGATTGCGCTGGTTGTACTGTTGCTGGCAACTGGTGTGATGCTGGTAAGCTTTGAGTGCAGCGATTTCGTGTGACAGCTTCCGAATTTCTTCGACTATTGATGTATATGTGTTCGCCTCTTGTTCCATAATGACGGCTTGATTACACTGATTTTATAGTATAAACTGAAGTCTTCCTTCTCGGTGTTCGCCACGGGTTTCCTTCGCGGTGTAATAGTATAGTGGTACGTCGCAGGGTGTTCCTTCTTGGTGCTCGTACGGGCTCTTCCCCCTCGGTGTTCGTACGGGGTCACCACTGTAATAGTGGAGACGAACTGTCCACTATTAACAGACTCCGAGTGATTTTCTTTAAGGTGGAGAAATGAAACTACTGTTTATAAGCAAAGCGGAGTATGAATTTAGAATGTACTGTCGAATGGGATTCGGAATGGAATATCTTTTGCATCAACCTTGCCTATATTTATATGGCTGGCCCACTATTGATTTGCCAATGGTAACAATTAATATTTTGCCTAGCCAATTATATTGCTTATTTTATGACCAATGAAAACTATTTAAAATATACAATTATCTACGTTTCGTTTCCCGGCGTGAGACTTGTTTGTTGTTCACGAGGCTACGTCGCTGGACCGGGCTATATAAGACATGCAGATCGGTGCGCACGCGTAGTCGGCGGGCAGCGGCGGTGTGGAATACAGCTCCGGAACAGCAAGAGGAAACGAACTGCGGCGTTGAAGAAACGGCTCACCATTGGTCGACGGATACGTGACGATAGCGGCGTGTGAAGTCGGTGTGGCGCTGAATGATATTTGCGGCTGCTTCTTGTTTCTTTATAAGAACGTCAAATTATCTATATACAGTCCGCAGTATCTCAGTAGCCAAGAATAATTAGGAAATAAAATGTTTTTTTATTTATTCTCGCCTTCCGCGTTATGGTAGCAGCGGAGTATATATTATTTATTCCCGTTTAGGTTTGATTAATCTGGCTGCTACAATAGAAATTCAACTTCATGTTAATAACATACTGTTGATGTTGAGGTACTACTTGTGAAGAATCGAATACCAGTAGGATCTCGGATGATGGAGAGTAATTTTTCATTACGTTTGAATTACATAATAAACGTTTTTTTCTGCGACATGCAATATGGTTTTAGAGGCACGCTGGAACTCTATATTATGGATGCGGCACTATCGACGAAATAACACGTAAAATAGCCGCTTAGTGCTGTTGTGTTTCGTGCGGTAACTGTAGAGCATTGGAGATACTTTTTACTGGTTGCTTCTTAATCATTAGGCATGACAACGCATCAACATTTTGATTGTTAATTGAGGACAGATATGGTCTATGGACCACAGCATTCACTTGTGGTGTGATCGTTTACTACTACTTGTTTTCACATATTAGCACAGTTTTCACAAATCTCAATGTATTCTCTTCTTTTTATAAAGTTTCTAATAATTAACTGCTGGACAGGAACCTGTCACAAACTAGAAAAGCTTTGTTATAATCTTCACTCTAAGCAAGTAGGTACGTTGGCGTTCGCAGTATTAGTCTTCTCGCACCTTTGCACAATGTAAATAAAATAAACAACATAGCTCGTTTTAGGACAAATTAGATTTGGTTTTGAAAATAGTTATACAGTTTTCTAGAAGGAGGTTATAAAGTTTTTAATTAGGTTGAAATAGGAATTGTCTTACGACATAATCAAGCGGCGTAATATATTTCCAGTAACGAAAATATAAGATGTTTTAGTATAAAGTATTTTTTTATTTTTAAGTGGTGCTGTAACCCTCCTATCTATTTCTGCCACCAAATAGCAATTCTTCCTCTGCTGTATTCTAATCTGAGAGGTATAGACATCAAGTATAGCATTACATCTTATTCCTGAAAGGTGACAACGCACCTATAGTCTTATTTGTTTGAAGTTGGCTGCAAGCGTTAGAGACTGCAGTAGTCACTAACTTTCAGTCGTACTACAAGTTCGATTGTCACGTCAGTATTTAAAAAATATGGTCATCAACATCATTATCATGAGCCATTGTAAATTAAATTTCATAGGATTGTTATAAAAATAACTGAATACAGTGTGACGCCATTACAGAACCATCACACCGTTTCGTCGCGTAGGTTCTCCAGCATTGAGATGACTGCAGTTTACTCTGCACGTATAATACTTAGATCAGCGGCGAGCAGCAGCGTCACAAGTGTGTTACAAGTGTGGCGATTTAGCTAAATACATTGCCTAAATCGCCACGCTTGTAACGAGAAGGGGTCCATGTCAATCAGAGGATTTTTTGAGGTAAATAAAAAAATGATGCATCCTATTTTTTAAAATATATACTTCAAAATGTGTACGTAATTTTTGTTTCATTGTTACCTTTTCCTAATTTATTTATTTAAATTTCATCTCACCTTAATAAAAAGGACTACAGAGGGCGGACAATTAATGCCTTTAGGCATTCTCTCATCAAATTGTTCTAACAGCAAGTTACCTCTATGAATTGTGAAACATCATTTCAAAACAAATGAACACAGAATCAGCACTCGAATAACGATACTTAGCTCTGGTAACTTTAAAACGAAATATTAGCATCATATTATTATCAATCGCTGACCTTTTACTTACTCAACATCTCTAACGTATCAAGTACTTTGTGACACCATGGAAGGACAGATTTTTGTGTTCTGATGTCATTACACACGTTAACTATGGATAACTTTATTTATTAATCTTTAATTGTTAACAATGAGATTAATATGAATATAAATACAATCAGGATGATAAAAGCAAATAAAATTATTGAAATTGCAGAACTAAATAACATGCAGCGAGTACAAGAATAGTGGAATCACATTGTGTCAAAAATATTTAACATAAAAGGAAGAAAATAGGAAGAGAGCAAAATTAATATGTCTGAGCTATGTGTTGATAAACGTTTTTCGTATTTCGCTCAGATAGCTCAGACGGTTGGCACTCGCTGTAAGTCTCACAATACGCGAACAACCTGGGTTCGATCTCCACCGACACCAATGAACTTTTTAATTGCAATTTTAAGAGCTGATTTACCACGTGCTCAGCGGTAAAGGTATTGTTAGGAAACCTGCATGTGAATTTCGCCAACTTCCGTTTCGTTCCCTGCCCTTGAACCCTCTCAAAAATGAGAGTAATAAAATATTTTCCTAAACTGCCTTTATACGTTGACATATTATCACAGAAATCAATTGAACAACGAGAACAGACTTTTCATTTCATTTCCCTGAGTAATGTTCCGGCTCCAGATAAAACTGAAAAAAAAATGGGGGCAACTTAATGAAAAATGAAAAATTAATGAAAATGGGGGCACGTGGTAAGTAATGGCGGTGTTATTTCAGGCGCCTATTCATTTTTTTAAATATAAAAACGTTACCTCCACAATAAGATTTTCTAATGTATCGTGGGTAGTTTACATACGCAAGTTTGACAAGGTCAAGCATTTTTAGGCCATACAAATACTTGTTCCGTGCGGGATTCGAACCCGTGGCCCTAAGCCATTATAAGCCATTCGCCACGGAGCCGTAAAAACTCGCACACGGTTCACATTCTCGTTTAGTAAATGAATATACAAATCAGCTCCGTGCCATTTCACCGTCCGCGTCTCGGGCCTTTTATTTTGCCAAAAGGGATCAATAAATAGGATATTGTGTGTGCTGTAACGCAAATGAATCAGGTGTGTCTAAGTCTTTAAGGATATGTAAATGATGATATCACTCTGCCCTTTCTCGATTTAATCTATACATAAAATAAAAATTTTTACTGCAGGTGTCTGTACATTGTAACATTTTGTCTATCGGCTTGTTTATGAACGTATCAAGTCTAAAATACTAATATTTTTTTAAACAATCGTTACGTAAGTCATATAGCGTATCTTCTAGTCTGGTTATGAAATAAAATATTGTCACTGTCACATGGAATTTGTGTTTAATATACAAATATTAAATACAATTCAAAATATAGCCGCAGTAGTTCAGGAGTTAAGCGCTGGCTGTAATTTTAAAAGTACGCGAGCAAACCGGGTTCCGGGCATCAATAAAACTGTAGTTGAAGGTTTTTCTTCCGCAGGAAACCTGCAAGGCTAAAAATAAAACATAAAATATTTCAGAAACGTGAATTTTGCCACATTGGGGCAAATGGCATTTCCTAAAACCCTCTCGGAAATGAGAGGAAACCTACATCAATTAACTATTAACTTTATGCAATTAAGACTGAAAAACAAGGATACAGTCCATCTCACGGAGAGTAGAAGTTGTGACCTGTGTACACTATATCTACCCCCTGTTAAGAATCTCAAGACGAAGATGGCATGCCTCGGACCAGTGAAAGGTCCGGTTCTCGTTCCTTACCGTAAAAACAAAACAGGACTATAATGTAGTTTGAGCATATATAGTGATAACGTAGTCATTCCCCATCTAGCCAGCCGATATATGTACAGCGGCAGTTCAGCTTTACTACGTAAAAAAGGAAAGTGCAGATATAAATAGTGTCACAGACGTATAAAAATCACGATCTAGCCAGCAGTTCATCTGTGGCGGCGATGTCGTCGCGCAGCAAGCGAAACACACTGAGGCCTAAATCGCGCTATCAAAGTTCCGAATCATATACAGTATATATAAAACAGCTCCGAACTATCACATGGAGCCGCCGCTCCCCGGGCAGAACACCTTGCCTGGCAGGAGATCTCCGCTTTTCCTTCCACGGCCACAATTCACCACCCGACGTGTTCTGAACACGCAACCAACAACCTTCGGAAACTACAACTTCAAGCCTTCGTCAAAGATTATCCTCGAGAACCCCCTATCATTCACTTCTGAGAATCGTCTTCTGCAGTCTTCAGTTCCTGCAAACCAGTCCAACTTGTCTTCATCTCGACTCACCGCAGATTTGTAAGGCAGACTTCTGGCACTTGCTCCGGCACATCGTTCTCACCAGCATCACTTGCCAGTGCGTAGTACGGCATGCAATACACATCGGCATATCATTCGCACCGGTGTCACTTGCCCTTACGCACACAGCACGCATTTTCCACCAGAATTAAGGACGCACCGGCAATCGGACTTCACTGTCGACCTCCGGTCTGAAGAGGAGGGTGATGTGGCGGTGCTGTCGTCGCGCCACAAGCGAAACAAACCGATGCCTAAATCGTGCTATCAAAGTTCCGAATCATAAACAGTATATATAGAACAGCTCCGAACTATCACAAAACATATATCATAAAACTTTATGTGCACACGTGGTGTATAGGCGGACTTAATGTCTAATGCAATCTCGACCCGTCTACCTCGGATTACGTGGTAAATCCATACTGCATAGAATACCAGCGTAAAATGCTGCTGTGTTTCGTATGCTGAGTGCATACGGTACGAAACAGAGAGAACCGGTAGAGAACCGGAGACCCTTTTTACTGGAACACAGGCATTCTATCTTGGTCTGCATTTTGGTTTTAAATCTAGGATAGACGTAGATGTCTATGGACCACAGCATCCACTTACCATCTAGTGGACTGTGTGCTCGTTTATCATCCTTATATTATAAAAAATATATGTATAATTCTGCGCAAAAAGCGAAACGTTCGCCATCACACGCGGGATACCACAGGCTTAAAAACTCGAGACGTCTGGCAATGCAAAAAGAGTTCTTGTAAGGCGGCCGCGAATAGGAAGTGCGATACAACTTAATTGTAACTTCAGCTGCCTGCACAGGGTACAGCGCGGTTGCGACGTTAATAGCGGTGTTTACCGCGCAATTCGGGTGCACTAGCTTGTTTCACAGAAGTGCTTTAAATGAGAGGACATTTTTCAATACTGTATTAATTTTCTCGTTTTTTATAAATGTAAAAGTGATAAACTAGCATAGAGTCCACATTTTGTGAGGTAAGTGCTAGGGCACATTGTCAAGTAAATTTATCCTCGATGTCTCGTTACCAGTAAGAAGGGTTTCCGATTCTCTACACTCAACATAAAAAATACAACAGCATTAATATGCTTTTCATGCGAGTTTTCTTTGCGAGTGTGGTCCTTCCCGATCGAGGTGGCCAATCCATGCTGCAACATAATATAGTCATAGCGTGGCTGTTACTACTCATTTTATTTAGACCATTCGGTAATATATGTCGTCAGCCTTTAAGTAGATAATCATCTCCCGTGGTGTTTTGAGTCTAGAATGATAAGACTTATGTGATAATCATTAGGAAAATGAAAGAAACACGCTCCTACCTATTTCTGCTACCAAATATGCTTCTGTGTTATAGTCTGAACGGTATAAAAAGCCAATATAATTATAGGATATGAGGAAGTAAGATTACTAGGCTTCTCAGAGATGACAACGCATCCAGCGTTCCGAGGAGAGTCCTTAGTTTGAAGTTGGCTGCCGGTGTTCATGGCCACCCACCCACCACCAGTACCCACTTACCATCTGGTGGACTATAATTTCGTTCGTACAGTTTTATATTTAATAAAGTCGTATCATAATTACTTTAATTGAAGTAATTGCGCTCTGGTAATTAGCTGTATTAAAATTTCGAAACTCAGTTTGAGTAAAGGTTTTGAAATTGTTTCTTAACTCGTTTCTTCAGCTCTTATAAAGCGCTATTATGTACTCGTGTACCGTAACTTTAGTTTTCTCGCATTAAGGTATTCGGAGTGTTAAATGAATAACGCTTATTTTAAAAAAAATATTTAAAAAACATTTTATTTGAATAAAGAATTTTGTCGCTGATTCGATTATGACGCCTTGTTCCCTGTTTATCAAAACTTACAAGCCTTGTATTACAAGCAATTTTCCTGTAAAAAAATTATTGATAAACACATTATCAAAACTGCACGTGTAAATTACAAGTTACAGTTTATTTCACAAGTATATTTTTACACGTGTATTCGTGATTTTGTTTATCAAAAATCCCTTGTAAGTTACAATTTGTAGAAAATCTTAGCAAATCCAAAGAGTGTCCAGCGACTCTCCATTCCGTCTTACAAGTGTTTTAAGTAATACTGTAATATTTTTTTAATTTGATTGTCCTTTTTAAAATGTAATCAAGTAACTAAAGCGTAAATATTATCCTCTACTGGACGCGTCGCGTGGGAGACCAACCATCCTCCTAATTACCTTGTATGGAAGGATTTCATTTCTTACTGGAACAAAAACAACAACAAAAAAAAAACTGCATATAGGGAACCTTTTTCCCGCGCGATAAACCCAACCACATCTAAATAATCCCTTCATATATGTTTTTTTCCCCACAACCCCAAAAAAAACAAAAAACCCAAATTCATCACCTCTAACCTCCCCACCCCTACACAAAACCAAAAAAAAAAAAAAAGTTCTTATTAACAAAAAAAAACAAAAAAGACCCCAACCCCGCACAACCCCCCTTCTAAACCCAAAACGAAAATTAAAAAAATAAAAAAAAAAAAAAAAAACCCAAAAAAAAAATCATCAATTTTATAATTTCAAGCCCTACATGTTTACTTATTTATTTGTAGTAATTTATGTTAACTTATTAACCCTCAGTTTAAGGTTAAGTGTAAGTAATTTCGAATAAATGAAAAAAAATTAAATACTACAATTTTTTCGGAAAAGATTTTATATAGAATAAAATTAGAAACAACAATGACATGACGGATATCGCATTTTAAAATTATGTATATTTAAAAATTAGATATAAAACACTAAAAAAGTGCACCGTGTCGTGTGTTGTGGCAAGTTAGGCAAACAGACCAGCGCTGGTTTTCAATGGGCTCGAGGTATACGTGTACGTGGTATGTGTGGGTGGGCCATGCTTTAGCTGTATTGTGGTTATAGCACAAATGGTTCAAGTAGATAGGGGAAGGACTTCGCTCTCGCAGAATACCAGCTTAAAATAGCTCAATGCTGCTGTGTTTCATATGGTGAGAGTAGAGAACCGGAGATCCTTATTACTGGAAATGAGGTATTCCATCTCAGTCTTAAGAGGTGAAGAGCGGAGAATAAACGTAGATGTCTATGGGCCACAGTATATAAGTCGTCATCAGGTTTACTTTTTGTTCGTTTATCGTCCTTATTCTACAAAATAAGAAATCATCGAGACAGTATTTAAATGCAAATGTTTATAGATAGCATCAACTGCACCATTATTTTCATACCCCGATCAGTTTACGACCATTGTGCGCGATGATATGAAATATGTATGTCATTTCTCTTGAGTGTCGTAAAATATGGAAATTCTGGTCAAGTTTGATCAAGCCAATTTGAATTTCAACTGAATTCTAAAAACAAGAAATTTTTGTGTTTTGCTTTTATTTTTCATTTGTATTTCTTTAATAAATATCACGCGCCTTTTTCACAATTGTCGACTGATTTCAATGATTCTTTTTTATCAAACTTGCTATTGTTGACGTAAGAAACTTAAATTATCTACTATAGGTCATAAAATATGATAACGAGATTCCAATTGTTCTCTTGAGCTTATGACATCGCTTAGTCCACTAAAAAGGTCTTATAATTAAACCTAAAAAAGTAAAAACCATCACTAAAAAAATAAAAAGGATAAAGCAATTTCTCTCAGAATATACGTATGCTTTGTTGGGGAGGCCTTTTACCAGCAGTGGATAAACAAAGAGAGAAGATAAACACTGCTATTAAAGTCAAATAATGTGTACATTATGCTGAGTCGGTAGCTTTTTTGTTGCTATAATCCATTTATTTTAAATATTTTTATTGAATAACACTATAGGTATATATCGCGATAAATTTTCGCGTTTTGTTAACTTATTTTTCATTCCTGACGTTTCGAATGCTTTACAGGTTTACAGCTCCCACGGTTACGGAAGGGAGGGAGGGAGTTGAGATGTTTGACGTCCCAATGTCATAGGTAGCCCCGCTACTTTCAGTTTTTGAATATTAATTTTGGGCCGATCTACGCAGAACGAGCTTACAGTATCTTAAAGTCTTGCAGTGGTAGGCGTCGACGTCAAACATCTGAGTCCCCCCCCCCCCCGTGACCATGGGTGTTAGAATAGTTTTTTAATGTGTAGTGTTTGCGTAAATGTAAGAAATCATAAATATTTTTGTTAAGTTTTATATTTGTTTGTAAAATTGATATTCTGCTAGTTCCAGCAACAAATAAATATATTGTTACAGCTTTCGTGACAAAAAATTGCCGTTAAAACTGTTTCAATTTACTATTTTAATTTACTTTATACAGATTAAAGTTAACAAACGAGCACACAGTCCACCTGATGGTAGGTGAATGCTGTGGCCCATAGACATCTACATTATCCCGGACTAAGATGGAATGTCTCGTTTCCAATAAAAAGGGTCACCGAATATCTACACTTGTCATACGAAACAGAGCAGCATAGAGCTGCTATTTTATGCTGGTATTCTGTGAGAGTGTGGTCCTTCCCCGGTTGAGACGACCCATTATTGCTGCAACCATAATATAACTGCAGCATAGTTCTACCACGTAAAATAGACTAGAACTAGCTACTGACCCAATGCAAATCTAACTTAATGTGTTTTCCGCAGTCAACACTTGGCGTAGGCGTACAAGAATACATTTTGCCATTACTTTTGTATACAACAACGCTGATATTACATTGAACATAACCGTTAAAAACGATGCCTAAAGTAATAACGTTTCACGAGGCGAAACTACGCACGCAGCGAATTGTTATGATTGCCTTTATTCCGCAGGCTGGCAGTTTTCGTCATAACCGTTTTCTTTTGGAAGTATATATAGAGGTTGTGTTACAACTTTTGTAGGGCTTTAAGATCATATTATACGAATTAATATTGTATGAAAACAAGTCATTATAAGAGGCAACAAGTTATTATAGTTTTTATTTAATATAATTGAAAACAAGTTATTATAATTTTTTTACGTGGTAGAGCCATGCTACAGTTATATTAGTAGTATAGTTGAGCACGAATGGGTCGCCTTGACCGGGGAAGGACCACGCTCTCACAGAATACCAGCGTCAAATAGTAGCTTAATGCTGCTGTGTTTCGTATGGTGAGTGTAGAGAACCGGAGACCCTTTTTACTGGAAACGAGGCATTTCACCTAAGTTCTCACGGATGACAACGAATCTGCATTTTGATTCGTAATGGAGGATAGATGTAGATGTCTATGGGCCACAGCAACCACTTACCATCAGATGGACTGTGGCTCGTTTGTCATCCTATCCCATAAAAAAAGGCTTAAAAACTTGTCGTGCTTACCAAAAAATTTGGTCACCCCTTTCCATTTTTTCCTTCGATGCAATTTGACTAGAAGGCTAGCGATATACCATCGACATATAGCTTGAGAGCGTTTCGAGGAATTGTTTGTATTTTTTTATAGAATAAGGGTAACAAACGAGCACACAGTACAGATGTATATCCTGATGGTAAGTCGATACCGTGGCTCATAGAAATCTATATTTACCCTCGATTGAGAATCAAAACGCAGATGCGTTGTCACCACTGAGAGACACCATGAGATGGAATGCCTCGTTTCCAGTAAAAAGGGTCTCCGTATCTCTACACTCACCATACGAAGCACAGCAGTATTAAGCTGCTATTTTACGCTGGTATTCTGTTACGGCGTGGCTCTTTCCCGGTCGAGCCGACCCATTCGTGCTACAACCATAATATAGCTGCAGCGTGGCTCTACCACGTATGAACACACCACATAATAAGTGTTTTATTACCTTAAGGTTTTAGTTATTATTTTACGATGAATACAATTAATTTATTTATATTTTGTCTTTATTCATTTAACTAGATCGCCTGGCACAATTTCCAGTTTTATGACATAAGTATAACAGAATTTATAGTAAAAACTTATCTCTTACGACTATTTTAATAAAAGTACTAGGCATTTTATCTTTAATAAATACTTATATTAGTTTATAGTTTATATCGGATAGTTTATAGTATATATAGAACTATATAACCGATTACCTGTTAATTAAAAGTTGCATTGGTCTGTGCCGTGGCTCATGGTGGTATGCGAGCAACCTGTATTAGATTCCTGTCAGCATCAGTGAAATCGCTTTATTAAAATTAGCAACGCATCTGCATTTGCCTACTAATTGAGGATAAACTTAGATGTATGTTTGATAACCTGTATATTCCATTCCTGGTCGTTACAGCTTATAGAAATTATCCCTCCTATATTAAAAGTAGCAGAAGAGACATTTTCCACATTTGCCATTTTTTGCAGGCGGCAGATTAACACACCTTAGTTTTTCAGGTTTTATCTGCTGCTGAGTTCTTGGTTATTTCCCGCTGTTGGCTCTTACGATACCCGCATGACGATATGCGATAGTGGATAATGTTACATCTCCGTTGTATTGTCAATATTGTTTTTTATTCCATACTTCACATAAATGTGATATAATAGATAGCAAACATTATATTAATGTTAATAGTATGAAAAATAATTATGAGTTTTAAGTACTTGTTAACTTTCAACATTTAAATATTTTATCAATAAATTTAAATATTTATTTTTACGGCCCTATAGTTATATAAAAATATTTTTTGTAACCAATTTTAATGTGATTAAGCGAAAGATAAAGGTACTAAATTGGAATTCACATAACTTGTCAGCAGTAACAGCACGGTACAGGTACTAGAAATTTAACAAGAGGCAAAAAATCATCGTAACAAAAAAATCAATGATCGATGCATCGATGCAAGCCGGGTCGCTGACCGGAGAGCTGCGCGTGCGCCGCCGGGGCATGGAACTAGTGCAGCTGACGAGGTTCGGCCCGTCTGACCGGTTCGGGCCGCACGTGTACTGCAGTGTAGAGATGGGTTAGAATTATATTTTTCGTTAGGACGCTACTATGCTAACTTTTAATGCTATAACAATTGTTGCAACGCGAGAGACTCTTTTTCAGCAGCGGACTTCAAAGCTCCAGGTCCTGATTATGAGTAAGAATAATATTTCTAGTTCACAACCTTATACAATCAGATAATATAAAATGTACATGAACTTCATACATATTTCGAGCCGATTGGAAAGTTTTCAATGAAAAACACTTGATAGTCTTTTATTAATTTGCAGATTCCGTCACTTCACTGCTATTGTGAATGCATTCTCAAATTTTGAAAATATTAGTCGTGGATTTACCGCAACATCAGGCTGAGTCATATTCCTTTTTGCACGACCTGCCGGTTAATTGAAGATTATTTGAAAATTGTATTATGTTTTATTAGTTAATTGTATTGTGACGGTGTAAGAATATCCACTACCCCTGATATCATCTCGACAGTTGTGTACCGACAGGGAGAAACACACTAGGTAATCGGCAGCAGCGGGCACCTAAATACATCTAGAAAATAAAAAATACTGCGTTTGTCAACCTGCCTGCCCAGGTGGCCACTATTCTAGGTATACATTCTATAAGACAATTTTAGGAGAAGTTTTGAAATGTTAATATGATAAAGATGATACTCTACTTAGTTATAACTGTGTATTTTGTCTGTGATAACTGTGTATGTCAGTTTTTTCTGTCAAATAAAAACATATTTTTCTTTCGCAAATACTTTAATTTAGTTTCAAGAAGATCAATTGTTAAAACCATCGCGTGTTAGCTTCCGGAAACTCATTATATTAAAAGGAAAAAGAAATAAGTTAACATCCGCAATAAAATAAAATGTCCTACCTAGTTTGAAAATCATCTTCCGCCTCCTTCAATTGCGTGCAATATCCCCGTTACCACCAGTAGTGATGCTAAGGATAGTGGTGACGGGGTTAGTGCACGCAATGAGGGCTAATGATATTTCATTCAGTGGATTTTGCGTGGGCTTGAGGGTGATTTTGAGTAGGGATTCAGGTGAAGTTTATTGTTACACAATCTTATTTAATTGAGAAGTTGCGTTTATCTCTTTCCCCGTCCCATGAATCATATATGAACATTACGATTGCTTAACTGTTGTATTTATTTCGCGGACAGGAAACTATTAAATAAAATTTTATCGGTTTCTAGAGTAATACATCAAAACAATGCCTCAGTGGTTTTTTGTTTAATATTTATTACATTTACATTTACCCTTACATTTTCATAACAAATTAACTTCCTCGCCATAAAATTTGCCAAATGTTTCACTTCTTTTTTAAGTACTGCCGCCCTGGTGGTAATTTATTTGTTATGCTCTTATTGAGGGAGAGGGGAGAGGGTAGGCGCTCTTGAAACTAGGTAAGACACATTTAATTTTATTACGTGGATTTTAGCCAACAAATTTTCAACATCTTTAAAATTGCTATTATTGATATGCTAAGTAGTAAGGGAACAACACTAGCGTTCTGAGTGCGATGTTGGCACAGCTCGCAAAAAGCGCAGGTCGCGAGTCCGCTTTATATTTGTTTCGGCAATGGCGGCCCAGTGGCCGGCGCAGAGTCCGCGAGTGTCGCTGGTGCAGTGATGTAGTGTGGGCGATGTCGCGCCGTGTCCTCACACGATGCTGGCCGTTAGAAACGCCAAGGTATGCCTTGTTCATTGCACAGAGAACCAGGGTTATCTTTATAGAAAAAGGGTTACAAATGAGCACACAGGTCACAGGTCACGAGATGGTCCAGTGCTTCGTCCAGTTAGGAGCTTTATACTTCCACTATCAATGTCTTCATGTACTGCTTAATTACTAATAGTCCTAGGTATGTATATTTCCCCTTTTGATAGTGGTAGAGCCAAGCTGCTGCTACATTATTGTTGTTTGTATTTATTTATTTTACTTAATAATAACATTAATGATAAATATTTGATCAAAATTATGGCAATTACTACTCTACTCCTTCACTTAAGTTTTATAATTAAAAAGAAATCTTTTTTTTATTAAAGTTAAACAAAGCATTGCTTTAGCATTTTCATATTTAATAGGTTTTGTAATAGTCTATTATGGTTGCGTACTGAGTGGCTTATTTTGAGTGGCGTTCTCTCCCATTTTCCTAATTTTCTTGATAACACGTGCTAAGACTTCTGGGTCAACACCAAGTTCGCATAACCTATGGTTATATTTATATTATAAAATGGTTAGAGTTTCTTGGTGGAGTCTTGTGCAAAGAAGCTGCGATATTTGATATAACATTTCGAATGCTTCCCGGGCTTGTCCAATTTGAAAATTTTTCTCTGAAGTCATATCTGTGAAATGCACTATATAAATTAGCTAAAAATCTGTGTAGAAGAATACACCGACAATTTGGTTTCAAAATGTTGTAATATATGGGTTGGTCTCGACCAGGGAAGAACCACATTCTCACAGAATACCAGCGTAAAATAGCTGCTGTAATGCATACGGTGAGTATAGAGAACAGGAGACCTTTTTCACTGGAATCGAGGTATTTCATATTAGTTCTCATGGTGACAACGTATCTGCATTGTGATTATTAATTTAGTAAAGATGTAGATGTTTATTGGCATAGCATCTCTTTACCGTCAGTTGGACTGTGTGTTCATTTGTCATCCTTATTCTATAAAAAAGGTCATGCGATTGTCCAGTTAGGATCTTTATAATTGTACTATCAATGTCTTTTTCATCAGGAACATGTATCCCTCAATTTGTTTTTGAAATTGCCATAAATTAAATAAGTTCGGTGTCAACATGAATATGATTTTTGTAGACTTATTTCGCCTTATTCATTAATCGGTTTACATATAGTCTTTACGATTTTGGACTTTTACTGTTAAATATCATACTTAATATTTTATTTTTCATATTTCCGCGCGGCTTCTTTTGTGAAAGAGATTCTAGTTTAATCTGAAAGTAATTATTATACTTAAAATATATAATTATTCAGAATTTGTAACTAGATAGTTAGGTGTTTGTATGGTACTAGTAGGTACTTACAGATGATAGACGCTCAATTAAAAAATAACTTTTAATTTAAAAGAAATGTCGACTCCGACCAACTGAGAAATAAAATGATTTCATATTCAACTGTGGCTATGATTCTTTTTTTTATAGAATAAGGGTGACAAACAAGCATATAGTCCACGTGATGGTAAGAGGATATTGTGGCCTATAGATATCTATATTTATCTTCATTATTCATTCATCACAATACGAAACACAGCAGCATTAAGCTGATATTTCACGCTGGTATTCTGTGAGAGCGTGGTCCGTCGCTGTTCGAGCCGAACCATTCATGCTATATCTATATAGCTGCAGCATGGCTCCACCACGTAAAATTCTTCTATACTTCTATGCACTATGACTTAGCACCGACTTCATTTTTTTTACTTTTAGCGCACAACATGCCAAACAAAGATGATCGTCTTCTCTTATATTGTTTTCCTTTATAGAAGTTAATAAGGGTGACATACGAGGACACAGTCCACCTGAAGGTAAGTGGATGCTGTGGCCCAAAGACATCTATATCTATTCTCGATTAAGAATCAAATTTCAGATGCGGTGCCGCTCCTAAGGTCTAGGATGGAATACCTTATTTCCAATAAAAGGGTATTTGGTTTTCTACCTTCACTGTACACAGCGTTAAGCTGCTATGTTACGCCGATATTTTGTGAGAGCGTTGTCCTTCCCCGGTCAAGACGACTCATTTGTGCTAGAACCATAATATAGCTACAGCGTGGCCATGTGTAAAAATATCATAACAATTAAAAATGTATACATAATAAAAGATAAAATGGATACGGAATTGTCGAGTATTAAGAAAAATAAGTTCGGTCAAATACTAAGTATAGAAGTTTAGTAATCCAGCTACACTAATAATGAGGGTACATCTGTACTTGCCTTAATAAGGTCGTGTCCTAATTAAGATTGTGGAAAATTGGGAGGAAAATCGTAAGCTATTACTAGACATAGCGAAGCAATGAAGCGTAAAGTCCTTCAGGTTATGTCTTCCCGGATTGCGGACAGCGTTGATGACTTGGAAACGTGATGTGCTGACCGTATCCTAAAACTAACTAATAGAAGTTATTGTTCCCTCGATACAAAGCTTTTTACTGGCATGTTACGAAACTTGATAGAGAACTCCATTTAGAATTAACCTATTATACGTTTAAATCATGTAATATTAATATTATCAGATAACTCATGATGTTTTCCTTTATCTTGCCGTTGCATATTTATTAGTAATTATCACCTGTTACTCCATCGTAATCGCCGGATATATAGGATAACAGGAACCGTGGTAGCTTAGGTGGTTAGCGCTCGCTGTATATTTCACAGTACGCGAGCTAAACGCAACCCGGGTTCGATCCCCGCCGGCACCAATAAAATTGTTAATTTCAATTTTAAGTGCTGATTTACCACGTGCTAGGCGGTGAAGGAAAACAACATGAGGAAACCTGCATGTCTGAGAAATAAAAAGAAAAACTTCCCCAACACGCATTGGTGCATCGCAGCGCGTCGGATACTTTCTTTCCCTAAAATCCTCTCAGAAATGAGAGGAGGCCTGTGTCCAGCAGTGGGACTTACATAGGCTGTTACTTTAACTTTAAATTTATTACCTGTTATTACACAATGAATAAGATGCCGTGTAGTGATGATGTAAGAATACGAACCACCATATGTCGTACCGTGGGTGTCGTAAAGTCGAAAGAGGAAACTAACTCGGGCAACGACGTCTTTCTCATAAGGACGAATATAAAAAATTGCGGTTACCAACCCGTCTGTTAGGCGTGGCAACTGTAGTAAATATGTGGCAATGTATGGGAGGTGTTAAGTTCAGTGGTGAACTTTTTTATGGGCTGCAACGGATAACTATAATCATCATCACTACCTAACTGAGAAAAGTACATTACCTGGACATGGGACACTACCGTTGTGTAGATACATAACCACTTAAAATAAAAAATTAGGTTGCCAACCAGACTGCCAAGTTTGTGGCAACATAACTAATACGAATAGGGTATATTAAATAATATAATGAAAGATAGATATAAACAGTGGAGTTTGGTTTGATACAATCCCGTTGCAGTAGAAAGCTTGGGATTTTTAATCAAAAAAAAAATCGACAAGTTGGTTTGACAGCCCTCTCTTGATGTTTACCAAACACTACCCAAAGAATTTTGAAAAGATCGAAACAGGTAAAAATCTGAGGGTGCAACTTCAGGACTATATGGTGGAAACATTAACACTTCCCAACAAGGGTCTCTCAATTTTTGCTGACTGGCCAAATATGCGTGTGGTTTGGCGTTATCATGATGAAAGACCACTCATTTACTGTTGATCGATTCCGGCCGTTTTTTATCAATATCTTACTTGAGCGTTATTAATTGTTATTAGTAGAAATCCGAATCGATGGTTTTGGATGGATGGACATCAAAATTCCTGGACTCAGATAGTTGAAATTCCTAGATTCAGACAGAACCATGCATTACATTTCGGAAATTGACTATATTAATAATGTGAGAAATTATTGTTTTTTTAAATATAGAATAAGAGTTACCAATGAGCACACAGTCAACCTGATGGTAAGTAGATGTTGTGAATCATACACATCTATATTTATTCTCCACTAGCTATCCGCACCGACTTCGCACGGCTGATTCCTGTATTTTAACAACAGTGCCACTTACGGGATCCAAATTTGAACGTAAACCATCTAGGAACCCATTCGCACACACAAAAATTATAATCAAAATCAGTTAGATGATTTCAAATTCTATAACGGAAATAGGTAAAAACATGTTTTGTACTTTAGCGCTTGACGGCGTTCTCACTGTAGCCAGAAATAGCTCGTACGCCGCGGGGACTGGTATCTCCATGAATACCATTAATTATGATATATTTGTTAAATTTGTCACGCTTCGCAATCAGGTGACAAACGCAGTTTTTATTATTTAGTTGTTATCAGGAGGATGCTGTTTAGTTTAGCCTATGTCACTTTTTACGGCACCTACAAGACAAGCGGCAGCCTCGAACCACTAAGTGGTACGAGCAGGGCGGCTAGATGGATCAATGCATAAAAAAAAAAAAACATAAACACTCACGCCTGTCACCCAGAGGGGTAGGCAGAGATTACGGACTTCCATTTGGCACGATCCTGACATACCTCTTTCGCCTCCTTTACATCCATATATCTACGCATACATGCTCGTCGGTTAAGGGTACTTCTAACGTGGCCCATTTTCAAAATATCGCCAATTTGGTCGACAAACTTTTTTCTAGGGCGTCCCTTCCCGACTCGGCCGTTCACATCTGCCATATAAATTTGCTTTGTCACTCTTTCATCATTCATTCTTTCTACGTGACCAAACCACCGAAGCATTCCTTTCTTAATCCTGGTCACAACATCATCTTGCATACCACATTTATCTCTTATCACGCAATTTCTCACCCTGTCATTCAGATTAAACCCTAGCATATTTCTTAAAGAACGCATTTCTACAGCATTTATTCTACTTTCGTGCTTCTTCTGCCATACCCAGCTTTCACTACCATACATTAACGTAGGGACTAACACAGCATTATGAATTACCATACGTGCCTGTTTTGACACATTCTGGTTCTTCATAATAGAGTGTAGTGCCCCATTCACTCTATTCCCTGCATTTACTCGTCGTTCTATATCCCTATCATATCTACCATCCCTGCTAAATACACATCCCAAATACACAAACTCATCCACTTGCTCAATTAACTCTCCTTCTATTCTTATTTCACATACCGTTTTGCTTTCTTCTCTTTCAAAAACCATCACTTTCGTCTTACTTGCGTTCACTTTCATTCCCCTTGATGTCTTGATGGATCAATGTCATGATAAAACACGCAGGAAGTTAATGGATCCTAATTTCTTAGGATATTATTTAAAGGCATTTCTTAGGAGGCAGTGCTCAAGCCACTGGTAAGGTGGCTTTATTAGGACGTATTCGTACGACCTCAACTAACTTTCCTGATGCCTATCCGCCACGTCATGTTGGGTACTCTGAGACTGTCGTGGTTGTAGTCGTTATGTTTCATACATAATGACCATCGACCACGACTTGAAAATAAACCTAAAGGACGATAGTATTTTAAATATCTAAATAGGTTCAGAGGAGCATCGTTGTAGGAAATACTTGGTGTAACTCTCATCAATGCACATGCTATAAATGACAAGTTTTTCAAACAGAAACATGTCCTATTTAAACATTGCGTTGGCTACTGTTGATGGTTGATAATAAATACATAATGAAACTATAGGTTGCCATCTCATTAGGTTGGATATTATTCTTAGTATATATCAATAATATTAATATTAATACATAGATAGATAGATTATTTACTGATGATAGATACATTATTTACTGCACTCTAAGTAATTGAATTGGTACAAGAGCGAATGTCAATGTCAATAATAGGGGAAAAAGTTTCTTCGTATTTTTTTGTATAAATTTAAGAGAAATGTGGTGACGTTGAAGCGTGATAATACATTGAGGCGATTAAGAAAGAAAAAAAGGAGAACACTGTCTCGCCATTTTTCAATTGTTTTTCGGTCCACTAAATCGAGGGAATCTAACGAAGAAAATCGATACATTCTGAATTTTTATTACAAAAAAAAAGGGAAAAATTTGACACAAGCCGGGAATTTTGATGTCAAAAATGTTGTTCGCTGAAGTCAATAACATCGATGTAATTTTTGAAAAAATGGAGTAAGATCGGCATATTAGTATTAACACAGCCGAGGAGTTGAGGACTGGCTATAGAATAATTTTAACCTATTTGAAAAAGTCTGGCTATAAAAAAGCTCGATATTTAGGTACTAATCGAGCTGACTGAAAGAAACTTATCTACATTTGAAATACAATATTGAAACACACTCACAATATTGATCACTGAGGATGAAAAGTGGATCTACGGCAAGAACGTGCGATAAAGGACTCGTTCAAAAGGTGATCAAGCTCCACAGACTGTAATAAAACCCGGATTAGCACGCAATAAGGAGATCTTGTGTGTATGATGGGATTGGAAGGGCATCTTTCATTATGAACTTTTACCACCGCACTGCGTAAAATTACTGATTTGGATCTAACCTGGCAACAAATAATGAGACTTAAGCAAGAAATTGAAAAAAAAATGACCGGAATAGATCAACAGAAAAGGAATGGTCTTTCATCATGAAACGCCAGACTACACACATTTTTGGCCATTCAGCAAACATTTAGAGAGGTTGGATGGGAAGCTTTAATTTTTTCACCATATAGTCCCGACCTTGCATTCTCAGATTCAGACAGCTGCAAGCCCTCAGATTTTTATCTATTTCGGTCTCTTCAGAATTTAGTTAGTGTTAGGTTAACATCAAGAGAGGACTGTCAAAACTAGATGACACATTTTTTTGATCAAAAATCCCACGATTTCAACAGCAACAGGATTATGTCACAACATTGTATTTTGTAGCCATTACAAGATGGCAACAAGTTATTGAACAAAATGGCACAAATATATTGTAATTAAATGTATTTATACCTTGAAAAAAAAATCTTAAATTTGTGTATAAAATACGAAGACACTTTTTCCCCGGCTATAATATTTAATGAAGAAGTTTTTTATTTATCATGTGGACCTTCCACTGTAATGATGATCAATATCATCAATTCAGCCAATTAAAAGTTCACTGCTGAACGTAGACCTCTCCATAGATTGCCTCATGGCTATTTGTGGCTGCATATTTACCATAGTTGCCATGCTTTACAAGCGTGTTGGCAACCGCAATTTTTTTTGGTTGTTATTAGGAAGATGCTGCTGCCCATATAATGGTTTGTATCCCCCGGTTGCCTCTTACGTCACCCACAGGACCATATAGGGTAGTGGGTATTATTACACCACCACTACGCGATTTGTAATGAAAAGTATGTAGATACTACTTACTATTACATAATAGAGAGTTTTGTCGGTCACCGAACGTGATTAACGTAAGTATGAAAAATGCTCTTTTAAATAAGTTGAGGAACAGGGATTGCTACCATATGTATATATACAGCATAGCTAGGGCTAGCAAACCTGGGGGATATGAATGTCGAGCTAATTTTCAGAAACAAGAAAAGAAACTTGTGCAGGCCAAAATATTATAGCGTAAAATTTTGTCTTAATGGTAAAATTGAGTATCGTTTTCTAAGCGATAAAATTCATTTTAACAGCCCACAATTGAAGATCATGTAGTAAAAATAAAGCTTTAAATTACTTAAAAATACGAGACGAATCAATGAGGCTTGTCAAATCCGCACTACTCAATAGCTTAATTAATATAGAATGTCAAACTGCATAGGTCCACCTTTTGTATTATTTGTAATAAAAATATTTTTTTTTTAATTAAAGTGACAAATGAACTAACAGTCCACCTTTTGGTAAGTGGCCTATGGAGTCTATGGATGCCTGCAACTTCACATAAAAAAGGCTATATACAAAAGGCTACCTAGAACAAAAAAAATAGATTAGATGAGAAAATGAATAAAAATGTAGTGAGTTATTATTATCGAAAAGTCGAGGCAATGAAGCGTGGCCGGGGACTTGTCGAGCTCTAACGTATTCGTTAAGTGAATGACGTAAATGAGGCAGAAACGTGATATGTGGCTTCAGTCCCTTTGATTACGTTATCCTGTGGACATGATGTGTTATAATCTGTTTGCTTTTACAGAATAGGGGAGAAAAACGATCACACAGTCCAGCTGATGGTTGCTGTGGCTCATAGACATCTACACACATCCTCAATTAAGAATCACAAAGCAGAAGCGTTGTGCTTCTTAATTGCCCGTTTTTTACCCTTATTCTATAAAAAATAAGTTATCTAGATACTACCGAAAAGCACGGCATTCCATCTTACTTCTCAAGGGTCTCTATGGCCTATGGTGGGTCTATGGACGACAGCAACTGCTTACCATCTGTGTGCTCGTTTGTCACCCATATTTTATAAAAAAAACCTCTTACCTATTTCTGCCATGCGTAATGTATACCGGTCTGAATGCTGTAAAGATGCAGTATGAATACAGGCTGTGAGTCATTCTTTTTATAAAACCAAAGTGGCAAGCGAACTTCCAGTACATCTGATGGTGCGTGGCTTCTACACTACGTCAATACCAGCAATTAACTTTTTTTTTTTAATTTTTAAGTAAGTTAAGTATTTAAAGTTACAGATAGGCTACAGTTGCGTGACCACAACTGAGGAAAAAGATGATGAGAGAGAGTCCGAAAATCAGCATTGCACGCACTTTTGATTGGCGGTAGATATGGATAAGGGTGCTATCTACCTAGCTGAAATCTTTGGCTGAAGAGGAATCCTACCACCTAAACTATACTTCAACATACCTACCTATTTTTCAATACCTATTTGGACTTAGAAATCGTAGGATATTTTCTTTTCAATGTTTCTCCCTTTTTCTTTCTTAAAAAATATAGTTTAAATTTAGAAGACTTTTAATTCGCCTTTAAATTTTATTTCAGCACATTTGCGGGTTTTTTTTCATGTTAAAGCTTCTAAACCATTTGCAGAGTTATTTACTTTTTAAACAAAATCGTGAATTAAATGTTTTCGGTTGAGGCGCCGAAAACATTTAATGCACACGTTCGTTGGCGCACGTTCGCTCTCACCCCTTTAATGACCATCGAGCTTGTTCACAGCTTTATGTAAGCCGAGATTATTTTTCTTTCAACAGCATTAAGAAGAAAACATAGTGAAAAACGTGTGGTGTTGATATCTTAATTACATAGAAACAGGAACTTTTTTAGGTTTAGGTTATTTATTCTATTTTATTTTCTTTACTTTATATTTATGTAATGCGATGTTTTGTTCAATTATGAAGCGATCGCTCGCCCTTAATAGTAGGAAAATAGGGGATTAAACTTTAAATGTATTTAAATAATTGTCATTCCAGTTTGAGCTTGTGTTTTGTTTGTTTTTAACATATTACTATACACTAGTTCTGAGTACCTACTTCTGTAGCTATTAAGTACACTTTAGTACCTAAATTGATCCAATTATATTAAGTACGTATTACAGGAATGCGATACGAAAATATAAAAAAATAAATAATGTGCCCATGTATACTTTTAAAATATTCTTCGTGCAATTCGAAAATCGTATTGTTTGTTTTGTTAATGAATTGCGAGGAGATGTTGACGTGCGGATTGGTATTCTTACTTACCGACGGTCTCGTTTTCGGAACTGGCTATTAATGTTGTTCTTAATTGCACATGTATTGGGCGATGCGTGCAAAATTAGTTAGGGTCACTGACACACCTTAGTGAAAAAGTTTTTAAGTTGGAGCAAAAATTATTTGAGCTATTTTTTTTAAACTGAAGTGACAAATGAACTGACAGTTCACCTGACGGTAACTGGATGATGCAACCCATGGACACCTGGAGCCAACTTCAAGTGATGAAGGCTGCAGGTGCGCTGTACCTTCCGAGGACTAAGATGGAATGCGTGGAGCATTCAGATTCAGATATAAATTATATTGGATTTCTATAGTCTTCAAAATGGAACACAGCTATTCAAGCACATATTTATGATACCTAATAAGAATACCGTGTATACCTAGAATCAGTAACTGACTCACTTATTAAAAACCTAGTCAAATTCTAATTAACCTGTTTGCTGTTCTTTCTGAGCTAGCGGGTTATTTACTAAGAAATTTGAAATTTGTTATCAAGGAAAATCATTTAGCATGTACAACTAACATCTGTAAACTAAAAAATATTGCTATTTGGTATCGTTAAAGTTATTGTTATGGCCAAGTACACTATACTTACAACCACATCAGTAACTTTGTCGTTATTTATCTTGATATAGTTGTTACCGAAAATGCATAAAATTTAGTCATTGTATAGAATAACTAGGCGTTCCAAGTAATGCCGGGTTTGTTTAGGCAATGTATACAATATGTATTCTATCATTTACCATTACATACTTTTCCTAGGAATTGTATGTGATATAATGTATAATGTATAGAAGCTGCGCTTCGCTTCCACCACAGCCTTCTAGTCTGACTCAACAGAAAGGATTTCTGGCTGCTCAAGTATTTCTGGGCGGTAAAAAGAAATGGGTAGGTTAGTTAAGATTTAGTCATGTCTTGACTTGGGACGTCATTTTCATAAATTAGTATCTTAAGACAAACCGCGAACTGTACTTTCGCTATTATGCTACCTCTTATTCCATACATTGCCGGTTAAACATTCGGTGTTGTATAAAAAGCGAAGGTCAAGTAAGTATAAATAATATTCTATACATTGCCTGAATGTTTTAGATATTCTATAGCTTACCTCAGTATTCAATACAATACCGGATTATATAGAGGTTGGTGACGTATTTTATTTGGTATTCTTATCACAAAGTAAATTAAAAAAAAGAAAACTGTGAAATGACAACATCCCTAGAAATGTGGTGGCCACTTTCAAGCTGTTTCTTAAATAAGTTTTGTCAGCAGTTTGTACAGCCTGTGTTCTCAATGCATAAAAAATATACTTTGAAAAAAACTTGTCCCGCTGGCTTTCATGCTGGTTCTCCTCAGAAGTTTTTTCAAACCAGTAGTAAAAGTAAAAAAATACTTATTATAACAATTTTTATAGAAAAAAGTAGTATATTGAATAACACAAAAACTATTATTATTCTATTGAACTTGGCCCTTTTCATATATGTGGGTTTCGATTGTACTCCAACAACCTCTAAAGTTTGATCCCTGCTGGTACCGAAATTGATAAGGGGTTTAATTTTGACCAATGACAAAATTATAAGTGAGAACGTTACAAAATAGCAAACTCTATTGGTTTTTCTCTGTTTATTTTAGTAATTATATTAAAAGGTATCCTCTCAATAATAGGGCCTGCGCCAAGTAGTACGTATATTGGCCGTAATATTGACTTAGAAAATATTTTATGACTTGAGACTAAAAATACGATAGACATTTTCGGCGTTGAAAACGTGACAGAAATAATGTCTTTGCTCAGCTGTGGGGCGTTTGCATGTTACTTTATAATAAAAAAACTAAACTAAGAGTTATGTAAAGAACATAACCAGCTCAAGAAAATTTAAATACAAGATGTTACCCAGAATTTCGATTTCCGAACGACTTCTGTTCTCGAGCGCAGCGATGAAATTTGATTACTAGAGAGTAATTATCCGACACAAAATGTTAAATTTTACTGGACGAAGTTATAATGCGGCTAAGTACAAAAGCGTGGACTACTTTGCTAACGGGTTACTTTGAGTTCAGTGCTAATTTAACGATTCGCTGTACCGTATTAAATTTCTTATCTCTGAGCCGTTTCATCGAGTAAACATTAAAGGAATTTATATAGTACATTCACACAATAAATTTAACAAAGATATAAAACAATAAAAGTTTGTGCTATGCAAAATAGCACACTCGAGTATAACATATTCAACGTGTAAGAAGAACCATGTGGCTCCCGTTAAGTGAGTTATCAGAATTTTTATTTTTATTACACTTTTATATGTATTTTGTATTTGGTTTTATTACCTCTGCATTGATCGGACAGTAAGAGTAATGTCAAACACCCCGCTTTATCGATGCACGTGCCAGTTATAGGTAAAAAAACTACATACAAGCCGCAAATAAATTTTATGGTTGATTTTTCTGAAGAAAACATATTTCTATACGTTTGATTAAATATTTTGATAATGTACTTAACAGGAACCACAGGTATTATTACATAATATGAAAGAGTGCTAAAATAATATTGACTTTATGCAACCTTTCTCACACCTTATGCATAAGAAAAACCGAACATATGGCACGCATCTGGAATCGACGTTCGTGTCTTTCCCATATCAAAGTCTCAATATCTAATAAAGGACATTTTACATTCAGATGAGATATAAAAGAAAGTATGCTAAACATACGTTGTGCTACAATCTTATAAATATTTCGCGTGGTAGTGGCTATACTAATATCGGATAAAAAGCCAGCGATGCGAAATTTAAAAGTTATTAAACAAAAATAATGATAAAAATGAACTAGCTGAGATCGTCGTAATAAAATAAAGTGATGTGATTATGTTCTTCACCACTAATCCCAACACCGTTACCCTAGGAAAGACACACCACCACAAGACACTTGTCTCGCTTCTAAACGAGGCATCCTTAGGTGAAATAGACTCTGCGGTGGCTGACCGCTAAGACTTTAAACCGCTAAAGGCTTAATTTTTACCATTTTTAATATAATTGATTTCTGCAAAGTAACGTCTGATTCTATTAATTATAGCAATTAACTCTTTTCTCTCAGAGATTTTGGTTGAACCATTATCATAACCAACTAATCATTAAACGCCGGAATTAAATTGAATGCATAAAGTAAGCTTAGTGAAATTGTTTAACGTAACGTAACCTTTGACAATAGGACTCACTCAATGATAAGGCATCTTTTTAGACTTTTTGCGAGGATAATAATGAGTTCCTACCGAGCTCTCATTTAAATATTAAGTAGAGTAACTGAACTGTTTGTATGCAAATCCAATTTTTTTATTGAAAAATGATGAAAAAGAGTACAGAGTTTACCTGATGATAAGTGGATTATTTGGTTCATAGACATCTACATCTATTCTCGATTAATAGATTAATCATTAAACAAAATACAAATGCGTTGTCACCTCTGAGGACTAAGATGAAACGCATAATACCAGTGAAAGGGGCTCCAGTTTTCTACACACTACACACGAAACATGGCAACATTAATCTGCTATTTTACCCTGGTATTTCGGTATAGTTCCTATTCCAGAGATATTCTGTGAGAGCGAGCAATTACCAGTCGAGCTGACCCATTCGCACTACAATCATAATATAGCTGTAGAGTGATGCTATCACGTACAAACTTCTGCTGATAAATTTACTATAAAGCTGAATTCAAATCGATACAACGTTTTTGAACCATTATCACCCCAGTAGCAGTAGGTATAAATTATAACGACTCGGCATCTCTTGCTTCGAGCGCAACGAAAGGGCTGACTTTATGTCAGTAAAAACCTTAAATTAATACTATACACGACAGTAAAATTTCTGTTAAAATCTGATTATTTCTTTTATTTTAATCCCAGCGTTTCAAGAGAAACCTATCTGTTTCAATTAAACATCTAAGTAAGCAATCTGGGTTATACCAGGCTAAGTATAGGTACATACACTACGCGATATATACACAAAGACAATTTTACTGAGCTGACACAGATTAATAAGACCAGAAGGTTTCAAATAATTTTGATTTGTTTTTTTTTTTTATAAAACTAAAGTGAAAAATAAACTTAGAATCCATCTGATGTTTATACGCACTTGCAGCTAACTTCAAACACAGAAGGTGGCTGCAAGTGGAAATAATGAAATAGTAGCATAATGCTTCTTAGCTTCACGAGGTGAATAATTAAAACCGAAGAATATTTTTCACAATAATTCAGTCCTGTGCAGATCGCTAGTCTCCGTTGAGTCTAACCGTTGTGACAGAAATTCTGCCCAGAGAACATTATAATTATTTTAATTTATAAAAATATTAATAAAGTAATTCCAAAAATAAATCAAGAGTTGAACTAAAATTTTATATAATTATGTAGGATTTATTCACGAAAATACTTTTACAGACTTCACGTTGAAATGCGTGCAGATAAACAGATTATTGCGTATTCGAGGGAAATTTTAGAATCTGCTTTAATTTAACCATGAATAACAGAAATTATTATCAGTTTCCGTGATAGGGAATTCATATCCGTGAAAAATTAAAACTGTGGTGTAATATTTTTTTTTATTTTGAAGGGATATAATTTTTTATCCATTTCAGTTCACATGTCTGAACGAAACTTAAAAGTTTTTAAATATTATCACTTTTAAAAAATAAAATGGAAACTCCTTCACAAACAAAAAACTATTTTTACTAGTGTTGTCCAAATGCAAGAACAAGACGAGACTAGCCGCTCTTGCGCCAATACACCTGGTATTGTTTTCTTGGTATAGCGCTCTCAGTCTTGTTTTTGGTCTTGGTCTTGCAGTAAGAGTCTCGCAAGTCTCGCAATTACCTATTAGCCTATTGTTATTTATTAAACGTTACTTTAGATCTTAGAACAACTTAACAGAGTAGGCACATTTTGAGCTTGAATTAACATGGCCATAGAAAGACCAACGAAATTAATAAGTGTCTAAACATTTAATGAGAAATTCGAAAAATCAACTAATACCGGGTGGGGTTTGAACCCACGACCTAAGCGATCCGTTCCGATGCTCTAACCAACTGAGCTGTCTACCAAGTATCACGGCCACGGGAGTTAGTCTGTTTCTTAATAAAAGTTTACATTTAATAAGCTTACATGTGCTAAAACTTAGTCAAAACATATAAAAAACAAATTAATGACATTAACTTGACTATACTATAAAGAACATTATCTTTCTAGAAAGAGGTAGATAGACTATTATATGAAATGGAGTAAAAGAGTTATACAATTTACCATTTAGTTAAAATAAAAAAAATAAAATACAATACAAATTAAATTACATAACAGTACACAACAGCTTTGACATTACTGTTACTTTATATTAATTCTTTTGACCAACTATTTCTATGTTTTCTAATTACTAATGATGTTTAGAAAATAATCTCTCAGTAGGTACTGAAGTTGCAGGTATTGAAAGAAAATCACGGGCCATCTTCGATCAAGTCGGATATTCTATCTCATGCGTCCTCCACTACTCTAAAATGTCTTCCGAACTGGCGGCTCTGGGTTTACTTAGGTACTCCTCCAACTCGTCCATAACTAAGCCTTGATGAAAAGATCCAGATCCAGATGACGTCGAGGGACATACATACAATTTCTCAAAGTCTATTACGTCTTCATCTTCATCATATTCACATACTTTCTTTTTATTTCTTGGTGATTCTAGAGATGTATTCACTGAGTGTAGACTTTTATATTCTTTATAAAGTTCATTAAATTTGCGCAGGCTTTCTGTTTTAATTTGCTTCCCCCATAATGTCATGTCAAAAGTCTGAGTCTTATGCCTTGGGTCTAAAATTAAAGAGGTAAATAAATCCAGTTGCTCTTTTTATAATGTTTAAGCATTTTGTCTCGAGCTGCTTAAAAACCCAGAATGAGCCTTTCATCCACTTCGGATCAATTAGGTTTCTCATCTAATTGTTTTACCGTGGATTCAATTTTATCGAGCAAGAGATTGAATGATACAATGACTAGCGGTAATATAACATATTTTTCTCCACCAAGTTTCGTTGATAGAAGTTTAAAGTTTATTAGAAACTTATGTATTTTTTCGAGTATTTGCCATCTGTGATTTGAAAATCATTCAATTCGTTGACAGAAGTACACAATATGTTAATGCCAGTTCTCACTTTTAAACCAAATCCAATCATATCATATGTGGAATTACATCTCGTCGGACAGTCGAGTATGGGATTCAGATTTGATGGCAGGCCAGCTGCTTCACAAGCAGACTGAAACTTCCTCTTCAATATCTCACTTCTTTTTATTTTACTGGAAATACTTCGTAATTTTGTTATAGCTGTACGTGAGTCAGCAATATTTGGCGCATATTCTTCATCTTCCTCAGTTTTGTCTTCATTATCTTCATACTACTGTTCTTGTCCCTTATTATCAGTTTCACTGTGTAATGCTAAGGTCTTTAATAAATCTTGTACACCAAGGTTCAAAATGTGAGCAAAGCACTGGAAATGTTGATTGTCTGAATCAAAGTGTGGCAGCTGTTTGTCCAATGCATAGATAAATTTGGTATTTGCAGTTGCGTTGTCGACCATGATACTCTGTATTTTATCAATTATGCCATATTCCAATAAACATTTTTATTTTTAGTTTTTTTGTCCTATCTGCTCATTTATAATATTCCATAATTCTTTAATTTTATTTTTTGCCTCCTTAATCCTGTTACGATATTGTAATTTTTGCGGCTATCATTGTTTTTAGCAATAATTTCTTATATTTCTTAATTTTTAATTATCTCTGTTTGCTAGGGTAATGTTCTTGTAATATTTCCATTTTAGTTAAGTTTTTTTCTTACTCATACTACCTAATGTAGTCCATTTTTTAAGTTTGCTTCTTTGTTTTTTTTTTGGAAAAGCAATGTTGTAAAATTCTCATTCTCGTGTTCGCGTCTTCAGTCATTATAAGTCATTATAAGAAACGGTTTTGAGAAAATCTATCCCTAAGGGAGTGAAATGGGAGTTGGAAGTTTGTACGAAAGTCCTACGTTTTTGAAGATAGAGACACGAATATCGGTATTAAAGTTATAAGTTTTCAATAATAAAATCCTGAATAAGCTGTTTTACGAAATCCTAACCCTAAGGAACCCCCCAATAGATAGAGTGACGACCTGGTAAGACATGCAGGAATTCGATGGATGCAGGTGGCTCAGGACCGTGCTTTGTGGCATTACTTGGGGAGGCCTATGTTCAGCAGTGGACTTGTGAAGGGCTGTAATGATGATGATGGTGATGATGAAGGGGGTGAAATTGGGGTAAAATGGTTACATGCAAGTCCTATATTTTTAAAGTATAGATATGAAGATCGACATTTACTTTATTAGTTTTAAATAATAGATACTTGCATAGTTAAGCTTTACCTATATAGCCTCTTTATACTTAGGTAAGACTTTTGCAGCGAGAAAATTTCAAAATCTCATAGGAAATCAGATATTGTATGCGGACGAAGTCGCAGGCGGCCGCTAGTTACATAATATATGTGTTATGTAATTGTGTGATAAGTATATTTTTCTTACCTGTCCACTTTTTCCGGTGGTTATTAAAAAGCTATCTCCACTTAATTTTGGTTTTTCGGGAAGAAATATTTGTGATTCCTTTTTTGTGGAAAGATATTAGATGCTTCCTTAAGCTTGAAGTGTTTCTGTTTTTCATTTTTATTTCAACCTTTTTATGTAGGCATAATTTATACAAAGCTCGGCATCCTTTGATAAAATTAATGATTCTTCAGAAGATTAATAAAGTAGATATGTTGCCAGATAGGTATAGTGTGCCTACGTAAAAATGAAATGTAAATATGTAAATAAAATTGTGTATATTATGTTCTTCTTGTGATTGAATTAATCTACGTTAATTAAATTAAATTTGCCTTCACTCGTTTGAAATTCAAAATTCAAATATGTTTTATTCAAGTAGGCATTAAAAATACACTTTTGAATAGTCATATAATCACTGTTTTCCCCAATTTTTTCTTTTCCATGTCCAGACGTTCTGATTCTACTGAGAAGAATCATGGAAGAAAGTAAGAAACTCAGTAGCTCTTTTCAAAATATTTTTACAATAGTTCTATAATTATGTAAAGCGATAAGTCAAACATAAAATGTCAAATGTATATGTAGATACCAAATCGGTTTAGAAATTTCTAGTTAGTGGTCTTGGCTGTGCAGAACGAGGAGAGTCAGTTCCAAGCCATTTTTGGCACACTTTTTGACATTTTATTTTGTAAATGTGAAAGATTTAATATTTATTTAATGGAATCTTATTAATAAAAGCGTATTATCTCTACATACATATACTACTTATTATTTGATATTTGTTTATTGTCTGCAGAACTCTTTGCCAGTCAGCAATGGCCTTCTCCGATCTTTATTTGCCAATCAAACTATGAAAACCAACAAAAGAAAAACACATTCTCTCCTAAGCTGACTGATCCTCGTACAACATAATTTTCATAATTTTTTCATCATCATTACAGCCCTTCACAAGTCCACTACTGAACACAGGCCTCGCCATACACCGTGCCATAGCACTGTCTGAGCATCCATCGACTTCCTGCATGTCTCACCAGGTCGCCACTCCATATAGTGAGGGCCGCCCTACACTTTGTCTACCGGTACGAGGCTGCCCCTCACGAAACTTTCTTCTTCTTCGAGCTATATAGTCATTGTCACTTCAGTTTATTAATCCGTTTGGCGGTTTGGTAACCGAAGGTACTGCTGTTCATCTCCTGTTTCCGTTTCCCTTTGTCACCTCTTACGTCTTCCACGGGATGACATAGGGTAGTGGATTCTTATGCCGCAACTACGCGATTCTGAGCTACCAGTCTGTTTAAATATCTTCATTACATTTCAATAGGGTTCATATACTGAGATTATTTATGTTTGAGATTGCGCTGTTCTTACGCTGTAGTGCCGGCATGTGTCGCAGACAATACGCTGTGAATAATTAATGGCATCAATTACTTATGTGGATCACATCGCTGACATTCATTACTATTTAACGCCACCGCCTGCATTATCATGGTATTCAGCATTTATTGCATCGTTATAAGATGATGCCAATCGCGTTTGTTGAATACAATTTTATGAAAATTTCTTTTTTTTTATTGGCTTACTAGTTTATGTACACAGTCAATCAGGGTCTTCACTGGGGTTATTTTTGTTTATTAATCTATGCCAGCGAAAGTGCAGGGTTTTTTATTGAAAAGAGTTCAAGACGAACACACAGTTCACTTGATGGTAAATGGATGTTGTGGCCTATAGACATCTATATCTATCTTTGATTAAGAATCAATGAGTAGTTCCGTACGGTGAGTGTAGAGACTGGAGTCCATTTTCCCTTCCCTTGTCCCTTGTCCCTTTCTACTTCATTTTTTAGAAGTACAAAAATCGCATAATACGGCCAAATAACACATCTTTTAAAGATTAGTGGTTAAGAACATGACAGAAATTTACAAAATAAACATTAAAGATATTAAGGTATTATTTACAACACAAACATCAAGCTTAGTATACATTCTAAACGTAACATTACGAGACGCATAAGTTCACTAACAAATAAACGTGTCGTACGTGCTTCCTAATGAACTTGACCGCACGGAGAACTGACGTATATGTTCTCTTTGTTTGAACCACATCTTAAATTATATATTTCTCCCATTACTATCGCACCGTTTAAGAGGCAATAGGGGGAAGCTAAACCAGTTGCTGGGCAGCAGCATCTTACTGATAACAGCTAAATTAAAAAAAAAAACACTGCGGTTGACAACCAGCTTGCCAAGCGTAGCAATTTTGGCGAAAATTTCCCCTAGCAACCTAGCTTATGTTCAGCAATAGAATTTGATAGGCTGTAGTAATAGAATAGAATAGAATACTTTTTATTCAATATAGAGTACACGTAATTCTTAGTGAAAGCTATTTTTGATTTGAAAATAACCTCTGTCCTCATAAGAACCAGCATGAAACCCAGCGGGAGGTTTATTTTAAAGTAAATTATTCATTATGAAAGGTTATACAAATATTTCTTAAAAAAATAGAAACTTGAAAGCGACCATCTCATTCCCAGGAGTATTATTAACTTTTCTCATATTATTTATTTATATTATAATAACTCTTTTTATACAGTTTTCGTTTAGTAGAATATTTAAACTGAGTAAGAGAGATAAAAAAGGAAAAGTAGTGCCTACAAAGAAGGGAGTACCTTGTGAAAGTAGTTTTTTTGAATATGTAGTGTTGACGTAAATATAAGAAATCATTATATAAACCAGACTAGACCGACTAGAAATAACGTGACTATGGGTACTGAAAAGCACCAAAACGTCAAGAATTAAAAATAAGTAGAAAATCAAATGCGGTAAAATCCGTAAAAGTAATTTTATTAATTTAAGATTTAAGATAGTCAAAGACCATTCACTTTAACAATTTTTCGTTTTTGTTTTAAATATTTTCAAAGAAAAATATAGCCTAGATCACTCCTGGCAATATTACATTTTGTTCGTAAAGTTTTATGACAATCTGTTCCACTATTCCGACGATTACACTATAGAGATTATATTCTTTTTTACTCTCAATTAATATTAGAAGAATCCCGGACAAACAGATTAACAGACAGACAGGCAAATTTTAAAAAGGATTATTCATGTCTCATTGGCATGCAAATAACCCCCTCAGCTCAATATAAGGCAGTTATTTAGATAATATGGACAAACACTTCAATTTTATTTCTAGTTATAGATATAGGATACACCAATAGTCTGTACCTAGTCGTAGCCAGCTAAGTCTAACCCGTAAAGTATCCGTAATTTACCATTCAACAGTAATGTACATATAATCGGGTGGGTCTGTTAGTGATCGCGTAATTTATGAACTATTTGACTTATTGAGGTCCTATTAACACAATATATTTAATAAATCTTATAAGATTTATATATTATACGTGGCACAATTATACGTGGCGCTGTTCCAAAAATAAGGGTGACAAACGAGCACAGAGCAAGTCTTATGGTGAGCGGATGTTGTTGTCTATAAACATCTACATTAATCCTCTATTAAGGATCAAAACGCAGATACGTTGTCATTCCTAAGGACTAAGATGAAATGTCATTATTAAGATATTTTTTACGCTGGTACTTGATGAGAGCGTGGTCTTACTCTGGTTAACACGACCCATTCGTGCACTGACAGTCAAGAAGGGACACTCTAGACGAAAGAAGACCAAATTGGTAATGTATTGAAGATAGACAAAATAATTAAGAGTACCCTTAATTGACAAGCATATATGTAGGTAAATTGATGTAAAGGAGGCGAGAGGAAGTCCGTAGTTTCTACCTACCCCTCTGGGTGACAGGCTTGAGTGTTAATTTTATGTTTACGGCTTTAATACAGTTTTATTTAACTTTTTTAATTCCCAACCGGGCACCTTACAACATCCATGTTCACGAGTGGGACTGAGGTGTTTGACGTCCTGTTGTCGTAGTTAACGAAGGCTACTTTCAACTTCGTTAGCCACGACAACGTTCAAAAGTTAAAGGCAGTAAAATCCGTAAAATTAAGTATATAAGAAATCACTTATGGACCTACTTTTCGTTATTTAACCGTAAAACAATCATTTAGTTTTGATTACTTAGTAGATACATTGTAGTTATAATTGCGAAATAATAAATCTAGTAATTATGTCGGATACTACGATATTAAAATATATGTTAATTTGTTCTGCAAGTAACCGTATATGAGAGAAAACAGATTTAAATTTGAATAATGCGCAATTAAGTTACCGAAAGTTAACTCATATAAATTTTTCAAAAAGAAAAACAAAAGGATATATAGGTATACCAGAACTAGGCGCGAACTTTCTATGATTATTGAGGAGATAATCGTGCGTAAAAGCTCTTGAAGTTTTTGTGCATTTTGCTAGATATTGTATTACCCCGAAATATATTTTATATATCGATGTAGAGATTTGCGTCATTTTTTGCACTAAACACTTTAAAAATTATAACGAAAACTGTAAAGAATTATTTTAGCCCACACAGGACAGTGTGTATCGAGAGCCATAGTAGCTCAGGGGCTTAGTGCTTTATGTACTGATTTATCTCGTGCTTGGTGAAAGAAACATAGTAAGGAACTTACCAATGCCAACGCCTATATAGCCTACCAAAAATCCACGGCCGTCTGCGTCTATTAGATTGCTTAGGGAGAATACTTGCCATTATGACCACGTTTGACACACAGTTTTTTTTATGGGATAAGGATGACAAACGAGCATACAGTCCACCTGATGTTAAGTGGATGCTGTGGCCCATAGACACCAATATTTGACTTTAATTTAGGATCAAAATGCAGATGCGTTGTCACCCTTGAGGTCTTAACCTCTATTCAGTAAAACGGGTCTCCGGTTCTCTAGACTCACCATACGAAACATAGCTGCATTAAGCCGCTATTTTATGCGTTTAGCAACCGCAGTTTCTTTTTATTTAGTTTTTCGTTGTTGTAAGGCAGACTCTGCTGTCCGTCTTCTGATTTGCATCCATCTGTCGTGCTGAAGATACAACGATATGGCGTAGTGGATACTCTAACACCGTCACTACATGGTTGAAGAAAACATACATACCTGACTGAGAAATTTAAAAATAAATCGATGACATGTGAACTCCACTAACACGCACTTGGGCAGTGTAGCAGACCTTTTCTTGCCCTAAAATTCTCTCAGAAATGAGAGGAGGTCTGTGCCCAGGAGGAGTACGAATATAGGCTGCTAACTTTTCTTATTTTACACATCACTTCAAGCACAGATAAATAACAAAAGGCAGGCAATTAGTTGCAACAGGCGTTACTTTTCGAAAATTCATATACAATAAGGGTGACAAACGAGTGTATCTGCCTAATGGTGAGTAGATGTTGTTGCTTATGCACATCTACATTTATCCTCGTCTAGCGATCGACCACGGCTTCGCAAGGGTCATTTCTGGATTTTGGCAACAGGGTAACCTACTGGTTCTAAGTGTGAATATGAAACATCTAGGGACCCATTCAAACACAAACAAAAAATTTCATAAAAATTGGTTGTATGGTTTCAATGCCTATAACGGACGTAGATAGAAACATTTTTTGTGTTTATATAGCGTATTTTTTGTGTTTTATATTGTGTTTGATACGTGTCCATTAAAAATCAAAATGTGTATGTGTAGTTACCCCCAAGGACTAAGATGGAATGCTTCGTTTCCAGGCAAAAATGTCTCTGATTCTATTCACTCACCATATGAAACACAGCAGCACTAAGCTGCTAGTTTAGGTGCTGATTAGCTTATTATTATATTATGCGGATCTTAGCTTAGAAAACTTTTAACATCTTTAATTAATTCAGGTTCTTTCTCAGATTTCGCAAAAGGAAAAAGGAGATACGAGTATAGTTCAAGAGGCACAACAACATTTAAAATTTAATGTTACCAAACAGTAGTTGAAACTTGAAAATACGAAAATAAATCGTTCAGTGGATTTACTCGCAAAGCACATCGAGACGTGAATTTTACGAGTAAATATTATGAAAACGAGGAAAGATTTTACAGCAAAGCTAGATGCTACGCATCGCATAAATCTGTCCCTCGAAATTTTTGCAATATAAATAAATTTTATTTTAATATAATTATTCTAGATTAGAATGATTGAAGTACGACTTCTAATTCTAGTGCGGCCCAGGCGTTGGGCCTTAAAGAGCACAATATTACCATATGATATTTTAGATTTTAACGTATTATTTTGTAGAATAAGGTTGACAAACGATCATGTAATCTAACTGATAGTGAGTGTGTGCTATCGTCTATGGATATCTGCATCTCTATCGTTGATTAAGAATTAAAATGGATGATCAATATAATCAGGCGTTACTTTGCAGAAATCAATTATATTAAAGTTGGTAATAATTACTTCGCACACATCCGCTCAATAAAATAAAATGATGTTTCTTACCTAGTTTGAAGAGCGCCTCCTGCCCTTCCTAAATAGCGTCCTTTAATCCCGTCACGACTAATTCCAGCACCATTACTCCCAACAACACTATACTAGGAAATCCACGCCATCGACGATAATACGACACCTGTATCGCCTCTACACGAGGCATCCTCAGGTGATGTAGACTCTGCGGTGACTGACCGCTATGCTATAATTGTATGCCAACTACGCGATAATTCATTAAAACAATGCAAATTTTAAATGATTTAATTGTGAACAAAGGTTATGTTGTTTTGAAAAATAAGTAAGTCCTTTATGATGCACTCGTTTCTGTTCCAAAACATCATTTGTTATAATTACCTTAAGTTTATTATGACAAAGTTACAATTTCCGTGGCGTAGGCTGGTAGCGTTGGAGAATACATTATTTCATTTTTATACAATAATGTTGACAAACGAGCACACAGTCCAATTGAAGGTAAATGGATGCTTCGGCCCATAGACATCTACGTTTATGCTCAATTAAGAATCAAAATGTAGACGTGTTGTCACGTCTGAGGACTAAGATGGAATGCCTCGTTTCCAGTATAAGTTCTCTATACTCACTATACGACACACAACAGCACTGAGCTCCGTTGGTATTCTGTAAGAGCGTGGTCCTTCCCCGGTCGATCTAACCCATTCGTGCTACAACCACAATAGCTGCAGCGTAGCTTTACTACGTAAAGACGTTACTTTTGTGGATGTCCTAAACGACAATTACAGGAAATGGCAGAATATAATATAAATATATATATATATATACGTGTATATATAATTATTAATAAATTTAAGGGAACTCTATTATGAAGAGACAGAATGTGTTATAAACGGCACGTAGGGTAATTCATAATGCTGTATTTATCCCTACATTAATGTATGGTAGTGAAAGTTGGATGTGGCAGAAGAAGCAAGAAAATTGGAATAAATACTGTAGAAATGCGGTCTTTAAGGAGTTATGCTAGGGCTGAATCTGAATGACAGGGTGAGAAATTGTGTTATAAAAGAAAAATATGGTATGCAAGATGATGTTGTGACCAGGATTATGAAAGAAATGCTTCAATGGTTTGGTCATGTAAAAAAATGAACGAGGAAAGAGTGACAAAGCAAATTTGTATTACATATGTGAACGGTAGAGTCGAGAAGGGACGCCCTAGACGAAGGTTTATCGCGCCAAATGGAAGTCAGTAGTTACTGCCTACCCCTCTGGGTGACAGGCGTGAGGCGTTTATGTATGTATGTAGTCGTATGAGAGAATAATAACATACATAAACATAAACACTCACGCCTGTCACCCAGAGGGGTAGGCAGAGACTACAGACTTCCATTTAGCACGATCCTGACATACCTTTCTCGCCTCTTCCACATCCATATACCTACGCATACATGCTCGTCGGTTAAGGGTACTCTTAATTTGGCCCATTTTTAGTATATCGCCAATTTGGTCGACAAACTTCCGCCTAGGACGTCCCTTTCCGACTCTTCCATTCACTTCTGCAACATATATTTGCTTTGTCAGTCTTTCCGCATTCATTCTTTCTACATGACCAAACCACCGAAGCATTCCTTTCTTAATCCTGGTCACCGCATCATCTTGCAAACCACACTCTTCTTTTATCACACAGTTTTTCACCCTGTCACTCAGATTCAGCCCTAACATACTCCTTAGCGACCGCATTTCTACTGCATTTATTCTACTCTCGTGCTTCTTCTGCCACACCCAACTTTCACTACCATACGTTAAAGTAGGGACTAATACAGCACTGTGAATTGCCATACGTGCCTTTTTTGACACATTCTGACTTTTCACAATAGAGTGTAGAGCCCCATTTACTTTATTTCCTGCATTCACTCGTCGTTCAATATCCTTATCATATCTCCCATCCCCGCTGAATACACATCCCAAATATACGAACTCATCCACTTGCTCAATTAGCCTTCTATTCTTATTTCACATACCGTTTTGCTTTCATCTCTTTCAAAAACCATCACTTTCGTCTTACTTGCGTTCACTTTCATTCCCCTTTCTTTTAATGACCTGTTCATTAATGTAACCATCATTTGCAACTCGGCCGCCGACGACGCAAGTATGACTTGATCATCGGCGTACAAAAGGCATTTGATGGTTAACTCACCCATTCTTAACCCGCATTCTTCAACTTTCAAATTTTCCAAACAGCTGTCCATAAATAGGTTGAACAGCCACGGGGAAGCTACACAGCCCTGTCTGACACCTTTATGGATGCCAAACCAGTGCGAGTAGACCCCGTTGATTCTAACACAAGCACTCGAGTCCCTATACAGAGACTTTAATGCCTGTATCAAACCAGCGCTCATCCTAAATGCGTTCAGCGTTAATACATTTAGGATGGCGCCATAACACATCCCTGTCCACTCTGTCATAAGCTTTTTTCCAAGTCCATGAACGCACAAAAAACTTTTTGGTTTTTCGCCAAAAACTTCTCCGCGATCATGCGTATGGAAAAGACTTGATCTGTGCACCCCATTCCCCTTCTAAATCCCGCTTGCACATCCCAAATTTTTACATCAGTTTCTTTCATAACTCTTTCAATTAGTACCTTAGCATACAGTTTTCCCACAATGCTAAGAAGGCTGATACCACGGTGGTTTTTACAGTCCTGCTGTGACCCTTTTACCTTATATATTGGTACTATCACGGCTTTGCACCAGTCTCCCGGTACCCGCTTTAGTTCCCAACATAAATTAAACAAGGTGTACAGCAAACCTGCCACCACGTCCTCTCCAGCCCTTAGCATTTCGAGTAAAACTCTATCATATCCGGCTGCCTTACCTACTTTCATGCTTTTTTATTGCTTTCATTATTTCATCTATACTTATCTCCCTATCTCTTTCATCTTCTTTCGGAATTTCTATTTCATTTAGTTCACACTTCTACTCACTCATAAATTCGCTTTCAAAATATTCCTTCCATCTCTTTAGACTCAACATTTCATCATTCAGGATACAGCCATTCTCGTCTCGTATCACATTCAATCTAGGCTGTTTTGAAAGTCCCCTGGTATTTCTTACGAGTTTCCAGAACATTTTAATATTTGCCTGGAAGTTATCCGATATTCTTCTATCATTCCTATCCGTTCTTTCTTGCTTTTTCCTTTCAACTAATTCTTTTACTCTCTTATTTAAACGTTTAAACTCAGCCTTTTTTTTTTCATTCTCATCATTCTTACCGCCAGAATTACCAGCTTTGGTCGCTAGTAAATCTAGCCATGCTCTCTTCTTTGCTTCAACTTCCATACGTACCTCATCATCCCACCATAACGTATTGTCTTTCCTTTCATTCGTTCTCTTACTAACACCACATACTTCGGTAGCTGCATCCACTAAACCTTTCTTAACATTATGCCACACATTCTCCAAGTCTAACTCATTCACACACAACTCATCCAAATTACTTATATTTTCTCTCAGTCTGCATTTGTACTTGTCTTTCACATCTTCATCTTGTAACCTCTCAATTCTTATACGCTGTAACGCAGTGGTAGACACAGATGTCCTATGCCGCCAACGTCTGAATAAACCCCTAATTCGGCATAAGACCAGGTTGTGGTCCGTCCCTACGTTGGACCCCCGGTAAACCCTTGTATCGACCACTGCGCTCCTCATTCTTTCATCCACGGTTATGAAATCTATCATGCTTCTATCATCACCTCTTTCCCAAGTATACATGTGAATCTTCTTATGACGAAAGAAAGTGTTCGTCACAAAAAAGATTCCTTTCCACACATACGGTGAGGAGGCTTTCACCATTCTCATTTATACTTTCATCACCAAACGTTCCCAATACCCTTTCATAACCAAGCCTCCTCACCCCAACCCTTCCATTAAAATCTCCTAGCATAATAATATTTTCATTTCCCTTACACTTCAATAACACCATCCTTACCATTTCCCAAAACTGCTCCCGGATATAAGTGGGCTTAGACATGTCTGGGGCGTAGACCCCTAACACAAACAACTTCTTTAAGCCCACTTTCATTCGTATCCATAGCAGTCTTGGGCTTACACATTCATACTCTTTCACACATTGGCCCATTCTTTCTGAAAGGATGATACCTACTCCCTGGCATGCCCGCTCGATCTCGTCTACACCAGACCAGTATGCGGTATACATGCCATGTACAGTGACATCCTTCCCCTTCCTTTTCGTCTCATTTACACATAATACATCTATTCCTCTATCATACATCAATCGCATACTTCATCCATTTTATCATTCATTGCCCCACATACATTCAACGTAGCCAGACGGGCCTCTGCAATCCACTTTTCGCCTCTCTGGGAGACAGAACGTGACGAGTGGCGAACCTCGTCGCCGGTTTTCCTCCCGGAGATTCTTCGCACCCCTGCCCCATTAAAGAGGCGCCGGGAACCAGGGGCCATTTCTTTTACTATTTGCCTCATGGTGCGCAAACTAGGGCGTGGCATATTTTACGCCGCTACCACACGGCGAGTAGCCGAGTTTGTTCTTTCGGCTTTGTCGCTCTTTTAGCACCACCCGGGGGAAACGTGTAGGGTGGGCCTAGGATTAGGTGGTCGAAGCCTACGGACGCGAGCGACTTATCCCCCCATCCCAATGAGAGAATAATCTTATTGCTAGTAGATGACAGTGTACCATCTCGATTACGCCAGATGCAGACCGGCCTCTGATGTAATTATGAAAAGTACGAAACGACTGCCATCGTCGTTTTTCTTTCGAAAAGTTACGCTTTATGTGATTTTTTCCATTTATAGAAAAAAATATCAGTCGTCAAATGCTAAGTTAAATAATGTTAAATGTCAAGTACGTCAATTGAAGTCAGTGCTAAGATAAAGTGTAAAGAAGAATAAAGACTTCAGAATGTGAAATACTAGAATTACTAGAAATACGAGAAATACTACGAGTAGAATAATGAAGCTAAAAAAATCAGTTCTTTGATTAAAAACATGTCAGGTCAGGTTAGATTGGGTTAGGTTTATTTTATCATAAAACTAAATTAGTCTAGGTTTATTGATCAAGCCGTGGTAGCTCAGTGGTTAACGCTCGCTGTAAATATAACAGAACGCGAGTAACCCGGGTTCGATCCCCGCCGGCACCAATGAAATTGTTAATTGCAATTTTAAGTGCTGATTTACAACGTGCTCGGCGGTGAAGGAAAACATCATGAGGAAACCTGCATGTCTGAGGAATAAGAAAAAAAATATTTCGAAGACATGTGAAGTTCGTCAACACGCATTTGGACAGCGCGGCGGACACTTCCTTGCCCTAAACCCTCTCAGAAATGAGGGGAGGCCGGAGCCCACTGGGACGTATATAGGCTGTAACTTTACTTTACTTTTACTTTTATTGATCAAAACCTGATTTTATCATAAGACTGCGACATAGATATTATGTATTTTGTAGTAATTTCTGCTACAAACACAACATAACTGTTGCTCCACCATGTTTCTAAACTCCGTTCATTTATAAATTCCAGCCCTATGGCATGACTCTGACTGATAAATTTTTTACTTTTATTAAATTGAATTGCCTTTTTCGTTAGTGTTTGTAAATGCGATTGTTAATCTAAAATAGTGATGGGGTCCTGTGGGCTCGAATCCCGGGTCGGGCCAAAAATAGTGATTGGATTTATTTGTCAATCATTATCATCATCATCATCATTACAGCCCTTCACAAGTCCACTGCTGACCTTGGCCTCCCCCAAGCAATGCCACAAAGTACGGTCCTGACCCACCTGCATCCATCGACTTCCTGCATGTCTTACCAGGTCGTCACTCTATCTAGTGGGGGGTCACCCTACACTACGCCTACCGGTACGAGGCTGCCACTCGAGAACCTTTCTTCCCCATTGGTTATCGGTTCTTCGAGCTATATGGCCGGCCCATTGCCACTTCAGCTTACTAATCCGTTGGGCTACGTCGGTCAATCTGGTTTTACTGCGGATATCCTCATTTCTGAGTCTATCACGCAGAGAAATTCGGAGCATAGCCCTCTCCATAGCTCGCTGAGCGACCTTGAGCGTCCTCATACGGCCAGCAGTGAAGGACCACGTCTCAGATCCGTAAGTCATCAGTGGCAACACGTACTGGTTGTACACTTTAGTTTTCAGAGATTGTTGTGGTATACCTGACGAGAAGATGTGTCGTAATTTCTTGAAAGCTGATCAGCCGAGTTGTCGTCAATCGACGGATTGACCTCTCGGTGGAAGTTGGACTTACCTAGTCGGACTATTTGTCCCAGGTAAACGTACTCGTCAACAACTTCGAGCATAGTGCTTCCAACAACTACCGGCATAGGTGTGACATGGACATTAAACATGATCTTTGTTTTGTCCATGTTCATCTTAAGACCTATCCGTTGGGAGATACCATTGAGGTTATTGAGCGTAGTGCTAAGGTCCACCAGGGATTCTGCCATAAGGACTATATCACGGCAAATCGAAGGTGAGTGATGTACTCGCCATTGATGTTAATACCGTATCCTTTCCAGTCCAATGAAGAGTTTCGGGAATATAACGTCACCCTGTATTACACTTCTCTGCAGTTGGATAGGATTCGAACTCTGGTTCTGTACTCGGAGAGCCATGGTAGCCCTACTGTACAAACACTTCAGCACTTCGATATACCGACAGTCAACTTGACACCGCAGAAGGGACTGTACCGCCCAAATTTCGACGGAATCAAAGGCTTTCTCATAATTCACATACGCCAAGCAAAGTGGCAGATTGTACTCTTCGGTCTTCTGTACAATCTGCTGCAGGGTATGTATGTGGTCTATGGTACTGTAATACCATACCATAAAGTAGCCTTTTCGGAAACCGGCTTGTTCGGTAGGCTGGAAGTCGTCGAGTCTGCGTGCGAGACGATTCGTAATGACTCTCGAAAACAGTACGTAGACGCGGCTCAGAAGGGAAATCGGTCTGTAGTTCTTCAAGAGAGCGTTGTTGCCTTTCTTAAAGAACAAGACCACCGCAATTCTGCTCCACGCCTCCGGAGTAGTGCCACCATGGAGGACGGAATTGAAGAGCTTCTGAAGGACTTCAAGTACCGGTGTTCCACCCGCTTTCAGAAGCTCCGCTGTAATTCCATCCTCGCCTGGGGCCCTGCCGTTTTTAAGGTGCTGGAGAGCCATTATAATCTCGCTCAGACTGACGTCCGGGATATCATCGGAATAGTGTCGGGTAAGACTTGCTCTTGGATCGTTACTCACACTTGCGTGTGGCTCCAACGATGATGTATACAGCTGCCCATAGAACCTCTCAATCTCACTCAAAATCTCAGGTGTCTCGGAAACGATGCTGCCACACTCAGTCTTCATCTCTGACAGTTGGCTCTTTCTGGCAGACAGATCTCTGGCAAAGAGGCAAAGACTTTGGAGACCTGGTTCCGCTCGATCGCTTCTTTAATACGAGCAGTATTAAAGTTGCGTAAGTCTCGCCGCATGCATTTGGAGATCTGTCTTTTCAGTTGCCTGTATGCTGTCAAATCTGTTGACGATTGCAGCCTCATCTCCCGTCTAACAGCCATGAGATTAAGAGTGTGATCGGAGAGTTTTTGTGTTCTTCTGCGGCGGGTCTTGCAGAACTTAGCTCCAACCAAGGACGGTTACGTAACTCGAATTGAAAAGTCTCGGGATTCTGGATCAGAGCACAAGGGGGACGGAGCGTTGATTTCATTAGACGAGACCTCTCCAACTTAACCTTTAGGTTCAGTATGTCTCTAACCATTCGGTGATCGCTGCCGTTTATCACCCTTGCGATCACTGAGACATCACTGAACAGTTGGCGTCTGGTCGTCATAATGAAGTCAATCTCATTTTTTGTCGAACCGTCGGAGCTCGACCAGGTCCACTTCCTGTGGGGCCGCTTCTGGAAGAAAGAGTTCATCATAAAGAGTCCCTCTTTCTCCATAAAGTCAGCCAGCTGCTGGCCCCTACGGTTCCGTTGCCATACTCCAAATTTCCCTAACTTCAGTTCACGGCCTTCTCTTGTGCCTAGTTTTGCGTTGAAGTCTCCCATCAACACCGTGTAGTGGGTTTTGGAGGAATACATGTCTCTAGAAACATCCACATACATTTCCTCCATCTCCTCATCGGTATGTGCCGAGGTTGGTGCGTAGACCTGTATGACCTTCAGCGAATACCGTTTGGTGATTCTGAGTATCAGGTACGTGACCCTCGTTGACACACACAACGTTGTTAACGAGAGACTTGTGGACGATAAATCCGACACCTCCTTGGGATAGATGGTCGCCCTCCCGGTGATAGGACAAGTTGCTGGACTCGAGGATTACCGTGTCCTCCCCCTCTCTTCGGACCTCAGATAATCCAATAATATCCCAGCGCAACTTGTCTACCTCTTCTTCCAGCTCCAGTATCTTCTCGTCAGACCTCAGGGTGCGTGCGTTATACGTTGCCAGGTCGAGTCGTCGTAGGTGGCAACCGAAACTCCACCGGAGATTCTTAGCACCCCCTGCCCTGCCGTTACCATAGTCGCCACCGTAGCCAGGAATAGCTGGGCCGCCGGGGACTGGGGCCGTTTATTTGCGTCGTTGCTCATGGGGGGGATATTTGTCATAGTTGCCACGCTTAGCGAGCGGGTTGGCAACCGCAGTTTTTTATTATGTTATTGTTGTTATTAGGAAGATGCTGCTGCCCATCTCCTTTTTGTGTCCCTCTGTCGCCTCTTACGACACCCACGGGAAGATATATGGCAGTGGATATTCTCAACCGCCACTACACGGCAAATTTTTATTAGTCAAGGAATTCTTAAATTAATTAATTTTTTTATCAGCCCGGGGAGTCTGGTGGTGATGCATTATCGTTCCTTGGAATGCACGTAAAGCCGTTAGTCTTGCTCCTGATCGCTCACTGGTAATGTCGGATTACCCATCGGATTATGAGAGTGAGGGAATACAGAGTTTGTCTGTGCTTGCGTATACTTTTCGGCACTATTATAATGGTGGTATAAAGCGTGTCGTTGTGAGATGCTATAGAGAGAAATAAAACAGGAGATGGTCAGCACATTCCTGATAATAAATAAAATAGTAAAAAACTGCGGTTACCTAAAGCAGTCTATGGGGGACGCCTGTGATCAGCGGTGCACTTTAATAGGCTGTGATTATAATTAAGATGACGATTCCATGCAATAAAGTATATTTATTATCACCCTTCCTTTCTTATAGATAAGTTACGTTATAATATAAACCTCTTCTTACGGGGGATATTTGCCAAAGTTGCCATACTTGGCAGGCGGGTTGAAAACCGTAGTTCGTCCCTATGAGGCAATCTAGGTCTATGTTAATCGGTACTTAGACTTATAAACTGTAATAACGATAATGTAAGCAAAGAATATTGAACTGTTCTTATCGTTTTATACGAAGTGAAAATATTCGTTGGCGCATTATCCCAAAATCAGTCGCGCTCCAGATGCGACTGAGTGGCGCAAAATGTGTTTCATGATCTAAAATCTATTTGATAAACTTTTTCGCTCCCTTGCATACTTTTTACATTGTGCACGCTTGCCTTGTGTTTGAAATATTCGTTTAATTTTACGGAAAGCTGTTTGCTAAGCAAGTAACTAAAAGATAAAGAAGTTTGCGTTGTGCTTAATTTATGGATATTAAGCACGCTTTGAACATAGCATCGCAGACTACACACAATCAATGACGGCTCCCTGGTTGAGTTACAGCGCTGGGGGTCATGGATTCGAATCCCGCACGGAATAAGTATTTTTATGGTTTTCAAATGATTGTTTCGGGTCTGGATGTCTGTCCCTGTGTAATTTATGTATGTAAACTGTGTGGAGGTAATGTTTAAACAAAAACAAATCGTATTGCCAAAAATTGGATTGAATATTTCTTGTAACTATTCTTATCTAGTTTTTGACTACTATTCCATCTGAAGGTTAGTGGTGATGCAGCTGAAAAAAGTAAGGCGCACTGATTGGTAAAAATGTCTAGCTGGGTTTCTTGAGGGTTCTTCCCAGCACAGAGATATTTTCCAAACCAGTTGTAAATTAATCATAAAAAACTTTCAATGACTATTATTTATTATCTGATACATAATTTTAAATAAAAAAGTTTTTATGTCTATTTCTTAGCATAACAAAAGCCATTCACTGAAATTTATTGAATACAATTCTATGGGTTAGATAAGTTCCTTTTACGCCGATAGTGAAATTTCTAGACCACCGACGTTCAGTCAATAGTCAATGCGCCTGAAAACTATAAGGTAAATCCTTCATATCACAGGAGTCGAGCATGTTCCTTAAAAAAACCGATTGGCCCTATAGACCTTTCCTGAAACTTCCCGCTAATTTCAAAATTCATTTATTTCACTTATTATAATCATAGTTTGAAAAAACCACGTTTTTTTTTAAATTAAATACTTAATATAATATTCAATTATAGTTAATTAAGACATCAAAAACAATTCATAAGAAATTCGAAAAAGAAGAAAAAAGTATTTTTTCCAAATAGAAACATTTGGAAAAAAGTATTTTTCCCCATCTTCTACAGTGGTACATTTCATATATATAATTCTACAGTAGTGGATTCTCGGCGCCACTATATGGCATCATAATTTATATATTATGTTATGCTAGATTGAATACCAGTTACGAGTTATATGTAAGTAGAATACCAGTTATATAGTTCGTATAGAGAGTGTAGGGAACCGGCGACCCACTTCATTAGGTACGAATCATTCCATCTTAGTCCTCAGGTGACGACGCATCTACATTTAGATTCTTAATAGAGTAGATGTAGATGTCTATAGGCCACAGCATCCACCTACCATCAAGTAGACTGTGTACTTGTTTGTCACCCTTATACCATAAAAAACATGGTCTTCTCCCATAGATTGCCCCAAAGGGGGATTTTCTTGGGAAGGTATTGCGGTTGGTAATCGCAGTTTTAATTTTTAGTCGTTATTATTATTATAGAAGACGCTACTGCCCATCTCCCGATTTGTTCCTCTGTCATCTCTTATGAAACCCACGTGATATTGTTTATTGTATCTTACGCAGCGACCACACGGCATCATAATTTAAATTATATATCCTTACATATGAAATTAGCGTTTTGCCGTACTGACCAATTTGATCTGAAATATCTCCTCTTTGGTTAAGAATTCCAAATTTAAATTTATAAATTAATTTAGCTGGTAAACTTGAATTTTGAAAACTGTCATTCATTTTGTCTTTCCTTATTATTATTTTCTTTAGCGTCGCGTACAATCGCACAATGAAAACATGAAATATCGGTATATTTACGAATACGGGTTCTACCGTGACACCAGTGCTGCAGATACAGCTCGAAGGATTTATGATGTGTGACCTCACGAATTGAGTGAGTCTAACTTGCAAGCACGCGTCGACTGCTGCGTTACTTTGCTAAACTGACACAAAAATAAAGGGATTTTAAATCGAATCGTTACTTGTGATGAAAAGTGGATACTGTACGATAATCGGAAGACATAGATATAAATATAGACCCAGCCAAATCCTGCCCTAAACGAAAATTGACTCAGAAAAAGTTACTTAATTATTAGTGTTTGGTGTATTAGCGCTGGTGTCGTCCACTACAGTTTTCTAAAGTCTGCTGGCCAAACGATTACGGCAGATATCTATTTTCAGCAACTGTAAACTATGAAGAAAGAACTAGCTGCTAAACAACCGATATTAGTCAATCGCCCTAGGCCACTGCTGCTTCACGACAATGCAAGACCACACACTGCACAACAAAACAACCACTAAGTTAGATGAGCCACAATTGGAGTGTCTGCGACATCTACCGTACTCCGCGGACCTTGCTCCAACAGATTACCATTTTTACCGGAATTTGAACAACTTCTTACAAGGTAAAAAATTCAACTCCGATGCGGCAGTCCAAACCGCCTTCAAAGAGTTTATTGATTCTCGCTCCCATGGTTTTATTAGTAAAGAGATCAATGAACTACCTATGAGATGGCAAAAGTGCGTAGATTACAACGGTGCATACTTTGATTAATTAAATATATTTTACAGAAAGAAATTGACTTTATATACCTCCCGTACAAAATACCAATTTCACATGTAAGGACCTATTATATTATAATGCAAGTTTATGAAGCGATAATATACGGTTGGGGCAAATATCAGTGAAATAGAAAATTCAAGAAACGGTCGTGTTCCACATTTGGCATGTGCGCCACGCTCGGCAGCATTAAGTTAGTCATTTGTGACATGTGCGCATTTAGTCGAGCAACTCTTTATTTGTTCATGGGAAAAACGTGAGAAAGTTCCCAGCAAAGAATTCTAAGGTTTATAAAGAAATACGCGACCTCACTAAACGTATATGTATACCAGTACATAGTACTCATGAAGAGGACTGAAAAAAGATCTAATAAAACTACAATTTATAAAAACGATTACTTTTTTTATAGAATAAAGGTGACAACGAGCACACAGTCCACCTAATGGTAAGTGGGTGCTGTAGCCCATATACATCTACATTTACCCTCAATTAAGAATCAGAATGCAGTAAAGACAAACGTAAATAACGACTCACATTAATAAAAACTTTGGTTCCCAACCCGCTCGCCAAGCGTCGTAACCACGGAAAATATCTCGCCTATGAGGCAATCACGTGAACTTAAAAAGTTGAAAATAAGATTATATAACCACTGCGTATTGCCAGCGATGACCTATGGATCTGAGACGTGGTTCCTTAATGCTGGTCGTATGATGAAACTCTAGGTCTGTCAGCGAGCTATGAAGAGGACTATGCTCGGTGTTTTTCTGCATGATATACATACAGAAGAGGATATCCACAGTAGAACTGGTATAACCAACATACCTCCGGCCTTACGTTATTTCCAAGGCACAATGGTAAAACACCGCCAAGTTACTAACTCCGGGTTGCTATTGGAAGTACTTGACAGAAATATCCAATAACTAATTATGGCCCAACCCGGGATTCAAATACGGCTCTACATTATCAGCAGTCGTGCTTACGATCACTAATTTAATGAGGCAGTTCAATTAAATAAAACAACATTTGAATTAATTATACTTACTTACTTACTTATCTTCACGCACAATCCCTAACGGGGTAGCCAGAGAGAACAGATCGCCAAGTGTCACGATCCTTACATACCTCTTTCGCTTCTTTCAGGTTCACTTCTTCATACATGCAAGTCTAGGTATCCGAGTACTCTTGACGCTCCCCTCTTCGAGCAATTTGCTCACATGGTCTTCGAAAGTTAGTCTCGGTCTACCTCGACACCTTTTAAAATTTACTTTCGCTCTATATATTTTCTTCACTATTCGTTCTTCACTCATTCGTTCAACGTGCCCAAACCATTGGAGACGCCCCTATCAATTTTTGTGATAAGATTTGAGATTGATTGAGAGATTGTGATTTTCACATTTCGTTCTCTCTTCGTCCTTTTCAAATACCAGAACCTTAGTTTTATTAGCATTCAAACGGAGACCTTTAATTTCACATTCCTCTTTCATACACGTGACTAATGCCTGCAGTTCTGCTTCTGATGGTGCAATAAGCACTGCATCATCAGCATACAGCAGACAATTAACTTTTATATCACCCAATTTCACACCCAAACAGCTATTTTTCAGCTTCTGTAAACAGCTGTCGAGATACAGTATGAACAGCCAGGAAGACATGACACAACCCTGTTTTACGCCCGCTTGGACGCTGAACATGGGTGACAGGTCATGCCCTACCCGCACACAGGCTTTACAGTCATAGTAAAGTGACTGCACAGCCCTTAACAATCGACCATCCATACCATATCCCGGCAACAGTTCCCACATTTTCTTCCTTATAACCTTATCAAATGCTTTCTCCAGATCCACAAAAGCACAGAAAATCCTCTGGTTAACACTCAGAAGCTTCTCCGTGATCATGCGGAGAGAAAACATTTGATCCGTGCATCCTCTTCCAGGTCTAAATCCGCATTGTGCCTGCCATAAGAATCTTTCCGATTTCTCTTGCATCCTACGTGTCAAAACCTTCGAGTAAACTTTACTTGCTAAACTGGTCGAGCTGATCGCCCGATAGCACCCGCAGTCAAAATGTGAACCTTTACCTTTATATAAAGGCACAATGACCGCGGATCGCCAATCATCCGGGACATCTCCCGTCCGCCAGCACAAATTGCACAATTGAAGCTGTCCCAGACGCGAGGCCCACCGTACTTGACCATTTCAGCAGCAAATCTGTCTAGTCCCGCAGCCTTACCACATTTCAAACTTCGAATCGCACGTTCAATCTCTTTCATGCTGATGATCTCAGTGTCATCGAGGTCCGTGTCTGGCGTGCCAGTCACGGCGTCACCCCCGGATCCTTCATTAAGATCATGACACGCATACATTTTCCTATAAAATTCACTCCATCGCTGCATGACGTCCAATTTTTCTGAGAGGACGTCATTGGTTCTCGAAAGCACTTTGTTCATTCTTAAGGCTGTCGCACCACTCCGGGACCTTCCAACCTCTTTCCAAAAGAGTTTGGAGTTTTCCCTAAAGTTGTGCGACAACCTCTCGTCCGCTTCTATTCTACACCTTTCACGTACTTCCTCAATCAATTTTTTCGCATGAACTTTCTGCAGCTTATATCTTTCTTTCATCTTCTCTCTCATATGCTCATCGTTACTAGAGGCCAAGTAGTCTAACCATGCTTTTTTCTTCTTTTTTACAGCTTCTCTTACTTCATCATTCCACCATGCATCTCTTCTTTTACTACTACCTCTTTTTGTCGTACCACATACTTCTTCCGCTGCACTTACCATTCCATCCCTAAGGTTCTGCCATGTTCTCTCCACACATTCTTTCCTGCCATCGATGGTGTCAAGCTTTTCGGCTACCCTCGTGTGATATTTGTCCCTAGTATCCGCTTCCTGAAGCTTCCAGCTTCGGATGCGACAGACCGATTGTGGTTCTGTTACTGCCGTCCGGTAGCGCCAACCCGCGAACAAACCCCTAAATCTAGTAATTACTAGATAGTGATCCGTTCCCAGGTCAGCACCCCTGAACACTCGTGTATCCATCACCTGTTTTCGCAGTCGGTCATCCACCAGGAACAAATCAATCATACTTCTCTCATTCTTTCTTTCTCTAGTGTACATATGAATTTTCCTGTGATTAAACATAGTGTTTGTCACAAGAAGACCCTTTTCCTTGCATACAGCCAGTATAAGCTTGCCAGCATCATTAACCCTTTTATCGCCAAACTTTCCAAGCACCGACTCGTATCCTGGTCGAGCGATACCTAGCCATCCATTCAAATCACTACATACAACAGTTCTTTCGTTTCCCTTAACCAAATCTAGAACTTCTCTTACATTCTCCCAAAACTCATCCAGCTCAGCCCTGGACGACGAAGCTACCGGCGCATAAGGAGCCAAAAGGAATAACTTCGTCAGTCCCATTTTGAAGCGAACGCAGAGAAGTCTTGAGTTCACAACCTTGTATTCAGTCATAAGATCGACCAACCGGGACGACAACAGCACTCCCACTCCCTGGCAGGCGTTCTCGCTTTCCGGGACTCCGGACCATATAGCTAACGTCCCGCCAGGGGAGCTCTTCAGTACCACTGCCGTTCCGTTTGGTCTTCGACATACACACGACATCTAATTCTCTTTCTTTCATTATTTCGATCAACTCATTCGTCTTATCTCTCATGCCCCCTCTAACATTCCACGTGCCAACTCTGCACTCCGTCCTCCACCTTCCGCCGTGTCGGGCTGTGCGTGACGGGTGGCGGTCCCCATCGCCGCTTTGCGCGCTGCATTCCACACCAACGGGGACGAGCTGGTGTGCGTCGCCTTGGGGGGACGCCCTAACCCTCGTTTGCATGGGTGCGCAGCTGTGTAGAATTGCAGCCCTGAAAAGGGCTGGCAGGGGTCGCGACGAGCACGCTTCTACAATGACCCCCAATGAAATGAATTAAGAATGAATTAATAAAATAACATTTGAATTAATAAAAGAAAGAAGATAAACTCTGAAACTAAAGATAAAAGCAATAATTCCTGAAACTCTGCAGAGACAAAACCAGCTGAAACTACGACTTAAACTTAATCCAGATAGAATACTGTTCATTGCGGTTTGAGCCAAAACGATTAATCGTCCAAATACTAACAATTGTTCTCTGAATCTCTCAGGTTCCGACTATTCATATGGAATTAAATTTGAGCACCATTCATTTTGCTTAATTGAAACCCATTTTAAAAGAATAATGCATTTCTACCAGGCAATTTTTTATAAGAAAAAATTTTTAATCGCAAACTCATTTTTATAGAATGAGTTTGACAAACGAGCACATAATCCACGTGATGGTTAGTAGATGTTGTGATATCTACATACAGATGCAGACACGTTGTCAACCCTAAGGACTAAAATTATCCTTTTTACTAAAACTCGTTCTCAGTAAAAAGGATCTGCGGTTCTCTACACTGGCCATAAGAAATGCAGATGCTTAAATTTGATATTTTATGCTGGTTTTCGGTGAGAGAGGGATCGTACACCGGTCGACCCACACGGGCAACAATCATAATGCAGCTGCAGCGTGGCTCTACCACATCAAATACGTAGTGTTTCACAGTCTGTCGCTTTCATTTAAATGATCTTGTGGGCGTAACTGCTTGCGTGTGCACCCACCTCAATAGAGTAAACAAATGTTACACGTTTAATCAAACACACAAAGCAATTTATGTGCCGAGCTTGACTTTGTTGTTTGCTTCTGAAAGTTATGGTATCATCCTTATCATCATTACATCCCTTAACAAGTCCACTGCTAAACATACACCTCACAGAAAGAATGCCACTAATTACGACCCTATGCCACCTGCGTCCATCGATTTGCTGCATCTCTGACCAGGTCGTCACGCCATCCAGTGGTGGCCGCCCCACAGTCATATAATAATATAATTATATTAATCGATAATATAATTTCTTACAATATAGTATATGTTACAAATCTTGTAGTGAAATCGAGTTTTCTAAATTCCATAATATAACTTTAAATTTTCATTTACTTGATGACTGCTCATTGGTCCTGACTCCGAGTTTTTACTGAGAATTTATATTGTGACCTGACTGACCTGGGTTTAAGACCTCAAAGTCATTTGTCGCATTTACCACCACTAGACCAATGTGGCAGTCAACCTTCACATTAATCATTAAATATCCATTATAACAAAAGCATCACGGGGTTTGAATTAAATGCGTATAATAAAAATGATATCCGTCATAATACAAAAGACGACCACATCCTCCATATTTAGCAAACGTGTATGAAGTGGTAACTGCGTGCGTAATGAATGAATGTGACAATCGCGGGGAGTTTCATCTTGTGAAGAGTTATTACTTTTACTTACAAAAGATATTATTAAGAAAGTAATATCGCGACCTTAATTTAAGGTTTGATTACTCCATGTTTAAATATATCTATATTATTAAACGAAATAACAAAACTAATTTAATATAACATTGAAGTATACAGATGTGATATGGACCAAGTGATTAATCAGGGCACTATTTATAATGCCCAGGCAATATTAATAATGACAAGTTAAATATGGCTGTGTAATAAATACTGATTTAAACTTTATTATTTATTACATTGTTTGGTCGTTATGAATATTGCTACGTTACTGTTGCGCAATTTGATATAACCTAACCTAACTTAATCATGTTAATCACTTTTAATACAATATTTTAATAACGTACCATGTCAATTATCATGTATAAAAATGTGAAAGAATGGAAAAACAACTTTGCAAGTTCCAATATCAGCAATCAATGGTGTTATACAATATCATTGGCAGCAATGGGGTATTCCTATGCATTACTAAAATTACCTATGATGAAAACTTTATTCTCGTTGTGTTTCATTGTTAAATACGTGACAGCAGACTACTCTGTACTCCCAATAAGAAATTTATTCATAAAGCACGGTCAATTTAATAAATTCAATGGTTATTATAATATCGCCTACTCATATTGGGCATTTTTAAAACTAAATGGACGTTATATAATATACAACATTAAAACACTCCTCGTGGTATCATGCCAAGAACTTGGCTGCGTTTCCTGTATGTATTAAGGATGTGTGTAAAAAAGTAATGTGCAAATTTATTTATTAAAGGGATCGTAAAAATAGAGTTATATACTATATATGCACATTAAACACATATTACGAAATATTACTTTAAAACAATTTTTTTAAGAATTTCAATATTTTTACATCTATTTCAAGCCAGTGCTTGACTAATATCCCACCTGATGGTAAATGGTGACGCAACTGAAGACGGTAAAGCATATCAACTAAGCTTAAGTACGCATTAGGAACGACGAAGCAAGCCGTATAGTTCGAATGCGTTTCCGACAACGTAGTGATGGAGACCAGCCGAGCGTCTCGTGGTTCGATGATTGAACAAAGAAGAAGGATGTAATTTATGCGATTCCTTTGTTTCTATTTCTTTTTATTAAATTTTATACACTTATTAAATTCCAATTATAAAAATTCTGATAATCCCGTTTTAACTCCAACTGTGCTTAAAAATTTTGTGCTAGGAGTGGTTCATAAGAGTAGTTTAGTAGCCGATTCATAAGAAATGTAGAACAGAATGTAGTAATAAAATGAGCACAGAGTCTACCTGATGGTAAGTGGCTCTTTGATTCGTAATCGAGGATTAATGTGGAGTCAAAAGACCCCACATTAATCCTCAATTACGAATCAAAATGCAGACGTATCGTCACCTCTAGGGACTAAGATAGAATGCCTCGTTACCCGTTAGAAGCCTACGATCCTAGTTACTTCTAATATAAACCACAGCAAGACAATCAATAAGTCCCACTTACTTATTTTTTTTAATTAGTTTAAGTGCTTTCTTACATCAATGTCCCGTTTTTATGAGTAAATTAGGATCTCGACAGAAAACCAGTGCTGTGGTAACCGACAGATTATCTCTGCGGCGGGATCGTTTTGACATCACACAACGGTTTAATTTTTTGTTTGTTCATTTACTCATTACTGCTCCATTCATAAGTCCACTGCTGAACATAGGCTTCATCCAAGGAATGCCACAAAGCACGTTCCTGGTCCAACTGCTTCCATCGACTTCCTGCATACCTTACATTGACGTCACTCCATCTGGTAGGAGGCCGCCCTATATTTCTCCTAGCAGTACGAAGCTGTAAAAGTAAGATAGCATATTACCCTTCCGCTAATGAAACGTACCTCCGTTGTAAGGTTTACTATGAATTGTACTCGATTTGTTCGCATATTATATAAATAATCGCCTATCATTCACTCAGGTACGAATGCTTTTTCAAACAGTTGTCATTATTGCATAAATTATGGTTTACCTTAAATGTAATATGTAATGTTTGTGACGGAAGGATCAATCACAGATTTTATTCGTATGGAAAATCTCGTCTTTATTTCTAGGGCTTAACGAATTCACCATTATATATATCCTTGCTTATTTTAGCAGTTATAAAATATGCTAGTTAAATATAAGATAGCTATGGAGAGGGCTATACTCGAGGTTAATCCGCATTGACTTAGAAACAAGCATATAATTTGTAGAACCATAATAAAAGACATAGCCGAAAGGATTAATAAGCTCAAGTGGCAATGGGCCGACCATATAGCCCGAAAAACCGGTAACCGGTGGGGAATAAAGGTTCTCGAGTGGTAACCTCGTACTGGTAATCGAAGTGTAGGATGGCTCCCACTAGATGGAGTGACGACCTGGTAGGATATGCAGGAAGTCGATGGATGCAGGTGGCTCAGGACCGTGCTTTGTATAACTTTTTGCCTATTGTAACGCTTTCCCCCTCTCTCATAATAATAAATATATTAAATACTAAATGTATTATATTCCCCTTTACATAATAATTATATATATTTTTGACCAAGATTAATAAAATATGTTTTGATCTTTCTAAATGATCTTTCTAAAAGTTTAATAATAGCCTTTGTAATATTTTTGGCGTGATCGTCTTAGTTAGGACCCTTATTTACGTTGTATTTGTTTAGTAACTTAGTTCTTTTAGGTGTCTTTTGGAAGAATGAATATTCACTAGAGCAATTGAAAGCTGTTGGTAGTGCCTTATAAGCTAAGTGAACCCCGTTCACGAAGACAGGGCTCGAGAAAGGTTAAGAACATAAAACGTCCCTATTCCACTTGTATCTGGTTTACATTATTAATTTATTATTATTTATCCCTTCCCACTCGGAAAAGGCTCAAAATATATTTATACAAAATACCCGATACAAGGGCTTCGCTCTCCTACATTTATTTAAAAAATGTAGGGGAGGCACACGGCCCCACACACGTCGTGCACGGTGAGCGCCAACCATTTTGATGCACTCCCCCCGAAGGGAACGCTAATTCGGGAAATGGACCGTAGTCCACAGCAAAATAACCGACGAACCAGTAAAAGAAGCTTGGCCCCTTGTTAGTGCGTAAGCACAAACATCGACCGAAGTCGTGCATGTCAATGCGCGTAAACGCCATACAGAATAAGAACGAATCCAGCCACAGTGAATGTACGTCACACGGTTTAGGCAAATAGGCACACTGGCCGTAAACCCTCCGTGAGCGCCACCACCTGCTAGACCGCCGCTCCTGCAGACGTGATGTAAGTGTATGGCATCACCACCAATTGCATGATCAGCACGGCTACTAGCCGCAGAGCGTGTCATGAGTCTACCGCTCACCTCAAGGGAATGGGGTCCCACGTTGTGCGGCTTTCGGCCGCAGCCTTGAGAGTCTCCTCAGATCCTCCCGCCAGCTACCACCCGCATGAGGTCGACACATAAGCTCCACCAACCAATACAACGGCAGATATAGCCAAAAAGCAGTTATAAGATAAGAGTAATAATTCGCCATCAGAAAGGGTTTGTGTCACTGACGTTGAGCAAATGCATTTTCGATCATGTTTGTCTCGCCCACCAACAAGTTGCCTTCAATCATTCAAAGGTGGGAAAGTTACAGAGATATATTATTATTATGTTGTTATATAAAACATCATGGAGGGCAGACAGTCTGCAGCCCCGTAATGAAGGGACCCGACTTGGGCAAAGCTACTTAGGTGTGAGTCAAACAAAGACGCAGAGAGCGCCATTGAGAACAGCGTGCCACCAAATAACCATCGCAGAGACGCAATGCTGAAGAACGCAACAAGCATCAATACGACTATCGTCGGCTTACACCATCCCAAGGTCCCCCATACAACCCAGCAGACATCACCACACGCATATCTCCATAGACCAGAACCACAAGAGTGCGTCGAATCAGGCGCAGCACACCCGCAGATCCATCACAAGACGCAATACCGCAAGTAGCAGTAAGCATCAATGCAACTATCATACGGATGGCGCCCCCTCACAACACACCCACATGACCCCTATCGATTTTGGTAACAAAGTTTTTATTGTTGTTATATAAAATATATCACCAACGTATCATAGTAGCACGCTACTAAGACGCCAATGAACAAAACTCCACTCATAGCGCTGATGCACTAAGACATGAAGTTGAGTATTCCTGTTACACTTAAAAGTGCTACCAAACACACTCATCATCCCAATCCGAAAGATAGACGACGCATCGCTATGCGCTACGACGTCGCCCACAAACGGTATGGGTGTGCGATGTCCACGGGAAAGCCGTATTGCTACAACAAACCCGCTTACCACCGACACTAAGATGATATGTCTAGGACACATCGGTTAGCGAGTCCAAGTTTACCTCGGACCAATTGCTCGTGAAGCAGCACACACTTCACCATAATATTCCTTTTCAAGTCCCTAATAAGGACTAGTCATTTTGCTACAGTACTAGGAGCAGTCGGTCACCCGACCACCCCATACAATGCTTATGCATCAAGGAGACCTTCAATAATAATGCTTTTGTATCATAGACCTTACTTCCATAAGTCATTCATATATAGGGTTCGAACCCAAAACCCTACTATTGTAATGCATATTCATCAGAGACACCTTCTATAGTATTGCTTTTGTATCATAGACCTTACTTTCATAAGTCATTAATATATAGGGTTCGAACCCACGACCCTACTATTGTAACGCATATTCATCATAGAGACCTTCTATAGTATGCTTTTGTATTATTGAGTTTATTATCATAAGTCACTAATATAGGACTAGTCATTGTGCTACAGTACTTTAGGCAGTCGGGCTCCCGACCACCCCATATATATGTACAACTGCAGGTATATATCTCCGACAGCTCCTCCATACAAGACATCTATACATGAACACCTTCCATAACAGGAAAATTTTTTTTTATACGTGAACTCCTTCCACAACTTAGGAAATTTCTTTTATACATGAACTCCTTCCACAACTTAGGAAAATTTTCTTTTATACATGAACTCCTTCCAAGACTTAGACAATTTTTAACAAATTTTCTAATTATCTTATAAATGTTATCTGTCTTTATTTTTATAATATTTTAGAGTTGTATTTCTATTATTTATCTTATTTTAATTTTTCAAGTTTTTAATAAATTTATTTATTATGGAAGACAATATTTTGCCTTTAATTTACTATGTTATTGGTCTAATATCTGAAATGTATTTATATTAACTTAATGCTTATTAATGTAATTTTATTGCTTAATATATATATATATAATAAAATATATATATATATTTTAAGACTATTTTTGACGCCCCTTTATATTGAATTTAATTATTAATAATAATATTGGGCCGTCACACTATGTTCAGCAGTGGATTCGTATAGGTTACTGTAATGATGATGATAATTAGATAAGTTGTTAATAGATCGGGAAAAAAGTTTTTTCGTATGGAGTTTCTAGAAAATTGAAGGAAACCCTCTTTGGTTTTACTGTTTCAATCTGGCTAGTTTTAATATAAATACATATGTACAAGAAGTTAAGGAAAAGAAAAATAAAGAGTAAAAAACATTTTTCCGCCATTTTTCAGTTGTTATTCTGTCCGCAAAAATGAGTGAATCTTACGAATAAATTCGATATTCTGAAGTTTTATAACGAAAAATAGAAAAATGCAACTCAAGCCACGAAAAAAAATGTTTATGGACCTAATACAGTGTCAGTAAGACTAGCACAAAGTTGGTTCAAGCGTTTTTAGTCCGGGAGTTTTGATGTCAAACATACTGCTCACAAGATGGCAATATATTATTAAACAAGATTTCACATATATATTATAATTAAACTTTTAAAAGAAATTGTAATTGTATATAAAATACGAAGAAAAATTTCCCCCTACCTTAAATTTGTGTAGTTGCGGAAAAAAAGAATCCACAGACTCATATCACTCGTTGGGTATCGTAAGAGGCGACAGAGGTCGTCAGCGCGGGCAGCAGCGTATTCCTGATAATATTTCAGAATAATAAAAAAGTATAATTTTAACCCGTCTGCCAAGCGTAGAAACTATGGTAAATATACCCCTAAGTCGCAATCCATGAGGGGGGCTTATGTTCAGCAGTGGACTTTTGAAAAGATATAATGAAAGAATAAATGCTTGAATGAAATTTTGCCACGTCAGATTTGACGGCACCGTGGCACAGCTTAGCTTGAGATGCAGCACGATAGACGCAGATTTGAATCCCGCACGGAACAAGTATTTGTATGCCCTGAAAATAATTGCTCCGTGTCCGGATGTTTGTCATTGTACAATTTTATGTTTGTAAACTGCCTTCACAATACAGTAACGTTTTATAAAGGATGAAGAATGACGATTCATTCGCAAAATATGTAAACATTCATCATTGATTATTTTTATCCCGAATATGATTATTCTCGTAATTTACATCTTAGACACCAAATATATACTGTATCCTTTTAAGATAGTATTGAAATTGCTTCACGAGCTAGATCTCGTCCGTGCCACATCTGGATGAAGGCCGCATACAAAACCAACGCAAATAAGAAAAACATTTCTACGTAATACAGTGAAACCGATTTGCTTAAAAAGACACGCAATTTGGGGATAGTAATGTGTTTGTTGTACAGGCCTAAAATGAAGAATGTCAATGTCATTCACCTTAACTTACGTTTACTTAGGTCACATTATTTAAGATCAGCTATGATTTTAATTAAAAGATCCAGAGTAACCAACCAACAGATTATTAAGCATAAGTGGCAATCAGCCGAGCATAGCTTGAAGAACTAACAAACCTCACCTCAGGTGGCTTAGGTTTTACATATAGCGCACGGTACGAAAAATAGAAGCGTAGTAAAATTACAAGCGTTAACAAAAGGTGAAGCCGTTATGGTATTTCTAAAATGAATAAGGTAATATAAGTTATATAACATTTTAATGATATCTAATTTATATAATATATTTTATCAAATCAACATAACTAAATATATGGGTTCATTTACTTTTGTTGCCTATTGTACACACTTTAAAAACATCGTTTTTCAGGAGTAAACTTCAGTCACGCGTACTGTGGTATTAACGGCGAGCGCATAGCTCGTGAGCTACCTCGGCAAGTGGTCTGAAGAAAGTGTTTGAATAATTATTTTTATATACTTATACTTTTTTTATAATTCAATTTAGCTTAATGATTTCTTATATTTACGCGAACATTGCACATGATTAAAACAACTTTTACGGATTTTTTTAATATCAATAGAGAAGGAGGCTGGGTACTACCACCTGCTTGGGATCCTATAATCAATAAAATTAAAACTAAACCCAAGCATACCACTGCAAGTCCTCAGGACATAGTCAGTTCATTTTGCATAGATCGGACCATAAACAATAATTAAAAAGGCTGAAGGTACTCCGGGTTTAACAATGACATCGGGACGTCAGTCATCTCAGTCCCCCGTGACCATGGGTGCTGGAAAGCGCCCGAAACGTCGGGAATTAAAAATAAAAAGTAAAAATAAACGCGATAAAATCCGTAAAAGTAGTTTTAATCAATTTAGCTTATTAATACTCTGTGTTGTTTGTTACAAAAGTGCAAATATAATATTTAACATTACGAATTTATTTATTTAAATGAAGTGAAAAATTTTAAATCAGTTTTTACCTACATACTGAAGTCTGAATAATACACAATTTTATAGACGTATTCAGAACCGATAACAATAGGTACAATAATTTCATAACTATAACCTAATATTTCTAATAAATTGTATTCCAATATTAACCGTGCAGTGGCGCCGTAAGAATACCCAGTACTCCATTTCGTCCCGCGGTTTACGTAAGAGGCAAAGTGAAACTGAAAGAGGAGATGTGCAGAACATATCTTTCTGATAACAATCCAAAATTATGAAAAAACAGCGGTTGTCGAACCGCTTGCCAAGTCTGGTAACTATGGCAACATTTTCTCAATTAAGACCGTATACGAAGAGAATTGGCGAAACATCATGTATTTCTGTTCACTAGTTACAGTAGTACAACTTTGACCTGAAATAATACTAAGTTTAAACATTTTTGTAGGTTTGTTCAGTCTCTTCACAGGGTGCCTGCTGTTTTAAAATTTTAAAATAAGTCAATATACCAATAAAAAGTGTTTAAGTAATGATATCTAAAAATTTTGTTTATTCAAAAACTCAAATATATATATTTATTAACAATATATATATATATATATATATATATATATATATATATATATATATATATATATATATATATATATATATATATATTTGGATAAAAATATTTTTACGTACAATACAATAAACAATTTATTTATATAATTCGCTTTAATTACAAACGCCTAGTAATAATAATGTATATTGTACATATACAGGCGATTCGATGTGTGGTGTAAGGTGACAATAGTCAGTTATGTTTGTATTAAAATTCATTAATTTAGTGGTTTACACGTGATTATAAATGTAAATATGCGTAGGAAAAGAAATAAAAATTACCTAAGTGGTAAAACGATGTCAGTTTATCACAAGAACGCTCGAATGTGGTATGTTACCACTTTGAGGTAATATTTTTCTGTAAGGTACTTTTTTGCTACTACTATACTAATTTACATTAGCAAAACTGATCATTTATACGTTTCTGCGTAATGAAGTGAGAAACTCTAAAATGTAATTACGTGATAATGGATAAATAATAAGTCGTAAAATAATGTACAGAGTAGTGCAAGCACAGAGACCGCAATTAATGTCACAGACAGTGTGTGCATCATAGGGATATTTGGTAAGTTGTTGAGTTTGGCAGGCGGGTTTAACCGCAGCATCCATTATTATTTTGAGATAACTACAGCAAGGTGCTGCTGCCCATTTCCTGTTTCAGTGGTTGTTGTATTAGTTATGATCCTTATTTCTTTAGAAATATGATTTGAATAGTTCACGCATGCGGAATGTTTCTTTTTTAATTTTATAGTAAGATAAAGAAAGATTTTATTCAATATGTAGCATTCAAGATAATATAGAATAGCGATATGCTGTGTGATATAAATAGATATATGAAAATCACAGTGACAAATACATGGTGTCCGCATTAACAGTTTGATTTATATTAGCCTGAAATGTACACCAACGAAATATTCCTTAACCTTAATCACAAATTTATTGGTTATATATTCGCATATAACGTAAATATATCATATACATTTTTAATTACTCATTTATATTTATAATTTTCAACGTTGTGTAGCCATGCTACTGCAGCTGTATTATGGTTGTAGCACGAATGGATCGAATCGACCAGTGGATGAACACACTCTCACGGAATACCAGCGTAAAATAGCTGCTGTAATGCATACGGTGAGAATAGAGAACAGGAGACCTTTTTCACTGGAATAGAGGTATTTCATATTAGTTCTCATGGTGACAACGTATCTGCATTGTGATTATTAATTTAGTAAAGATGTAGATGTTTATTGGCATAGCATCTCTTTACCGTCAGTTGGACTGTGTGTTCATTTGTCATCCTTATTCTATAAAAAAGGTCATGCGATTGTCCAGTTAGGATCTTTATAATTGTACTATCAATGTATTTTTCATCAGGAACATGTACACTAAATTTGTTTTTGAAATTGCCATAGATTAAATAAGTTCGGTGTCAACATGAATATGATTTTTGTGGACTTATTTCGCCTTATTCATTAATTGGTTTACATAGTTTTTTTTTTTTTTATAGAAGAGGGGGCAAACGAGCATGTGGCTCACCTGATGTTAAGTGACTACCGCCGCCCATGATCAACCGCAACACCAGGGGAATTGCAGGTGCGTTGCCGGCCCTTTAGAAAGGAGTAAGCTCTTTTCTTGAAGGTCCCCTGGTCGTATCGGTCCGGAAAAATCACCGGTGGTAAATTATTCCACAGAGAGGTTGTACGCGGAAAAAAACTCCTTTTGAAACGTACAGTGGTGGACCGCCAAGCATCCAGATGGTGTGGATGGTATCGGGACGTTTGCCGTGTAGTGCGTTCACGAAATTTGGCGGCTGGGATTAATCCGAACAATTCCTCAGAGCACTCCCCGTGATAGATGCGATAAAATACGCAAAGAGATGCAACATCTCTTCGCAGCGCCAGTGAATCGAGCCGATCGGAAAGCACTCGGTCGTCGACGATTCGAGCCGCTCTGCGCTGGATGCGGTCAAGTGGAAGGAGCTGGTACTGGGGAGCCCCAGCCCAGAGATGGGAACAGTATTCCATGAGCGGCCGAACCTGCGCCTTGTAAAGTTGCAGGCGGTGTGCCGGCATGAAATACTGTCCCGCTCTGCTGAGCACGCCAAGCTTTTTAGAGGCCAATTTGGCCTTCCCTTCCAAGTGACCACGAAACTGCACGTCACTCGATATGTCGACGCCGAGGATTCCGATACTGGCTGAGGCAACAAGGGGAGTGCCTTGAAACTGAGGGGATACGACAAAGGGGTTCTGTTTAGCGGTTAACGCGCAAACTTGTGTCTTCTGGGGGTTAAACTGGACTAGATTTAGTCGCCCCCAATCCGAGACTCTGTCCAGCAGAGACTCGACTTCAGACACAAGTTTGTCCCGGCACTCAGAGACGTTTTCCCGAGAAATATTGGCTCGGCCGGTGTAAAGAGCATCACCAGTGCTGTCATCTGCATAGCAATGAATGCTACGGGTTTGCAACATATCATTGATATGCAGAAGAAACAGCGTTGGCGATAGCACGCAGCCCTGTGGAACACCAGCATTAATAAGCTTGCAATCGGAGCTTGCACCGTCTACAACGACCTTGATGCTCCGATCTGCAAGAAAACTGGTGATCCAATCGCACAATTTCTCGGGAAGCCCATAGGAAGGGAGCTTCGAAAGAAGCGCTTTGTGCCAAACCCGATCGAAGGCCTTCGCAATGTCCAAACTAACGGCCAATGCCTCCCCCTTGGACTCTACTGTCTCCGCCCATCTGTGAGTTAGGTAGACCAGAAGATCACCAGCTGACCTACCACGGCGAAAACCGTATTGGCGGTCACTAATCAGCTGGTGATCCTCAAGGTACCTCATGAGCTGGCAGTTTACAATGGACTCCATTGTTTTGGAGAACAAGGAGGTGATGGCGATAGGCCGGTAGTTGGACGGGTCTGTGCGGTCGCCTTTTTTAGGGATCGGGTGGACGAAAGCCGTCTTCCATGATTTTGGGACTACGCCTAGGGAGTAAAAGTACCGAAAAAGACGCGTTAAAACCGGTGCCAACTCTGGAGCACACGTCCTCAGCACAATTGGGGGGATTCCATCAGGCCCACTCGACTTATAGATGTCCAGGGAGAGGAGTGCTTTGCGAACCAAGCGCTGAGTGAACTGCACTTCCGGCATGGAGCACTCACACCGCGGGATGGTCGGCGGCGTACTCCCCCGTCATCGAGAGTCGAGTTAGACGCAAAGAAAGAGCCTAGAAGATCGGCTTTCTCCTTTGCGGTGTGGGCCAGTGAGTCGTCCTCCCTGTGCAGAGATGGAAGAGATGGCTGACAGAAATTCCCCTGGACAGCCTTGGCGAGAGACCAGAATGCACGGGTTCCAGAAGGAAGACGAACTAGTCTCTCGCCAATTCTGCCTATGTGCTCTGACTTTGCCTTGGCAATGACTCTTTTGAAGGACCTAGAGGCGGAATTATACTTCTTTTTTAGAGCGCTGGTGTTTACATCCCTCGACGCTGATGCGTCAGCCCAGGCTCGGTAGCACTCCTGCTTATAGCATGATGCTATTTTACAGGAGCGACCAAACCATGGCTGAGATTTGCCTCCAATGGGCACCACAGAGGAAGGAATAAAAAGTTCCATACCCTGAAGTACCACATCAGCGACAGAATCCGCAACAACGTTGGGATCATCCGGCGAGAAGCAAACCCGCCCCCAAGGGTAGGATGCAAAGAAAGACCGCATCCCATCCCAATCGGCTGACCTATAGTGCCAAACACGGCGGCAGCCTGCAGAATGCAACCGCGATTTCAGCGTGAGTGGCACCACACTCCGGACAAGACAATGGTCCGAGGAGCCTAAAGGGGCGTCGACGGAAATCTGATATCCGTCCGGGTGAGAGGTCAGCAGAAGGTCCAACAGGGAAGGTGCATGATCCTCCACATCTGGAATCCGCGTAGGCGAAGTAACCAGTTGTGTCAGACCATATGCCAAGGCAAAATCATGAACAGATCTCCCCGCATGATCGGTTAAACGTGAACCGAGCCATTCGGCGTGATGGGCGTTAAAGTCGCCGAGGATCACGATCTCTGCGGAGGGGATCTGCTGTAGCAACGAGTCTGCAGCCATTTGGACGTGGTTGAAGAGTCGGTCTGTTTCGGCATTACCGCTATGGGACCTATAGAGGCACCCGTAGACGCGCGGATGGTCGTCGCTGTCTACGCGTAGCCAAATGATGGACAGGTCCGAACCTTCAAGTCTGCCGAGGCGTCGAGAACAGATGTCCTCTCTGACGTAAACGCAAACTCCAGCCCGAGGCACAAAGGAGTGTTCCAGTTTGTACCCCGGGCAGGAGAGATACGAGACATCAGCCGGAGAGGACACCTGCGTCTCGGTCAGAAAGAGCAGAGCCGGCCTCGCCATCTCGAGATGGTAGTGGACGGCGTTTAGGTTAGAGTGAAGTCCCCTGATATTGCAGAAATTCACGGACAGCGTGGCAGGGGTCGCCTTGGTCTTGTTGCTCCGTTTGCCCCGAGCAGTTTTAGTCTTGAGCGGAATATTGCCCCCCCCCCCCAGAATACGCGGGGCAGCCTGAGCACCCACGCTCAGAAGTGGAGAAACATGGTCGTGGATGCTCAGCGAGGGATTCTCCAGGGGTACTGGTACCCTCCTGGGGTAGTCTATCATTTAATTCCGCTACCATGTTGATGGGGGGGGGGGATTTGGGCCTCCGGCCACCTGCACTCACCAGACGAAACGCGGAAGCAAAGCTTCCACTTCACGCCGGTATTCTGTGAGGTCGTGGTACCACCCCGGTTTGAGCCGGCCCATACGTGCGACAGCAAAGCTGCCGCGTGGCTCTACCACTGTTAATTTATAGTAGTTAAGTAAAATTAATAGTAGTTAAGTAGTTTCGTATGATGAGTGAAGAGAACTGGAGCCCCGTTTTACTGGAAACGAGGCATGCCATCTTAGTCCTCAACAATGTCACGCAGTATAAATAAGTAGATGTCTATAGGCCATAGCATCCATTTATGTGACGGACTGTGTGCTCGTTTTTCATCTTTATTCTATAAAAATAAGCCGGATTGTATACGGTGTTCGTTAGACCCTGAATAACACGGCACGGTGCTATATTATATAATGCTACTCAATAATATACACAAGAAAATATAAAAATCATAATCACAAACATTCACGCCTGACACAAAAAGTTAGGCAGAGACTACGGAATTCGGGTACCATTCTGAAACATCAGTCTTGCCTCCTTTAGATCCATATAGCTACGCATACATACTCGTCAATTAAGAGTATCCTTAATCTGACCCATCATCAATATATCGCGAATTTGGTAGATAAATTTTCATCTAGGGCGCACTTTGCCGACTTTGCTGCTCACTTCTGCTACATAGAATTGCTTTGTTATTCTTTCTTCGATCATTCTTCCTATGTGATCAACCACAATTTTCTCTAATAACACAATATTTTACCTTGTCATTCAGATTCAGTCCTAACATACTCCTTAATGACCACATTTTATATACAAATATTTTATTTTTAAAGTAAATATTACGGAATTTATGTATTATTTAAATATACCGTAACCCTTTATGCTACGGTAAAATTTACATCATAATAAGAAATGAGTGTTACATTTTCGTAATATCACACTAATTTACCTGCCCTTTACCGGGAAACCCGCCGTCGTTTTCAAGTAATGTCTGTAACGGCTCACGTTAATATTCCGTCCCGAGCTGAACGTCTCTACCAACCGACACTTCCGGACCATTCCCAGACTATTCCCGGACCATTTATGTTTGTATCGAGGTACTGGTGTAATTATATCCTTCTACATTTAAATCTTTTGATGTCTCTCAAAATTCATTCAAGGATGTAATGACAAAGCGCCCCGAGATGTCGTTACTTAGCAACGTAAGATACACAAAAAATATTCTTCCCTTTGAAATAATTTTATTTATTTATTTCTGATTTTTAAAAGTCTGTGAATCTGTATTTTATTTACTATCTTAAGGCGATACCGCGAGAAAATGCACCACCTTCCTTTGAATAGTATAGGACTATGACACCACTAACGAAAGTGTAATTTTGATATAGGAAAATTGATGTCTTTATATTGAATTTGCCTGTTCAAAAACACGATTGTATAATTTTACTCGATCATAATTATTTGCGAAAACACCTCTAAAAATCACTATAGTTGAAATTACAACGAAATGACTTAATCTATACGCTTGGGAATCACTCAAATATATTCATAACATCAATATTCATAATTTACTTGCTCATTATTTTGATTACTTAAATCAATAATTTAAAAAAATTATTTTAAGATTCTGACAATTTCTAAGCGGTCTTAATACTCGCGGGCACTACGCAATTTGAGACCTTATGACGGCGTTTTTTAAGTTTTTATAGAAATTATGTATTCACTCGGATTAGTATGGCGATAGCTCGGAGCCACTTTTTCGCTATGTCGTCTTAATCCAATAATTACGGTCGAATTTCTACTCTTGGACGACAACTAATAATTCTAATTGTTACATCTTTCTTAATAAAAAGTTAAAACCGACCTCAATTTTTTAACAAAAAACACCTAATAGCTCATGCAGTGGTAGATGGTTAGAGCTCGCTGTTAGTTTAACAGTACGCGAGTAACCTGGGTTCGATCCCCACCGGCATCAATGAAATTGTTAAATGCAATTTAAAGTGCTGATTTACCACATGCTCGGCGGTTAAGGAAAATATCGTAACGAAACCTTAAGTTCGTCAACACGCATTGGGGCAGTGCAGCGGACACTTCCTCGCCCTAAAACCCTCTGAGAAATGACATGAGTTCTATGCACAGCAGTAGGATTTATATGGACGGTAACTAATAGCTTATCAAGCCAACGGCTAACTATCAGGCCAACGGACGTTCGTCAATGGGTATTTGTGATAGAGCTATTACAAATAACTTAAATTATAACATAATATTATAATTATATATATACATATACATATATAGTAACTATTTGGATAATTTATATATATCCTCTCCTAAAGGTTTCCGAGTAGCAGACTCGTACCGGTAGACGAAGTATAGGGCAGCCACCCACTAGACGGAGTGACGACCTGGTAAGACATGCTGGAAGTCGATGGATGCAGGTGGCTCAGGAACGTGCTTTGTGATATCCCTTGGGGGAGGCCTATGTTCAGCACGGAACGTGTGAAGAGCTGTATTGATGAACCTCCTGAGCTAAAGAAAAGCCAGTTATTTCAATATTACAGACAAACACTTCAATTTTATTTATATTATGTATGTATGTATAGATACGCCACAATTTTAAAATGTTTAAGCTTAAAACTATTTTTACCGCCTATCATAATATTTTAAAGTACCGCAATATTTAGTACGACGCGACGGCCTCAAATTCTTTGAAATCATATTCCGAAACTATTGCTTTATTTCTCGGGATAATCCTTTAGTGCGCTTTGTGCGTGACGGGGAGCTCCAAAAACGGCTTTGCCGGGATTAGTGGAGTGGACGGTCCTATGCCTGGCTCATTATACTGCCGTACTGTTGAACTACGATTCGTAGCGCTGTGGCATGCAAATTCTGATTTGACCTTTTTTTTATTTTATATTTTTTTTTAGCCGTTAATTTAGTGTTTTATACGCGTTTAAGTGACTATAAATGTAAATATGGGTAGGAAAAGAAATAAATATTATCTAAGCGGTAAAACAAAGAGAGTTTATCGCATGAACGCTGCTCGAATGTTGTATTTTTAGGTTAATACTTATATTTTTGTAAGGTAATTTTTTGTTTGAGGCTGCCTAATAGGTTGCATTTTTACTCATTTACATTATCCAAACTGATCATTTATACTTTTCTAGTTTCAAGTGAGAAACACTAAAAATATCAAGACCCAGTCGGAAAAGAATGTACAGAGTAGTGCAAGCACAGAGACCGCAAATAATGTCATAGTCAATGTATTGTCCGAAAGAATGGGGTAAGTACATAATTAAGAAAAACCGAAATACTTCGGATGTGAAGTGATTGACCGGTCGGAGTAGTCTTGTGAGAATTTACATACACAATACCTATCCCCACTATGGGGCATTCACCGACTTTTTAGTGTTTTTTCTTTATTATTTATGCAATTCGCATTACGGCATCTTGTAAGACTCACAAGAACAAACATTTTCAGTTATATGAGGTTCTTTACGTACGATGCACCAATTAAGAAAAAAAAATCGTTATCAATTCAATAACTTTTTGAACAATATTTTATAACGAATAAAGTACAGAATTTATAATCTATAGGAACTAATATTATAAATAAGAAAAATTTATTTAAGAAGTAAGCAATGCTCTCTGTGTTGTTCATTACTCTGCATACTGAGCTAGCTCAGTCAAATATAATATAATCAAAGCCCGTACGGCTTTGATTATAGGTATTATACATGTCTATATAAACAAAGCGTAGGTACTGGCGGCGCGTTGTTTGCTGCGAAACGAGCAAGGTCATTCGCGTCGTATTCGGCCTTATGGCCCGGCCACACTAAGGAGAAATGTCGTTAATTATCGCGTTGATGGACGTTGAATTTAGGTGTGGCCACGAATTAACGCGATAATTTTCAACGGCATTAACAATTTCGTTTTCCGTTTGCCGATAACTCGAGTGTCGGTACATCAAAGGATTAACGCGCTAATTATCGCGTTGAAGCGGCCACACTACGTTTGTCTCATTGTGCACGGTGAGTGCCACGGGGTTACACGTATGGCTGCGATGGAGTGGAGTAACGAAAAAGTTACAACGTTTCTCGAGATCCTGCAAACAGAGCCATATTTGTGGGATCCGAGACTTAAAAGTTATAAAAATCGTACATCGCTATATGATGCTTGACGACGCATTTTGCAACTGCTACCCTTTCAATCATCAATTGAAGAAATTAAAAAGAAAAAGGAAAACCTAATGGGTTATTATAGAACCCATTTAAACAAATATAAAAAGTCTTTGAGGTCCGGAGCTGGCACAAAGGACGTGTAACCAGTTGGTTCGCATTCGAAACGATGGATAGTTTCCTACGAGGGGTTTATGAAAGTAATCACACATTAAATTATTCTTTTTCTTTGTATTCTTTTTTTCTTCGTTTGGCAATGATACAATATATTCATATAATAAAAATTTACACTCATCAAATATAGAGTAGCTGCTTCAACGTCCATGTTGCTTGAAATTTAAGGAACATTAAAACATTTAACGCCGTTCAACGGCAAATTTAATGCCGTTCAACGGGAAACGGCGTTGACCGTTCAAGTGTAGCCACTCATTTTATCGCGTTATTTAAGGCAATAATTGTTGCGTTTATGGGCATTGACGTTGCTTGTTAGGTGTAGCCGCAGCATTAATATTAAATGATTTTAGAGCGCATGCACACATTCGTAAGGGTCGATCGGTAGGCAAAAACGTTGTTGCCCATTAATCACATTTAATTTGGAATTATTTCAATTAGAAGAAAAAGCCTTATTTACTTATATTTTCAAAAACTGCAGTAAAGGTATATCGTTTTTATATAATTGAACTCAAGTTTAAAATTCGGCACGCTATGAAAAATAAACTGTATAGAGGAGGCCAATGTTCCGCAGTAAACTTTGGATAGGCTATAATGTTAAACGCCCGTTTATAGAAATTACGTAAATTCAGTTTGACGACGTTTGCATAGGACTTATCGCAATCTCAACCAGATGAGGCCTTCGCGCAATTCAACGTTGTTATAACAGTTTACTTTCAACTCTTTCACAATTAAAATAAATCTCATATTCGTTTAACCGTCATCCAATAAATTGACAACAAAAGTGCTTCTTGTTTGCAGTTAATAAAATTTTGTTTATCGAATATTGCGATCAGGATTATCAAATTTTTCCTGACCAAAAATATAAATTATCTATAGAGCTTATTATCCGTAATTATATAGAATAGGAAAATTAGAAAATTATATATACAACATGTAAAAAATGAGAAAGAAAGAAAAAGTCGACTATTTTTGTGTAGTATACATACGACCACAGTTTATTTAAAAAATATATGAAACGTAAAAGTAAACTATTCACATAGGTTATATATATTTTATGTTGTAAAATAATGACAACATTATTATGTATATTCATCATCACTTTGATAGTGCATATGTCGGTATTGGATGGTTTAGAATAAGATACGACTATATACCTTACTTAGGCGCCTAAAAGTGTTCATCGCTCTATTACATCCCGTGGTTGTCGTAAGAAGCGAATTTGAAAAAACAGAGAGTAACCAACTGCAGAGAGGTGTAAGACAGGGTGACGTTCTATACTCTAAACACTTTATCGCTGCATTGGAAGACATTTTCAAGCTCCTGGACTCGAAATAATATAGGTATTCGCATCAATGACGAGTACGTCACTAACCTACGATTTGCCAACGTTACAGTTCTTATGGCAGAATCGCTGGTGGACCTAAGCACTACGCTCAACGACCTCGATAGTGTCTTTCAACGGACCGTCTTAAGATAAACATGGACAAAATAAAGTTCATGTATATTGTCCATGTCACACCTATGCCGGTCGTTGTTAGGATAGGAGCACTAAGCTTGAAGTTGTTGATGAGTACGTACGAAAAAAGGTCCTCGAGTGGCGGCCTCGTACCGGCAGGCGAAGTGTAGGGTGTCCCCCCACTAGATAAAGTGACGACCTGGTAAGACGTGCCGGAAGTCGATGGATGCAAGTGCCTCAGGGCCTCAATTTTCCCTACGATATCCCACACCGGTTTGATAAAGTAGATTAGTATAGATTGCTTGCAACGTCAACTATTATTTTCACTAATGCCTCTACTTCTGAAAAGAGTGCCCAATTTAACTTACTAAGATCTACTTGCCTCTCTCACACACACACACACACACACACACACACACACACACACACACACACACACACACACACACACGCACAAACGCACGTGCGTACGCACGCACGCACGCACGGCACGCACGCACGCACGCACGCACGGCGCACGCGCACGCGCATGCACACGCACACGCACACCCACACCCACACGCACACCCACACACACACGCACACGCACACGCACACGCACACGCACACGCACACGCACAAGCACACGCACACGCACACGCACACGCACACGCACACGCACACGCACACGCACACGCACACGCACACGCACACGCACGCGCACGCGCACACGCACACGCACACGCACACGCACACGCACACGCACACGCACACGCACACGCACACACACACGCACACGCACACGCACACGCACACGCACACGCACACGCACACGCACACGCACATAATCTCTCACCCTTCCTCCCTATACAAATACATAATATAGTCTTTATTGCTCTATCAGAAGTATACATAGTATATGTTATTAGTGGCGACGGTAAACACGATAAACTTTTACTAGTTATTCAAGTTAAGACTTGTTTAGCGGGTACTTTGAATTTAGAACTAGTTGAAGATTTCATAACTTCTGAGTTCTTAATAACAATGCCACGTCGTTATATTTATATTATATATAACATTATCAAATTTATATCGAGCGGTAGCTCAAAGTTAAACCATAGCCTAAAATGTTATTGTGTTTATTCGACCATATTGAGTTCGATTAATACCAGCATCACTGAAATTACATCCATCCATTTTTTAAAAACAACTTGCATTAAATAAATAAAAAATAGCTAATATAAAACTCAACATTTAATTTGCCCGTGCTGCGAACCGAAAAGGGCAGGCGGCGCCTTTGATGACACCTGTCTCGACGTCATATATAATTGTACTACATTGTACTCGGAAAAAAGGAGTATATGAAAAGTTAATGTAAATTTGTCATTTGGAGTGGCGCCCTGGTGCCATAGGCACAGTGGTGAATAGTTTACAGGCAGTAAGCACTCGCAACGCAATCAGCTGAGCGCGGGCGTCGACCGGCGCGGCGGCTCGTCTCAGAGGTCATACTTATAACTACCTATTATTCATTTTAATATTCGTGATTTTTTAATGTTATTTACTTTTTTAATCATGTATATTGATTTCAACACGATGTGTGACACTGATATCAAGTGTAAAATAAAAAAGGCATTTTATGTGACTATTTATTCTGAAATTGTTTAGGTACCTACTACAAAATACAGACTTAAAATGACATGACAGTAAAAACTTAAAAGTAGCTTTTTTGTAAATGTATTATATTCTGTAAAGAATGATCTCGCTAAAATGTTTTGTAATGATGCGATCACAGAAATCTAAATATAAATTAGAGTTCTGTGGATGCCACCAATATATTCCCAAAAGGTCTTTAGTAAGTGTATTTTTTTTCCTCACAACATGCTGATACGTCACATTGCAAAGTTTTTGGGAGATTTTGACGACAGCTTAACGGCTCCATGCTCCAAGTAAAACAATATCCATACGGTTTACGGTTTTCAGCTAAATACTAGGGTGTTTCGTATGACGAATGTAAAGAACTGGAAACCCAGGACCCATTCCAGTTCTTTACATTCATTATTGGAAAATTATTATTAATTATTATCATTCTGGATTGTTAATGAAACGATTTTAATGATATTTCTTTAACTTATTATAATATTTTTCAGGCCGGTCACGTACGACTTTAAAAAAGCGCATCCCTAACGGTAAAAAAGGGAATGAAGATTTTGTTGTAACTACTTAGCCGATTTTTATAGGATAAGGGTGATAAGCGTGCACACAGCCCAAATGATGATAAGTGCATCCTTTGGCCCATAGACATAGTCATAGACATCTTTAGTATTTCATGCCGGCTCACCTCCTGCAACTTTACAAGGCGCAGGTTCGGCCACAGATGGAATACTGTTCCCAACTCTGGGCCGGGGCTCCCCAGTGCCAACTCCTTCCATTTGATCGCATCCAGAGCTGTTCGAATCGTCGGCGACCGAGCTTTATCCGATCGGCTTGACTCCCTAACACTACGAAGAGATGTTGCATCTCTTTGCGTATTTTATCGCATCTACCACGGGAAGTGGTGTGAGGAGTTGTTCGGACTAATTCCAGTCGCACCCATACCATCTGGATGACTGGCGGTGCACCACCGTGTGATTTAAAAGAAGTTTTCTTCCTCACACAACTTCCTTGTGGAATCGACCAGATTTTTCAGGACCGATACGACTTAGGGATCTTCAAAAAAAGAGCCTATTCCTTTTTAAAAGTCCGGCCACACAACTGTTATTCACCGGGTGTTGTAGTTGTTAATGGGCGACGGTAATCACATACCATAAGGTGAGCCGAATGCTCGTTTGCCCCTCACCTATATAAAATAAAAAAATCTACCCTCGATTACGAATCAAATTGCAGATGCATTGTCAATCCTAAGGAATCAGATGGAATGTCTTGTTATATCGGAACATACGCAAAAATATATAAGTACAGAGAAATTAGATCTTCTCCCTATTTTAAAGGGCTTAAAAACGTAAGGAAAAAATAGATTATAAGTAATTCATATTGCAATTTTCATTACTGACTGCTGTTTCAGAATAAACCTCTGCCCTGGAAAAAACGACTTAGAAAATCTTTTCCCCGCAATAACATCATATAATATAAAATAGGTTATACAATTATTTAATACATTCTAAGAAACCGTTTAGAAGCGATCACCTCATTCCCAGGATATTATTAACCCTATGCTCATTTATATTCCATTTGCCCTATTTTTAATGGAGTAAAAAATGGTGACGAACACAGTCCAACTGATAGTGAATGGATGTTGTGACCAATAGACATCTACATTTATCCTCGACTTAGAATCAAAATGTAGATTAGTTGGCACTTCAGGGGATAATATATCGGAGTAAGTGCAATGTCTCATTTACAGTTAGAATTTGTTCGGTTCTCTATACTAGAAGATCCTAGTGCATGGTATACAGGGATTTTCTTAAAACTTTTCCGTTACCAACAGTTTGTAGTTTGTTTTCTTCTCCCAAATTGAAGAGGTCAGATTTTTTACCAGGGCAAAATAAAGATAACTACTAGAAAACGAATATGCAATTTTGTTTCCACGCATGCGTAGTGACAGTCTTTCACATAAATAAATACTATACTATACTATAGTTTTTATTTTTCATGTTTATGTGAAATAAAAACTTACGAAACTCTAAAGAATATAACTCATTTGTGTAAAACTACTTTTATTTTGTGTACATATATTACATTTTCATAAATGTAATGAGAGGCCAAAGTAAATATATTAATTTCCTGAAAAAGTTAAAGTTTTTGTCTGAGCGTTTCTTTAAGTTTTAAATCATTTAGTTTAATCAAACTAGAAATTTGCATGATAGGTATTTACAATCATCTAGCAAAGCATGTCATGCTTAAAGTATTGTACACTTATGACCAAGTTTTAGGCAAATATATCTAATAAATGAAATAAATAAATAAATATGAATGAATATGAATAATTTTCTTTATTGGAGGCTATATCGTATTAAATTAAGCTTATGTTTTTGCAGAATATATTTTATATAATACTACCTATTACCTTTATAGTAATGAGTCGAATACTTTTTCGTTGCTGCAACCTGATATATAAAAAGGAAAATGTATTCTAATGTTTCTAGTGTGCAAGTAATTACCACGGAAATAATAATAGAAATTTTACAATAGAGTGTGTAAAAACTTGGTTACAATAATACACCATTTGAATAGCTTTAGGAAGTTCAGGCGTCAGTGTACACACTCGTAATAGGTACCAGAGTACTACGAGTCAGTACACTGGACACTACGCGGTAAATACATCTCTTAACGTCACAGCTACGCTGAAGTGGTCTTCAGCTGAAGTTGCAAATAAATTGTATCCCATTAATCATTTAAAGCTGCATTACATGAACAATTTTCATTTTAAAATTAGACTATCCATAGTTTTAGTGCAAACATTACAATGGGTTCACATTATTCATCTCGCATGTAATATGTTGCACTGGTCGAACAATTTCGTCTTAATCTTTGCTGTATGAGAGAGGGTTCGTCTTGTCTGTACTAACAAATGGTACCGGAACGTGGATACAAATGGTACGAACACTCCACAAACTCAAACACAAAGAGCTGTGCTCGGAATTTCTCAGATTCACGATTTGTAACGAAGAAATTCGTCGGAAAATCAAGGTCACCGACTGAGTCAATGTGCTGGTCACATCACTCGCAGAAAATATAATCGTTGAAGTAGATATTTCATAGAATAAATACCGAGTATAAGTAAACGCAGTGTGGGACGCCTCCTGGCTAGATGGAGCGACGATCTGCGCACGGCGGCTGGCAGCAACTGGATGCGTGAAGCTGATGATCGCGCTAAGTGCCGCGCCTTAGGAGACGCCTATGTACAGCAGTGGACTGCACCAGGCTGATGATAATTATATAACTCATTGATTAGTTTATCTGCATTCAGAACAAAGTTTCAGTCTATTAATTTTCCACTACTGATGGGGTTTTGTAGAACGAGCATGCGGCTCATCTAATGGTCAGTGACTACCGCCGCCCATTAATGACTGCAAATCCAAGGGAATTGCAGATTCGTTGCCGGCCTTTTAAACAGAATTGATTTTTTTTCTTGTATATAAACCATCATGTATATGTAATTATGACTGTAACATTGACAAAGTGCGGACCGACGAGACTCATAATTGGTGTCTTCAAGGCAAAAGTAAATAGGCTTTTGTGAGTCAGTGTCGGCGCCCTGAAGCTTGTTTCCTAACGCCCGGTGCCAAGCTTCAGTACGCCGATAGTTTAGGTAATTTCTTTTTACAGTGAAAATAATGGTAATTTAAAAAAAAAATAAAAAAACATAGACCCTGCTTTATAGTTAGTTCAGTTAGTATGAAAAGTTTCGTGATCTAATTTAAAGTATTTTATGAATAACAGCGGTTTATTGTTCCATTTGGAGGTAATTTTTGGATTTTTTTTCTATTGAGAAAATTTTACGGAATCATGTTTTCGCTTAACATAGTACTTAACATTAATCCTCATCTTTTCCATATATTTATTTCAAAATTAACGCTGCAATATTTTCGGTATAACGGAGGATCTTGCTAAGCCATTTTAGGTTATATTTCCCCTTAATGATGCTAAGTTCCGTATGGTGAGTTTAGAGAACCGGAGACCCTTTTTACTGGAAACGAGGCATTCCACTTTAGTCGTCACAGGTGACAACGCATTTGCATTTTGATTTGTAATGTATATGTACATATGTAGATGTTTATGGGGCACAGCAACCATTTACTATCAGGTGGACTGTGTGCTCGTTTGTCACCCTATCCTATAAAAAAATATAATTAGACGCTTTCTTGTTGTTACCTAGAACTTGTAAAGAATATAACCGACTTAAAAAATATAAACGTAAAAATATTTAAAACTGACCGGTATTCAGAGATAGTCCACCCGCAAGAAGAAGTATTCGTTTAGCCTACAAATACCTGTCCTGGGTCGGAATGTTTGCCCTTGTGCAATTAATGTATGATAACTGCTTCCACGATACAGGAGAAAACCTCATTATAAAACGTTTTTTTTTATTTTTTTAATAGAATAGAGTGACAAACTAGCACACAGTCCACCCGATGATAAGTGGTTGCTGCGGTCCATAGACATCTACATCTATCCTTGATTACAAATCAAAATGCAGATGCGTTGTCGTGAGGACTAAGGTGGAATGCCAGATTTCCAGTAAAAAGGGTCTCCGGTTCTCTACAGTCACCATACGAAACACAGCAGCATTAGGCTACTAATTTACGCTGGTATTCTGTGAGAGCGTTGTCCTTCCCCGGTCGAGGCGACCCATTCGTGCTACAACTATATGTACTACTTATATAACTGCAGCATGGCTTTATCATGTATAAAATATAAAATTCACAAAATATAAAAAGACCTCCGATATATTCCTGTACTCACGATATAGGGCATTTAAGATACAAAGATTGCACATAAACAAACATCAAGACCCAGAACAAATATTATTTTTTGTAGGCCATACAAGCTTTTGTATCATGATGAATTTGAGCCAGTGATCCCACAGCGCTGAAGCCACATACTTAGCCACTGTGCTACCTCGCTATTTGTATTTGTATTATAAAGTAATACTTTGTTCCCTGTTGCTAATTACAGGAGCTAAAAAACTTTCAACTAACATTGTTTTAGGTGCGCAAAACATAAAGCAACGGCAACAAAGAAATTGCAGGAGAAGCTATTAAATATGAATGATTTGAACAAGAAAAATGTGCTGAAACATCCTCTTCAAAAGAAAATAAACTAAAAAAGTAACGTGAGACGAGGGAAACATTGGTAAGGTGTGCTTTTATGTGAATGTCAAGCCTCCAAATTATAAAGATTTAAAATTCCTGTGTTTGGTTGGTGAATGTTTAATACTTGTAATATCTTTGTTTTCAACATGTAACAAAACCTTGCGGTTCACATTAAGTACGTATTAAATATTGTAATAATAATATAATGTGAAATAAAAATAACTTTAGTTCAGAAAACTCAACCATATAAAAGCTTAGCGGTCAGCCACCGCAGAGTCTACATCACCTGAGGAGGCCTCGTGTAGTGACACGTGTCGTATTATCTTCGATGGTGTGTCTTTTCTAGTGTAGTGGTGTTGGGATTGGTGGTGATGGGATTAGTGGGATTAGATTAGGGCGGGAGGTGCCCTCCACACTAAGTAAGCCACATCATTTTGTTTTATTGAGCGGATGTGGGCGAAATAATTCTTACCAACTTTAATTTAGGCTGTAGGAAAAAAAGCCAAAAAGAACATGTGATTTTGAAACTTTTATGTTAACACATGATAATCGTCTGTATTATGACAGTGTTAATGTATGAAAGAGCGCATAACAAAGTAATATATCGTAATCGTAATTAATTCAAGTTCTTAGCAGAACATGAAATAAGTAATTGAAACAGTTCGTAAGCATCAGCTGCTGCCGCGCACCTGAGCGATAAATTAATGAAAATTACGGATTAACATTTGAAACATTACACTCATATAACTGCTTTAACTTAAATTCATCTAATTGCTCTAATTCTCAAAACTTGAATATGTAACTCCCCAATATAATGTCAGTAACGCAGCTAGTAAAGTGGATGTATAAGGGAATCTACTATAGCCCATATCTGTCCGCGGTTGTCTTTAAACAGTGAGTGTGACAGAGGGAAACTAGGGCCGATGCAGATTCGAAGGTAAAACCTTTTGCTAGTGTCATAAAGGAAGCGGAGTAAAAGTCTAAATTCATAACTATCTTTATTTCGACAAAATATTTAATCGAATGGTGTGACATTGCGCGGATGTAAATTAGCGAATTGATTAGATAGTGAAAAAAAAAAATTCAAATTCAGATTTTTATTGTTTACAAACCTTGTCTGCGTTGAGCTACAAATATTGCCCAGTAATTATGTAAATTGGCTTACGGGTTACGGAGGAGATAGATTTCAAAGAATCGTTTTCTTGCGCTATGGGAACTCAGCTCCAATTAATTAGCAGATTGAAAGCATAATCTGCCTAATAACAATTAAAATACACTTTAAGTAGTTACACTGTCAAAACGTCGCGACATTCTGGATTTGTAACTTTTATATAAAATATCCACAAATAACTTACGTTGCTACGTAAATTTAATTTTCGTATCCCAAGTAGATGTACTTGTGAATTCAGTACTCCTTTTTTTCGCCCCCTTTCTATACCTGCTCTAGAATTTAATTCTCCACTACTCGGGCCTGTATATAATATTCAACTCTATGACCCGGACTTTGCAGACTTTTAAAAACTTATATTAGTGCTGTAGATAAAATCTCACCACTGAACGGAGTCCGAATTTGTTACCCTATTTATTAAAGTGTTAACAACAAAGATTAAATAAATAAATAAACAAAATATAACCCATGAATCTTAATATTTTTCGGCACAAAATTTATTAATTTATTAACATTTCTTAGTGAGTTATTAAAAAAAAAAATATTGTAATGAAAATCTGCGATTATAATAATAATAATAATATCTTCTCAAATTTAGTTTTTGGAATATTTTGTATTTCTACAGCGATCAATATTTTTAGATATAATTTTATTTGCGGGCATGAACAAACACGATACATTAATTAACTTATGACGGCGGCCGAGCCCGCAGCAAGTTAAAGTGTATCTGTATTTAGTAAAATATATTATTACAAGGCTGAGAAAACACCGAAATATTCGGAATTTCTCAACTGAAAAAAAATAATTATAACTAAACAAAAAAAAATTTAACAGCCATTTACATTTAATGGCTTCTCACATGATAGATGAATAGATTAAAAAAATGAATTGAGTTGTAAAATTGATACTTTCGAAAGTTATGGTGATTACCCCTCCATGCGGACATGATGAGTCTACACCATAAGCCACTAAAATCACTTTTTAATGTAAAAATAGCAATTAATCGATTAAAAGAAATAAGTTCCACAAATATTTGTCTTTCTAACAATGTACTTTTTATATCATTTATAATTTCTATATGATTGTAAGATACTATTTCACGCAACAAAACGTGAGATTTTTAGGTGCTAGTAGAACATACCTACACGCTATACGCCTAAGGCTTGCAATACTCATTTTGTTGGTGTTTTAAATAAGAAAGTTTATATTTTTGGATAAATCCGACACCTCCTTGGGACGGATGGTCGCCCTCCCGGTGATAGAACAAGTTGCTGGACTCGAGGAATACCGTGTCCTCCCCCTCTCTTCGGACCTCAGATAATCCAATAATATGCCAGCGCAACTTGTCTACCTCTTCTTCCAGCTCCAGTATCTTCTCGTCAGTCCTCGAGTCGTCTTAGGTGGCAACCGAACCTCCACCGGAGATTCTTAGCACCCCCTGCCCCACCGTTACAATGGTCGCCACCGTAGCCAGGAATAGCGGGGCCGCCGGGGACTGGGGGCCGTTTATTTGCGTCATTGCTCATGGGGGATATTTGCCATAGTTGCCACGCCTGGCGAGCGGGTTGGCAACCGCAGTTTTTATTATATCACAGTTGTTATCAGGAAGATGCTGCTGCCCATCTCCTGCTTGTCTCCCTCTGTCGCCTCTTACGACACCCACGGGAAGATATGGGGTAGTGGATATTCTCAATCGCCACTACACGGCGTATGAGGACGTATGCTGGCCGTATGAGGATGCTCAAGGTTGCTCAGCGAGCTATGGAGAGGGCTATGCTCGGAGTTTCTCTGCGTGATAGACTCAGAAATGAGGATATCCGCAGTAAAACCAGAGTGACCGACATAGCCCAACGGATTAGTAAGCTGAAGTCGCAATGGGCCGGCCATATAGCTCGAAGAACCGATCACCAATGGGGAAGAAAGGTTCTCGAGTGGCAGCCTCGTACCGGTAGGCGTAGTGTAGGGCGACCCCCCACTAGATGGAGTGACGAACTGGTAAGATATGCAGGAAGTCGACGGATGCAGGTGGCTCAGGATCGTGCTTTGTGGCATTGCTTGGGGGAGGCCTATGTTCAGCAGTGGACTTGTGAAGGGCTGTAATGATGAATGATGATGATATTTTTGGAGTTCCGATATCGGTTAATGCCTTCAAAAAGACAATGCTTACTATGATAATTTTTGACGACTTCTGTCTGATGTCATTGAGAAAAATTACGCAATATTTCCTTCACAGTGGAATTCAAATAAATTCAAAAGACGTGTTCGTTCCCGCGGCAGTTCGCATGCAAATGTTTTTTCCATGCTGACCTTTGCAGGCGTTCATCCCCCACAGCTTCCTTTTATTTAAAGTTTTTGTCGTAAATTTAATCGTCCTATGTTATTGGGCATTGTTCGCACGACATATATTTAGTTTAAAAAAAAACCTTTTGTTGCTATTTAAAATATTATGACTTCGCTTTGCTTTGCTCACGTATGAGTATACTTTTGATTTCACGTTCAATTTTATTGACTTTAAGGCGAGGATTTTCTACTTTAAAAAGCTTTTTAGCACTCCCTTGCATGGTATTTGTCCAATACCGTACGAATAATTAATATGTTACGAAATAAGCGTGCGATATTCGGTGAACAAGAGGTACTTTATTTCAAACGTTTATGCTTATAATCAGGAAATAAAATCTGTGTGAAAATGAGGTTTTAATCATTGAATTTCATTCAATTTTACATGAATGCTCATGCTTTGCATATCACACTATTACAAGAAATATAAATTCTCGATCGTGAAAATATGATATTTTTGTCCCACCTAGCCTAAAGGTCTGCATTTGATTCGACCCTTTATCGCGGATTGATGAAGAAGTCTATAGGTCACAGCATCCACCTACTATCAGGTGAATTGTTGCTCTTTTATCACCCTTATTCTGTAAAAATGTATTTTCCTGAAGAGTCGGCAGGCCAGCCATGCAACATACGCATTATCAACGTTCGGTAAATATCGAAAACGCACATCTCTTAATTTTACAACATTATTATAATATAATGTAATTTGCTCTTAACGCGATAATTTTATACTATAACCCAAAGTAGAAGTACATCATTATCACATTTTTAAATTCACTATTTGATAAGCCTGCCCATAACTGCTTGGCAAATCATCGTCATTATCACTGAAGTGGATCGATAGTAAGTTAGCAAAACAACTCGTACTGGTTATAAAATTGTTTGTTGTGCCACAAAGGTGAAAAATACAAAAAACTGTTAGATTTTTCAAAGCGCGATGCAACTTAAGAGTATGTATGTGCACACAGGCGGCGATTGGGCAACTGCCCGCTAAGATTACTGGCGGAGGGTCGCTCATTCGCATCTACTTTAGAAATATTATTACAAATGTATACAAGTATATAAAATAACATAATTTATAAAATAACCGTTACCATAATATAAAAAACTAAAACCCTTCCTCTGCAGTTTCCCCAGCTCCGCAGCCCCGGCAAACAAATCTTACCCTAAGATATAAATATTACAAAATAATAAAATATTAAATTAAAAAGAAACCAATGCGTCGCCAACAAGCTCATCACAAGCCCACTGCTAAACATAGACCTGAGCCACGGTCCTGAGTCACCTGCATCCATCGACTTCCCGCATCTTCTACAGTTCATCACTCCAACTAGTGGGAGGGGAGCATCCAACACTTCACTAACCGGGACGAGGATGCCTATCGAGAACCGTTCTTCCCCATCGATAGTTCTTCCAACTAATCGTCGATTACTTCGGTTCTTATGCGGATATACTCATTACAAAGTCTACAGCGCAGAAGAACTCCGAACATAGCCCTCTCCATAAAATACCGAGCAACCTTGAATTTGGAAGATTTACGGAGATAATTATATCATTACTAGTCGACTGGGGAAATTATTTATGTAATATGTACGTATGTAAATAGTGTCTACATTTTTAGTTGCTTTCAAATAATTTAAGGTATTATCAATTTCACTGAGGGTTTTTAATATATTGAATGTATGTATGTAACCCATTTATTTCACACTTCAATTATTCGATTTTGTTTTAGTCGCAATTTAGTTTTAGCTGTATTAAAATCCCGCGAGTAATTGTAGTCATATCATATTAATTATCTTTTTTATATTGTTTTAGGTAAGTTGCGGTGAAGAAACTGTATTCTAACTGAAATTGCCATATTTACTGCAAATTGAGAAAAATATTGGGAAACTATACTTGAAAGTAAGTGAAATATCAACTACTAGTTGTTTAAAACATTTTTTTATAAAGCGAGTATGTGTTCTGGCGACCGACCGTCACCGTATTACCACAGTAACTATTAGATTTGTTAAACCTAGGATCGAAACAATAAAATATTTTATTTTGTGAAATACCTAAATATTCCACTAAATTCATTAATTTGACTTGATTGAGTTGACTGAACACGTTATAACATTTTGTTTTATTTTATTTTATATTTTAATGTTGTATTATATATTGATAGTTATATAAGAATCTATATATTTGATACAAACTTTTCCCTTGCTTTATTAGCAAGTAACGTAAAGACTTATTAGGTTTAATTTTGTGAGTTTAATCAAGAAAACAACAATTATAGAGACCCGTTCGCTTCAAAATTTCTTACTATAAAAGCAAACCGAGTACTCTCATAATGTAAAAATCAGAAAGTTACGCGTGTGTGTGCCTGAATGCGTTCGTGCTTGCGTGCGTACGTGCGTGCGCGTAAATGCGGATGTAGATTGTAGATGTCTATGGACCACAGCAACGACTTACCATCGGGTAGAATGTGTTTGTCAACCTTATACTATACTGACTAGACTGACTGCCTCGTTGGTCTAGTGGTTGTAGTTGTGTTTATTAGTTGGACTTAAGCAAAATCTTTTTCGATCTTAAAATCATTAAGAATTCTGATTTTGCCGACAGGAAACAGTTCTATTTATTACATTGAAACGAGAAGAATAATAAGAGTACTACAAATCACTATAATGGATATATACTTGCTCGATTTGTCGAAAAAAGAAGTTATGTAACTTGCTGCATAAGTTGAACGTGACACGTATCTAACGTGTTTGGGAACCTTAATTTGGACGGCAGTACTTCTTGTTTTTGTAACAGACGCGACTTGATTGTGCCTTTTAATATTTAGGAGGTCACATTCTCATGCGAGATTTGGTTTTTACTACGCGCTACTTTCAGCTTTTAATTAGAATCAGAGATACGTTATTAAGCCACCTAATCGTTTTATTTCATTTTCATTTTGCCTGTAAAAGTTCACTACTGAAAATAGGCTTCCCCCATAGATTGCATCATTGGGAGTATAGGATAGGATGAGGATAGTGGCCATGCGTGGCAGGCGGGTTGACGACCGCAGTTTTTTTTTGCTTTGAATTGTTATCAAGAAGATGCCGTGTCGGCCATGACCGTGCAGCGACGGTGTAGTTCAAATCGTCCCGTCGGTTTCGTGAGAGGCGTGGGACGGAAACCTACTTCTTAATTGATTTTGATCGTGTAAATATTGTAGATTTTTTACCGTCGTCATTTATTGTATGTGGTCAACCAGCAGGATTGTATATTTTATTGGGTTGGGCATTTTGATCAGTAACGGAATAATCTGCCGATGACACCTTTCTATCCCATTTCATGTGTAACTATATAAAATATACTAGTGAACGCCCAGTGGTGTAAATTCTGCCGCAATTAATTAAATTTAAGTGTTTTATTAAGCAAGCCGTATTACACTTACAAGTGCAGATTAGTATATAAAACATTGGGTATATATACTTGTAGTATAGCTGTAGCACGAATGGTTCGGCTCATTTGGGGAAAGACCACGGTCTCACAGAACACCAGCGTAAAATAGCAACTAAACGCTGCTGTTTTTTGTTTGGTGAGTATAGACAACCAGAGACCCATTTTACTGGAAACGAGGCATTCCATCTTAGTCCTGATGGGTGACAACGCATCTGCATTTTGATTCGTAATTGAGGATAGATATAGATGTCTATGCGCCACAGTAACCACTCACCATCAGGTGGATTGTGTGCTCTTTTGTCACCCTTAATTTAAAGAAGGGTATCTGTAATAGAGAATATAAAACAAATGCTTTTTTACATTGACATACACTTTACAGCTCCACAGACTTTAATATTGAAAAGAAACACAACAAAATTCACAGCTCATTTAATCAATCATTCAGTAAGTGTTTGTTGGTAAAATTTTAATACTATTTTTTACATAATATACTTGTTGACCTCTACACTTTTTGGCTGTGTTGTACACAGACTTTGATGTGTTAGACTCGACTGAATTATTGTTTTATATAGGAGAGGGGGCAAACAAGCATACGGCTCACCGAATAGTAAGTGATTGCTGCCGCCCATGAACAACTGCAATACCAGGGCGATTGCAGATGCGTTGCCGGCCCTTTAAAAAGGAGTGAGCTCTTTTCCTGAAGGTCCCTAAGTCATATCGTTCCGGAAAAATCACTGGTGGTAGTCGATTCCACAGGGAAGTTGTGCGAGGAAGAACATTAATTAATATTTATTATATTTTTATTATTGTATTTTAATATACGAAAATTATTTTATTATTATTTAGTTATTTTGATTTAATGTGTAGGTATGTTACACGTAATACATATATATGACTTGTATTGGACCTAAATGTAAACACGAAGTCTGATTAAACATTTAATATATTTGAAGGTTCACAATTAAGTTATGAAGCGCCCTCCACATTCTCACCGTGTACACCTGTGAAAGGCGTGAACCGCGAATGTGGATGGCTTTCGCGCCCGTTCACGGGCTTTGCACCTTTTCACGCATTGCTCCCCGTTCAGTGTCGGTATTTTGTGCCCGCGTCAAAGGGTTTGCAAGGCGTGAACCTCCCGTGAACGCAAGCGCATCCACACTCGCGCGTGAAATCAGTAACGCGCAAAGACTATAATAAGTATATACAGGAAATGAGCAAAATGCGCGTCAGTTGGACGAATGAGCAGGAATTCTCGTTGATCGAGTGCTATCATGCCGAATCAATTTTTATGTAGTGTTGCCCAAAATCGGACTTGGTCTTGCAGTCTTGGTCTTGTTCTTGCATTTATGCAAGACCAAGACCAAGAAAAAGACCGCCTAATTTTAGCAAAACCAAGACCAAGACTGACCGTGCAAGATTTGAGCAAGAACAAGACTAATCCTGCAAGAGTCTTGCGACCTTGCAGTTAGGAATGAGTGTCGTTTCAGGGAGTATAGGAGTTCGCGTATACGCTTAGGGACTCTATGAGTCGCAAAAAATATATAAAAAAATTGGACTTATGCGCATTACGAAAAATACCATAAACATACATAGCGGATGAAAAGTCCATTAAAAGAAAAAACAGTCCATCCCTAGTTTTGACCATCGGCACTTTGATAGTGCGCGGCGTCTTGTTTTCGTCATCAAAGGTCGAATACTGACCTGTCCAAGAAATTTTGCAGCTATTCGGAAGTACAAGGTCAAGATAAACGCGCCGGCGGCTTCTATTGATATCGCATTCAATCGTCGCCGCCGCGCCGCACGCACTACCTTTGACACTGTTTGAATGCCGCCACAGAGTACATGTTCCAAAGAATAAAATAAGTTTCCGGGTGCAAAACACGAATACATTATGCTGATCTCGCAAGGAATATTGTAATTAGATAATGGTAAGGATAGGTAGATACCATAATAATTTATTCTAGTAAGTAATTATTATAATATTAACTATATGGGTTTATAATAATTACTTACTATTATTATTATTACCTAATAGATAAACATGTCTTTACCCAAATCTCATTTTGAAGTGTGTGTTTTTGAACACAAAGTGTTCGAATATGTCGTCACCCATTTGATAAATATTGTAGACACTTTTAACACACTTGAAACGTGTAAACATTTTGTACAATGCTAATCGAATAATATAAAAAATGTGCATATTAAATAAAAAGCGTAAAATAAGATCTATGTACTTTTTAGGAGCCCGAGTATCTCTTAGAGAACCATTTAAAGAAATTGATTGCATCGAATTGATGTAAATAAAAGTGATTTGCACAATTTTAATAGTATAAATAAAAATAAAATCACAATACCTGCTTTCCGGTTACACAAAGTATATAATGCGTTCTTGGGTAGCGATATACGCTTTTATAATAAGATTCCAAAAGAAATGATAGATCTTTCACCTTTTAAATTTAAGTCAGACAAAAATGCTTGGAGATGGAACCTCGTACTACACAGGACTAACTAGAAATTTTTAAACCGATTTGGTATCTACATGTACATATGACATTTTATGTTTGACTTATCGCTTTACATAATTATAGAACTATTGTAAAAATATTTTGAAAAGAGCAACTACTGAGTTTCTTACTTTCTTCCATGATTCTTCTCAGTAGAATCAGAACCCCTGGACATGGAAAGGAAAAAATTGGGGAAAACAGTGATTATATGACTATTCAAAAGTGTATTTTTAATGCCTACTTGAATAAAATATATTTGAATTTTGAATCTCAAACGAGTGAAGGCAAATTTAATTTAATTACCATAGATTAATTCAATCACAAGAAGAACATAATATACACAATTTTATTTACATATTTATATTTCATTTTTACGAAGGCACACTATACCTATCTGGCAACGCATCTACTTTATTAATCTTCTAAAGAATCATAAATTTTATCAAAGGATGCCGAACTTTCCTTTGTCGGTCTTTCGGCGTGTACTTACAAATAGTAGTATTTATTTTAATTCCAGTCATTCCCAATTGAGCTTTGCTTCGAGTCTAAAGTATTAATTGTTTTTACTCTAATCCTTGTTGTTCTTGGATTGATAAGTTTACAATTTGACATGAGTGACGAAGAGTTGAATAGTTCTAGTCGGAGTAGTGAGAGTTTGAGTTATAGATCTAAAAGACCTAAAAGTAAATTTGATGAGTTTTTCGACATAATCATGCATCCCAAATTGCTTTGTGTAAATTATGCCAACATAAAAAGGTTGAAATAAAAATGAAAAACAGAAACACATCAGGCTTAAGGAAGTATCTAATATCTTTCCACAAAAAAGGAATCACAAATATTTCTTATTTGTGATTCCTTTTATCATCCTTCCTTGTATCATTCAATCTCTTGCTTGATAAAATTGAATCCATGGTAAAACAATTAGATGAGAAACCTAATCGATCCGAAGTGGATGAAAGGCTCATTCTGGGTTTTCAAGCAGCTCGAGACAAAATGCTTAAACATTATAAAAAGAGCAACTGGATTTATTGTACCTCTTTAATTTTAGACCCAAGGCATAAGACTCAGACTTTTGACATGACATTATGGGGGAAGCAAATTTAAACAGAAAGCCTGCGCAAATTTCATGAAATTTATAAAGAATATAAAAGTCTACACTCAGTGAATACATCTCTAGAATCACCAAGAAATGAAAAGAAAGTATGTGAATATGATGAAGATGAAGACGTAATAGACTTTGAGAAATTGTATGCATGTCCCTCGACGTCATCTGGATCTGGATCTTTTCATCAAGGCTTAGTTATAGACGAGTTGGAGCAGTACCTAAGTAAACCCAGAGCCGCCAGTTCGGAAGACATTTTAGAGTGGTGGAGGACGCATGAGACAGAATATCCGACTTTATCAAAGATGGCCCCTGATTTTCATTCAATACCTGCAACTTCAGTACCTGCTGAGAGATTATTTTCTAAAGCGTCATTAGTAATTAGAAAACATAGAAATAGGTTAAGTGATGAGTCAGCCAGATTACTTTTATATCATTCTTGGTCAAAAGAATTAATATAAAGTAAAAGTAATGTCAAAGCTGTTGTGTACTGTTATGTAATTTAATTTGTATTGTATTTTATTTTTTTATTTAAATAAATGGTAAATTGTACAACTCTTTTATTCCATTTCATATAAGGGTCTATCAATCTCTTTCTAGACAGATAATGTTCTTTATATACAGTCAAGTTAATGTCATTAATTTGTTTTTATATGTTTTGACTAAGTTTCAGCACATGTAAGTTTATTAAATGTAAACGTGATTATTAAGAAACAGACTAACTTCCGTGGCCGTGAGACTTGGTAGATAGCTCAGTTGGTTAGAGCATCGGCACGGATCGCTTAGGTCGTGGGTTCAAACCCCACCCGGTATTAGTTGATTTTTCGAATTTCTCATTAAATGTTTAGACATTTATTAATTTGGTCGGTCTTTCTATAGCCATGTTAATTCAAGCTCAAAAATGTGCCTACTCTGTTTAGCTGTTCTAAGATCTAAAGTAACGTTTAATAAATAACAATAGGCTAATGGGTAATTACGAGACTTGCGATACTCTTGCTGCAAGACCAAGACCAAGAACAAGACTGAGAGCGCAATACCAAGACCAAGAACAAGACCAGGTGTATTGGCGCAAGACCAAGACCAAGACTGGCTAAATCTCGTCTTGTTCTTGCATTTGGGTAACACTAATTTTATGGGATGCTAAACACAAAGATCATAATAAAATGAAAGTACATGACGCATGTATAAGAATAAAGGAAATAATGAATATTATTTTATTTTATTTTATAGGATAGGGTGACAAACTAGCACAAAGTCCACCTGATAGTATGTGGATACTGTGGCCCATAGACATCTACATCTATCCTCGATTACGAATCAAAATGCAGATGAGTTGTCACTCGTGAGGACTAGAATGGAATGCCTATTTTCCAGTAAAAAGCGTCTCCGGTTCTCTACACTCACCATACGAAACACAGCAGCATTAAGCTACTATTTTACGTTGGTATTCTGTGAGAGCGTGATCCTTCCCCGGTGGAGCCGACCCATTTGTGCTACAACTATACTACTAATATAACTGCAGCATGGCTCTGCTACGAAAAGCGCGGAAGTGACTGATTGAAAAAAAAGAAAGTCTAATGTCCATTATAGAAATTATAAGAAAAAGGTGAAGCAGTCTGAAAGTAAGTATGGAGCAAGCAGAGACAAAATTTTCAAGCCCATTTGAATTGCCTTTGAGGTGATCGATGCTTTTCTCGAAGAAGGCGATAACTGTAAAAAAAACTACAAATACGGTTTTTTTTTATCTTTTGTATACACGTAATTGTCGTGAGCCAAAGCGCATAGCGTCAGGGCGATAGCAGTGCATATTTCAGCGTCTATTCTCGACGAGCACGCGAACTAAACTATGAACGATTGGAAATTTGGAGGGATATGCTTTTCGCGACAACATCGCGGCAAAATTACGGAGTGAATTCACGCCGTGAACAGTGTTACCACTTTAGTGATTTTGTCACTAGATCTAGTGAATTTTAGGGATTAGACAGTGATAATCTTAAAAAAAATTGAACACTGAAAAATTATTTGATGACTTTTAGTGATATTTATCGAATGTTGTGCTTTGGATCCAGGGTACACTTTGCCGAGTAAAACATACTGGCTGTTTCTGAACGTAGCTTTAGACGTTTTTGTTTGGTTATGCTTGGGGATTCCCCAACTAATAAATCAAACCTAACAATTATGTTAAGTTTATATGAGTGAGTGCTGCATACTATTGCTTGTATTTAGTTAGTTGCTAGTTTTCGTTCGTGAAAGTAGGAGACAATTCTTATCGAAATCATTCAAGTCAAGATTTAAACTTTTTGTGTGAGTTTTTTGTGTAGTATTTATTTCGCGTGATCATGGACATGCCACTGAAAAAAAAGACTTTTAATTCTCAAAAATATCGGAAAGAATGGGAAACCCACGAAGAGTTCAAGATTTGGTTACGGCCTGTAGCAAACGATCCTACAAAAGCCTTTTGTACTTTTTGTCATTGTGAAATGTTTTCAAGAAATGACGACATTAAGAAACACAGAGCAACAAAAAACCATTTAGATAAATCTGACATAGTGTCTAAAAACCGACAAATTGAATTTCTGCCCGCTTCTAAAAATAATAAAAACACGTTAAAAGTTGAAGGAACATTGTCCCTGTTCATTGTAGAACACACATCGATACAGCAAATTGACCACTTAACTGAAGCTTTAAAAAATGTATTACTGATTATAAACTGATTTGAAATGATGTAATAAATCAGTTTATAATCAGTAATACGTAATAAAGAATATGTTAGCTCCTCACTTCAAACAGATGCTATTGGATGATATTGGATCACAAAAGTATAGTGCACTATTAGATGAATCCACTGACCTCAGTGTATCGAAATTATTGGGGATAGTAATTAGATATTTCAGTTGCACGCAAAATAAAGTTGTATCTGCATTTCTAGCATTAGAACCACTGAGGAGCGCGGATGCTCGTGGAATTGTTAATGCCTTGGTAAATTGTTTACAGGCTCATGATATTCTATTAAAAAACTTAATTGGAATTGGAGTGGATAATGCCTCTGTCATGACTGGAGTCAATAATGGCGTGCATAATATTTTAAAAACGGAATATGGCGTACCTAATTTAATTCTAGTCAGATGTGTTTGCCACTCATTGCAATTGGCGGTGTCACATGCATCAGAGCAAACGTTACCGCGACATATAGAGTTTCTCATTAGAGAAACCTATAATTGGTTCTCACATTCACCCAAACGCTGTGATGAGTACAAAGATATATATGAGACAATAAATTGTGGCGATCAGCCTTTAAAATTATTGCGGCCTTGTGATACTCGTTGGATGTCCATTGAAGAAACTGTAACCAGAATATTGTCTCAATGGGAAGGACTCAAATTGCATTTCTTTTTGAACAAAGATAATTGCTACACAGCACAATTGCTTCATTCGATGTATGACTATGAGAGGAATCGCCTTTATATGTGGTTTTTAAGGAGCATCTTGAATGATGTCCAAATTGGAGTAAAGAGTTTTGATAGTGAAGACTCAAATCCAGTTGCCCTACTGAACACGTTAATGACATTGCTTCGCTCTATTTGCAATAGAGTGCTGATGATGACTTAAAAAGATTATTTGTCCATTCAAATAGAAGCCCACTTGAATCCGGTACCGTATTTAGGATATCTTTTTGAATCACAAGTACAAAAGACCACTTTACCCAATAATGTCATTAATGCAGCCAGGAAACATTGTATTGATTTTACAGTCAAATTAGGAAAACAGATTCAGCAAAGACTTTCTTCTAACTACATTATTTTGGAGAAAATGTGTCAACTGAGTGTGGAAAATACTCTTTTCCAGGGCAAAGACAACAATATGGCAGACCTTGCCGCGGAACTCGGATTCAATGATGAAGCAATAGACAAACTGTTACAGCAGTGGCATGGTATAAATTATGTTAAATGGAATGCTACACATAACGTCCTTGATTTCTGGGCTGAAGTGCGAAAATATACGAATGCTGCTGGAATAAATACCTTTCAAGAGTTATCTGATCACGCTATATCCGCATTGTCACTTCCTAACTCAAATGTTGAGGTAGAAAGGGTATTTAGTGCTATGAACATCGTGAAAACAAATTAAGAAACAAAATAGCTGTAAACACCCTAAATAGCATTCTTTTTATAAGAAATTAGTTAAAAATAATGAAGAAGAACTGTTACAGTTACGAGCTCCCGGATGATATAATTACTGCTATTGGAAGCAATTCTAAATATTAAATCAAAAAAAGTATTAAATCAAAAAAAATCTGACAAAACTGATGTTCCATCTCAGCCGTCTACATCTGCAATAATAATCGATCAAGATGAAGAAGTATTTGAAGTTGATTTTTAGTATTGTCATGTTTATTTACATTCATTGTATTCACAATTAAAATATTATTTTTTGATTTACCCTGTGATTTAATTTTAAATGATTCATTGAATTCTGGGGATTTTTTTAGTTAAAAATATCGTTAAATCTGGTGAAATTTCAGACCAAAACTAGTGAAAAAGTTTTCTGCAAGGTGGCAACACTGGCCGTGAATCACACAGGCGTCTGGAGTCCGCATGAAAAGTGCGAGCGAAGTTGCCTGTAAAAGACGAATGAACGATTTGTGTTGAGGTGGGGGAACAGAAAATGACACTTGACGTAATGTCTTAAAAAGTTATATTATGTCGAATAGTGAGTCCGATGTGTAAGCTGTAGCTTTCTACACTTCACATCGATATGTCACACCCCCATGTGAGGAGCAAAAGACTAATAAAGACAAAGATTGATGAAGCATTTTCTGAGTTATCACGTCTGATATCATTATTATTCACAAAACAATGGAATAGAAGTACGATAGCACGCAATCGTAATACCTATTTGTTTTTATAGTATAAACTTGAACATTTATATAGCGATACAGCAAATTCTTAAAATAGCTATTAAAATAATAACCTTCAAGATGATGACTAAAAACAAATAATGATAGCTTCGTAATATGGCAGAGTGACTTTAACATAATATTATGTTGCAGAGCATCACAAGATAGCAAAGCTAACTTGGTTGTTGGCTTTTAGTATTAAATAATGCTTTTGTTGCAAGCTTACTAAGTATGCTCTTGAAATATGAAATTGTTGGTAAATCTTAGTTAAGGGTTTTTCACTTTGGATGTGGGAAATACTTTCAAACTCGTCGGACTTCGATATCGCTCCGAAACCTAGAGATTGCGTCAGTGAACCGCCGTGCGTCGGGAGGGATGGTTGATTTCGATCTTCGTAAAGTTACGTCGCGATCTCGGCATAAACTTTTGAAAGTGAAGTGATGTGAGGGCTGTTGTAGATTGGAGTACTTAATAGTGATTTGGTGTTGTGCAGTGAGGTAGAGCCATATGTGTGTAGTTATCACGGTGCGAGTAAGTGTTACGAGTGTTAAGGTTGCTATCTAGTATATGGAGATATAAAGGTTTTTTTGCGAAATGCAGAAAATATAAGTAAAATTAGCGAAAATAGAAATTCTTCTAAAATGAGGAAAATTAACACATTTTTCGCTCATGATCCAAATATATATTTTAAAATCAAGATTTAGCATGCTATGCTTTTTTAATTGTAAATGTTTTAGAAGTAATAGGATAACGCCGTCAAACATGAAACACCTATAATTTTGATACATTTTAATGTAAAAAAGCCTGTAATACATTTTATATGACATAACAAGCTTATGGTTAAAACAGTAATTAGTAAGTAATTCAAAACCCGACTGCGTTAAATTTCTACTATAAAGGTAAAAATGCCAATTCCACAATTAAGACAAATTTAATTCGATTCATCATTCATCTAATATAGAATTACAACTAGCAGAAACGAAATAACCACAAACACAATGAGACAATTTGAAATTGCTAAAAATTTATCAATTTCTATGAATAATAGTCAGGCTTAATACACTATAATATCGATTGATATCATAGTTCGTAAACATGAAGGTAACAAATTCCATTATATCAAATAATGAGTGAAATAAAATGTTATAATTTTTTGTAAATATTATTCAGCTTATATTTATTGGTGTTTATACACTGCTACTCATCATTTATCAATACAGCCTTTCACAAGTGCACTGCAGAACATAGGCCTACCCCAAGAAATGCCACAAAGCACGGTCCTAAGCCACCTGCACCCATCGACTTTCTGCATGTCTTACCAAGAGATCCTCCATCTAGTTCGCGGCCGTCCTACACTTCGCCGTCCGGTACGAGGCTGCCACTTGAGAAATTTTCTTCCCCATCGGTTTTCAATTCTTCGAGTTATGTGGACGGCCCATTATCACTTCAGCTTACTAATCCGTTGGGCTATGTCGATAACACCACTAATACAATTAGTAAATTAGTAATTTATTTTTACGATATTTTACTCACTATTTAATTGCCTTACAACAGCCACTGTAATCCCCCAGTGTAATAAAATAGATTCGCAAAAAGTCTAATGTACCACATTCGTTTTAAATTCTTCGCGGTGCGCCGTTCCGTTTCATTACGTTAATAACGGCATCAATAACGAAAAACAATTGCGAAATGGTAATAGAACTTATAAATGTGTAAATATGAGACGACAACTGCTAATTGTACAATTTAATTATCAACTCTGGAATCTAACTCAAAATAATTAATGAAAAAGTAGCGGTTGATAAAGTTGGTCGCCCTACAGATAAAACTTGTTTGGTGGATGTTTAGGAATTTATTTCTATTAACTTTAAATTTGATTCCAACAATGTCTCTTCCGTAAACATGGGTGCTGTAAAACACTTACTATACTTTACTTACCTGAACTAGAACCTGTATCCCCAGATGTAATATATATAAATATATATATATATATATATATATATATATATATATATATATATCTAACAAATATTTTCTGTTTCTATATATAATATAAAAAACATAGCAACTAGTAAGGGTTAATTTCATGAAAATATATTATCACATATACACTTAAAACAATTAGAAACTTTTCTGTATCATCGTATCGTACGTTGAACATTATAATGAACCAAGTTGTGTGGTGAGCGGTGAGCAGTGAGTAGTGTCCGGCGAGCAATTGCCGGTGAGCAGTATGCGGTGAGCGGTGATGGTCGCGGTGCGATGCGATGCGCACGCGGCTAGTGCTGAACGGGCTGACAGCGGAAGTGGGCGAGTCGCGCGCTGGCCCGCCCGCCTCGCCAGAGCCCTACCACGAGCTGGAGCTGTACCGCCAGCTACTGGCGCTGCCGCGTCGTGCGCTCACCCCAGACCCAGAGCCACCACCAAGAGGTACTTTTTTATAAAATTATAATGACACACTAACATAAGTTCCACTTGATGTTAACTAACTTCGGCAGCACATGAAGGCATGTAACCAACTTAAATAAAAAAGCTGTTCATATGTGGGAGGAACACTTTTCTACCTAAGAGTCCATCTAGGTAGGTACCACCCTCTTACCTGCCACTGAATAGCAGTGCTTCCCCTCACTATATGAAACATATCATCATTTTGCTACTACTTTACGTAGGTAATCTGTGCGAGCGTGGTCTTCTCCGGTCGAGCAGACCTACTTGTGCTACAGCCATACTGCAGTGTGGCTATACCGTTTTGAAAAGTATTAAGTTTATGGTTACGCCTGGAAAATGTTGTAAATAGCTAAGACAATATACATATAAATACTGAATGGAGGCAGTTCTGCCACTGAATAAAACATTACTTACCGTAGTTTATAGGTTTTAATATTTGGTTAATAACACATATGAATATGAATTCTGATATAAACAAGTATTATTTTTATTTTCTTGTTGTTTTTTTTTAAATAAATGAATAAATTACCTAATAAATGAAACAACGTGTGTCACAGACGAGCCAGCGCGGCGGTGCTGCTCGCCCGCGCCCGCGCACACACGCGCACGCGCCCGCCTCACAGCACGCGCCGTCGCACGCCCCGCCAAGGTAAGCACAAGAACTGCTGGTAAAAACTGCAGGGTCGTAACCACATTCAACACTGCTAGTTGCAAATAAATGCAATAACCAATGAGTAGTCTGTATATTCTTTGTACTCTGAACTCTTTTTGTAGGAGTAATAATAATAACAATGTCCTTCAGACTCAATTACGGTCACAACTGCCAGTCTCTACGGAGACCAGCCATATGTGCAGGATAGGATTATAGTGCGCAAGTGACGGGACGGTAACCGACACGACCGGAAAGAGATCAGGCGCGGGACATACTTTTCGTGCTTTCCGAGGCTAAGGAGTTAAATATCGCCAGCTTCCTGACTCCTGGCTGCTAGTGGGAATTTATTGCTAGGATTTGAGCCGGTAACCCCATAACCAGCAAACGCATTTAGATAGATCACAGTCATAGTGGAAATGGAGCACACAGGAGTAAAAGTGATAATAGAGCATACGAAATCGAAACCTTAGGAATTAAAAGTAAGTGTGGTGACGGCCCGGGTCACCCACCGCTAAAGGAGACAGACAATTAAAAAGTTTAATGACAACTGTTGAAAGGTTCTTAAAGCTTGACTTTAAAGGTACCTCTAGTTTTAACGCAACGCCGAGAATGGATGTAATTATAAATTATTTATGCTCTCTTTCTGCCAGAAAAATTTCATTCATATTCATTGTTCTTAACCGCTTTACTTTTCCATAACGTCTGGATGCTCTTGACTGAATGACTGAATTCTGTCTTCGCTTTAGATAGTAACTGCACTTACTAAATTTAAATTTCTTGAAACAGTGATGGAATAAGTTCGATATTGAGAAGTGTTTTTTTTAGGGTTACATGGTTACACAGTGAAACATAATAAATTCGAGCTCTACACTTAGCGTCATAATCTAGTTAATTTTAAGATTTTCATATTATATTAAACATTAATTTTACATTAAACTTAATTGTTCTAACCATTAGGTTTGCTCATGTGGAAAGAAAGAATGAGGAAAGAGTGAAAAAAAGCAAATTTATGTTGCAGAAGTAAACCGCGGAGTCGGAAAGGGACATCCTAAAATGGGACAAATTAGGAGTACCCTTAACCGACGAACATGTATGCGTAGGTACATGGATGTGGAGGAGGCGAGAGAGGTGTGTCAGGATCGTGCCAAATGGAAGTCTGTAGTCTCTGCCTATCCCTCTGTGTGACAGGCGTGAGTGTTTATGCATATATGTATATGTTCTATCCCTAAATAATGAAAACTAATATTATAAACTTGAGTTTTCAATTTTTCTTTAGTAGATTCTACATAATTATGCTACACGTAGTTTTAATTTTTATCATTGCATGTTATTTTTATAAGACGTATTATTACTTTCTTTAATTGTAATCATATTTGTTCCTCTATGTAAACATTTGTTTAAAAATTGAATAACAATTATTATTATTATATTAATTATTGTAATTATTATAAATACTACGAAGGAAGGACTTAATCCCTATTAGAATTAGCTGCCAGTCAACCTACGACGTTGTGAAAAATTAGTGGCAAGGGGCTTAAATAACTTAATATAATAAACAGGAATAAATATATTGAATAAAACTATATTGACGGATTTTATCGCGTTTTATTAACTATTTTACCTTATTTTTAATTCTCGACGTTTCGGGTGCTTTCCACCCAACACCCATAATCACAGGACTCAGATGTTTGACTTCCCAATGTCATAATTAGCCAGGCTACCTTCAGTTTTTAAACTTTAATTTTCAATCCGATCTACGCAGAACGAGATTACAGTATCGAAGTCTTGCAGTGGTATGCTTGGGTTTGGATTTTATTTTGTTAATTATGGGATCCCAAGCAGACCGCAGCACCCATCCATCTTCTCTATTGAAATTAGGGTGTTTATTGATTTCAATAGCCTCGCGTATCATCCTTGGTAGGAATCAGTGTTCTTTTGCGAGGATTTGTGGTTTATCAAATCTGATGTAATGGTGGGGATGATCTTGAACATGTTCATAGACTGCAGACCTCCCGGAGCATCGGTGCTTCACGTCAGCTATATGTTCTTTCACGTGGATTTTTATAGGTATTTTTGTTTGACCTATGTAAGAGAGACCACATTCACGACATAGCTTGTACAATGTACACTCCTGCATTTTCCTACGTTTAGAACTTTAGTCGGTGCATAATTGCGTAATTATATATTAAGAAGTAATGACATGGACCAATAAAATATTTGAAGCTAGTAAACTTTAATTTTCCTAATATATACCTTTTTATAATACAAAAAAATATTGAAAAATATCTCTGAGGATATTTTTCAATATTTTTTTTTCAATTAAATTTAATTTCAATTAAAACTAAAATGAACACTTCTGCTCTATGAGACCTGAGGTAGAAGTTATATTTATTTATAGACTCACAACACCGTGGTTAGGCAAAACGTGTCTTAACAACAGTGAGAAGAATGTCGCCTCGACACGTCGACCGTCATTACACATAACCTACTTGTTCTAACACATTTTATGTACGAGTAAATCAAAACAAATATTAGTTTATATTTATTCATAGATTAGGCTATATTTTGCATTACAAGATGTAAAGTTTTGTGGGTCCGTTGTGCGTAGATTAACGTTCCCACCTCGCGGCACATAAACTTTGTTTTGACTGAAGAGACAAACGAGCTAACAGTCCACCTGATGTAGAATGGTTCCTTCAGTCCATTAGCACATACAATACACTTTATATTAAGAAGGTACAGGTATATAGGCCACATATGCGTTTTCACCTCTGAGAACTAAGATGAAATTTCTTACGGCCTATAAATATACTGGCTATCTTAATAATTAACGCCAGAAATGAGGAAGGACTCCATATGTACCGGTACCGTGGAAGAAAAAAAAGAAGTTATGCTATAAATAAGTTATATTATAAACATTATAAGTTTGAAGAAAGTGCATTTATATGCCGTGATAAAATGAGCTATGATCACATGATGCTGAAAACGTCTCACCCTGCTAAATCACTTGTTCTTACTAACCCTACCACTGACCACTGTACAGTCATTCTTGATGTGATGTTTGAACCTCTGCGACGCAATCTGGCACTAAAAACCAAAATTTTAATCAATTTTGATGCCACTTTGAATGACATTAAGACGTACTTACCTGATATATTAACAATAACAGACCCTTCTGAAGCTGCCCAGGTTTTGGTTAATAAAATCTCCACTGCGATTAAAACAACCAAACTATAAAAAGTGTCCCTTCAAGAAAGATACATATCAAGCCCTGGATAACCTCTGGAGTTTTACGTTGCCTTCGCAATCGCGACAAACTTCATCTAAAACTAAAAAAAGTATCCGTATAATGAAATCTTGAAAGTAACCTATACACGTTATAGAAATTATTGTAGTAAACTTGTACGAAAACTTAAAATAATGCACGAAAGAAACAATTTAACGAGGGCTAATAAAAATCCTAAATTACTGTGGAAAACTATAAAACAATAATAAAAATGACTATATATACCATATATATATATATATATATATATATAAGGATGGAGGATAGGAGGATAAGATAACCTACTCTCACTTAAATCCTCATCGATGGAAGCTGCAAATTGTGCTAATAATTACTTCTCTAACTTAGGTAAACGTCTGGCTGAAAACTTATTATCGTCCCCTATGTCTAATAATTCTATTCGTGGCATAAATAATATTAAATGTCCCTCTTCATGCAATTCTTTAGTTCTTTTAGCAACAGATACAGCGGAAATTAATACAATCATCTGTAACTTATCTAACGACTCCGCCCCCAGGTGGGATAACATTCCTACTACTTTTATTAAAATGGCCAAAAATTATCTCATCCCCGTCATTTGTCATGTGTATAACCTCTGTTTCTACAAAGGCTGTTTCCTCTCTGTTTTCAAAAAAGCTATTGTTACGCCCATCTATAAAAGTGGAAATAAAGATGAAATTGAAAATTAGAGGCCTATCTCTGTACTTCCAGTTCTAGCAAAAATTTTGGAAAAGCTCATTTACAACCGCATTAACGAATTCCTTTACAGAAACAGCTCGCTATCAAATAATCAATTTGGCTTCAGAAATGGCGTCTCCACTGAAGACGCAGTTCTGGCACTTTCCGACACTATCTGTAAGCACCTAGATGCAGGCTATAAATGTGTCGGCGTCTTCATTGATCTTGCAAAGGCGTTCGACTCTGTTTCAATTCCAATATTATTACATAAGCTTTATCACATCGGCATAAGAGGGACACCCCATAAGCTATTCACAGACTACCTAACGAATCGCCTACAGCATCTAAAACCTGGTGACATTATCAGCCAGTCATCTCCAATTACTTACGGTGTTCCACAAGGCAGTGTACTCGGACCGACATTGTTTTTGATATATGTGAATGACCTCTGTAGTCTCAAACTTCCCAATTGCGATATATTTACCTATGCGGAACCGCGCTGATTTTCAGTGAAAAGAGTTGGGATTCTCTTAGAATTACGACATACTGAGATCAGGATTACGACATATATCAAATTACTTAAGATATTAACTATTAACACTTAATGTATCAAAAACCCAATTTGTTCCTTTTACGATACGAAAATCTACCTTACCACACTCGGACTTTGCTCTCAAAATTCATAGCTGCTCCCAACACCAGGCGAAAAATTGTCAATGTGTTGATATTGCTAGATCGTCTACTATTAAATATCTAGGTATCACTATTGACCAGCATCTTATACGGAACAAACAAATTGAGTGTACCATTGACAAGGTAAGAAAGCTTATGTGGGTTTTTAGAATGCTCAGACATGTCGCAGATAATAAAATCCTTATATGTACGTATAAAGCACTAGCCCAATCTGTCTTAAGCTACTGCATTACAGCTTGGGGTGGAGCAGCTAAGTCCTATTTAATAACTCTTGAAAGGGCTCAGAGAGCATTACTGAAAGTGATGTTCTTTAAACCAATCCGTTTCCCAACTCATGAACTACACAATTCTAACAAAATCTTAACAACCCGTCAAATGTACATTTTAAAGAGTGCCATTCGAACCCACAGCACTTTACCATACACTGCCCCTCAGACACTAAAACGTAGAATTTTATCTGTTTTCAATATTCCATATTGTAAAACCAAATTTAAGAAAAAAAATTTGCCTATCAATCAAAACATCTATATAATAAATTAAATAGTAGGCTTAATATGTATCCCCTAACTTGTGCTAAATTAAAAACATTTGCTAACAACTACTCTGCTTAGCCTCAACTATGAAGAAACAGAACTGCTTATTCGCACGCACACACACACACACACACACACACACACACACACACACACACACACACACACACACACACACACACACACACACTTTCACTCTTTCTTAAGTATCAAAAATGTCATCAATTCATGTCTTAAGGATTGTTAAAGCACTAATATAATATGTAATATCCTATGTTTCAAATTGTTAAAATTTATCTGTTGGAAGAGCGGGGTACCCCGTAACACAGGTTTTACCAACCCAGTGCAGGGGCTCTTGCCACTTGTTTGTTACTACCTTTTGAAACGCAATAAACAATTTTTAATTTTTTAGTTTTAATTTAATTTATGTCAGAGCGCGCGCAGTCAGTATTTATACGCTGATCAAAATTACCTGGCTTTGATATCAAAAAAGCAACCACGTCGCATATGCTCATATTATTGACCATTACCATTCTTACCAATTAATTTGTTAGACTTACACCTTACAGAAGTTACTATTTTCCATGGAAAACAAAAGTTGAGGATAAACTCGTGGTATACTCACATGCATGCTAATTATCGTGACGTCACTGGATGGATTTAATCATGTCGGATTACGAACAACACGGAGTTCGCAACGTTTGCAACTTTGGAACTGTTGAAGCAAAAGTCGCGAAGTCGTGTTGAGACGGGCTAACAAGGACTCGCCCTTGCTAGCCCTTCTCAACTTCGCCGACTTCGAAGACTTCGCTTCGAAGACTTCGCGACTTTTATCAACTTTTATAGTAGACTGTTATCAAGTTTAAATTGTAGCAATAGTGGGACGCGCGGGGATTAACCGCGGGACAAACAGTTCGCTCGGCTTTATTTTCAACGACTGCTTGCTTGGAAGTTTTAGACATTAGACCAATATTAAACGTTGGTGTTTTGTGAACGTTATAGATGTTTTGTTGCCTGTTTGTGAAAAATGATTTTTGAAAGGACAATGGTATATAAAATACAAAGCGACGATGCAGTAATAATGTTTATAACAATGTAGAATATGGAAATTAAAGAGGCAGTTTACCCGTGGTAACAAACTTTTGTTAGCTGGACCTGTATGTACGTATGTAACGGAATCTTTTAACTTCATTTTTACCTACCTCTAGGAGGCTGATTAATTTGAAAATTTGTACAGGGGTCAAGGGCCGATGACAATACAATAATCTCATAACTTTATATTAATGTCATGACTAGGATCATCAGGATAAAAAAATATATTTAGATTAGTAAGCAGGTTAAGCGTGTATCACTCGCAGAACACCGATGAAAATGCCATTCTCCTTTATCGATAGACGATCAAAAACGTTCTTAGTAGTAGAATATGGAAGCTAAAATTTCAGAAAATAAATTATAGTTTAAAAATACTAAAAAAAAACACGCCTTCATAGTAATCGAACTAAAAAGTAGAAAATAATTTTTAACAAAAATTCAAATAAATTGAAATAGCGTGGGCTGCTTAATAATATTATTATAATAATTCTAATATTGCATACAGTAACTAACAAAATGATTCTCACATTTGATATCAAACATCCCACTCTTTTTCAATTTATTTGAATTTTTCTTAAAAATTATTTTCTACTTTTTAGTTCGATTACTATTAAAGCGTGTTTTTAAACTATAATTCATTTAGACAATGATTTCTGTCTAACGTTCAAAGTTAAGCTAAATATTATAGGTTAGAAAAAGATTGCAAAAGGTGACTCTGTATTTTGATTCTTAATCGAGAATAAATATGTCACTTTATTTTATAATAAAGTTGTATAATTATTATACTCGGTTAGAATAAAACAGTGACGCCTCTAGCACACCGGAAACAAGTTGCGTAGCATTAATGTGGAGCCGTACCGGTAGATGGCAGAAAAGTAATAATAAATTTTTTAAGAGCGTGATAAATCAAAAGTAAAATGATATAATTTGCAGCACCATTACCTCTGCCTCTCCAGACAAAAGAAATAACGAGATAAAAGGACAACGGCTCGTATTCTTGTAACAATTTTTTGTTCTATGTCAATATTTTTTAAAGATTTTATATACTCAGACCTACGGCGTAGAATACGAGTACAAAAAAGCGTAGCACGTAAAACACGCTACGATATAATATCATCATAAAAAAAACCTCTACGGCCGTTCGTCACTCCATCTAGTAGCGATCGCGCTACACTGTACTTGCCAGTTCGGGACTTTGTTCAATTCTACTCAGTCGATCTTTAGAACTTCTATACCGCTACCGTTACAGCCTATTAAAGACCACTGCTGGACATAGGCCTCCACCATAAATTGTCTCATAGGGGGAATATTTGACATATTACGTAGGCGAGTTGGTAACCGCAGTTTTTTTTAAATTTTTTGGTTTTTATTAAGAAGACGCTGCTGCTCATCTCCTGCTTTACTTCCCACTGTCACCTTTATGAAAACCCCAGAGGACGATATAGGGTAGTAGGTATGATTACACTACCTCTACCTACCTACACGGAACCTCATAACGGTGGTTTGCAATGCAACACCCGACCTATTCCTACTTTACCTAATTGTACTAGATAAAAACTCTAGTTCTGTTGCTGATATTTCGTCACACTAATTATCATACCGAGACAGCATGCACAGCCTAGGAGCCAAATTTTGGCTTTAGACCGGTCGACTAAATTAGCTATTCTGTCTTGATTAAAGTTGGACTCAGCTAATCGGACATTTTGTCAAATATTTATTTTTATATAAATGAACTGTCAAAAAACATTACAGTTATCTTGATGGTGAGCACTGATTACAGGCTACTTAAAACAATAAAGATGTGTTATCACTTTTAAAGACTAAGATGTAATGCCAGTAATTATACCCTTGAGACCAGAACACAGCAGCGCACGCACTGTTGTTTAGCGCCAGGAATAAGTAAGAAGGTAACACAAACCGGACAGACCCCTCATAGAAACGGAAGTCCTACCACCTAGTGAATGCATATTTTATACGTGGCACAGCCACGCTGCTTGCGACATAATTCTGATGTTTTTCAAATAGTAAGTGACGAAAACCGCTAATTCTTTTTACTGGAAATGATTGACGACACACTCGATCTTATTTCTCACGGGTGTCAACGCAACTGCGTTATGACTCATAATCAAATATTAGTTTGTGTATGCAGTATGTATAATGTCTTTACGACCAGCTTGGTTGTTATTCCGGTTAGTACCTAATGACATGAAATTAATCAATAATGTATACTGAAATTAAATTAATTTAACTGAAAAAAATCTCATTGACCTCACGATAAAACTAAAATTTCGCTTTTAATACGTCATTTTTAAATTTACTAACTACGTTTTCAAAATGAATACCAATAGGCCAGAGCAAAACCCGACAAAATATAATATTATTAGTGCGATATTACAATCTTTTTATATTTAGAGTTGACACGTTGACATACAACCACGTTCCGTCTCCGTCCCGTGCACGTGCTGATTCCGTAATGTATGCAGCGACCTGAAAATAATATAAATGACAATTCCGAGGCGTGAGGTAACAATTTGAAAGAAAGAAAGAAAGATATTAATTTCGCCATTTGTTAACAAATTAGCTCTTAATACTCAAAGTAAACATTATGTATAAATAATCTTATAAATAGACTGAATTATTCACTAACAATGAAAAATAAACCGTTAAAACAATGCAAGCAAGGTACAAAATTAATATAAAAAAGCGAATAGCTAGCTAAAAAAAACTTATTTTATGAGATATGGTCCAAATAGGACTGCAACTCAAGAAACGCTAAGATGTGTCATATACCTGCACATCGTACAAGCCAAACATTAACATTTAACATAAGATGAAGAATAATAATCATATGCAAACTATCTCAAGTTTACTTTGCTTTTAGCAAATTGACAATCATTTTTAAATTAATTTCATCTTATTTTGTTAAATCTAATAAAATCTCCAGACAACCTTATTTTCACACAGCTACGTATACATAAATATTCAACAGCGTCGCCTCTTTCACTGAGGACAACGTCACGGCGACGTTCGCATGATGAAAAGGATTTAATAACGCGAGATATGGGAGGAAATTCCTTAGAAATTAGATCAAGCAATTTATTAATATCTAATTTGCATTATCGCTCACTCTCGCACGATTCGGGTTCACGTGTGTTGACGATTAATCGTATAGTGGTAGTGTAAGAATATCCCCTACCAATAAATCATAATAACATAGGCTAGCAAAAGCCTTAATCGGACTCACATCTTAATCGAATGGAAAGATGTGTTTTACTGTAAGTATTACAAACGACAAACAAAGCCATTTGGTTCGAATGGGAGGTATGTCGGCAATAAAAGAGCTGACCAAAAGAGGGAGCAATACGTTATGCTATTTCTGCACATAATGCCCGCAATGGATTTGACCAGATAGAAGTGACCAATAAGATTCTGAACGCAACTCTGCCTTGAGTCAATAGATACTAGGTGGCATTTTGCAGCACTAGTCTATATTATGGCAGCAATACTTCTAGCCTAACACTAGAGCCGTGATAGCTCAGGGGCTAAGCTCTCCCTGCAAATTTCACAGTACTCAAGCAACCCGAGTTCGATCCCTGCCGGAACCAACGAAATTACTAATTGTAAACGTGTCCGGCGGTTAATAAAAACATCGTGAGGAAACCCGCATATCTGAGTAATAAGAAAAAAAATATTTCGAAAACATGTGAAGTTCGCCAAAACGCAGCAGGGGTAGCACGGCCAACATTTCCTTGCCTTCAAACCCTCTCAGGAATGAGAGGAGGCCTATGCCTAGCGGCGGTACGTTTATATCCTAAAATTTTAACTCTAATTTTATGCCACGCTGCAGCTATATTATGGTTGTAGCACGAATGGGTCGGCTCAAATGAGGTAGATCCGCGCTCTCAGTGATTACCAGCGTAAAGTAGTAGCTTAATGCTGCTGTGTTTCGCATTGGGAGTGTAACAAACCGGAGAAGCCTTTTTACTGAAAACGACCATTCCATCACAGTCCTCACACCTCACACACTCACAGGTGACAATGCTTCTGGATTTTGATTCTTAATCGACATTGAGCTATTATGTACTACGTACTAGAGGCGACACTGCATTCAGCTACTCTGTTCGATTCAACTGCGGTGCATACACTGCACTTTAATCGGTCACTCGCTAGGCGCTTGTTCAGTTCACACGTGTTGTGTTGATTTAAAAAAATCTCTTTAGAAAATATGCCGTCGTGTGTAATTAGATATAGCACAAATAATTCAAGAAATGTCAGTAAAAACCAAGGAATTACTTTTCATCGGTTGATAAGATATTTAATCAATAAAAAAGTATTATAGTTTAATAATAAAACAAATTATTCCTAAGACGCCATCTCATGTCATGGAATATAGATTATGAAATTAATTTGTTCAGATGCGACATTTCTGTGGGTACTTAAGTTTAGGACGAATATATTATTATACTTTTTTTTTGTAGAAACATATATAAGTTATCATAATTAGACTAATTTTTTATATTTAAATCTGCTGTTTATTCTTTTATTTTATTTTTAGATTTCCAGATCAAAGTTAAAGTGGAATAAATTCGTCCATTGTTTAACTCTCGCGTGCCCAGCATTAATGAACGCGACTCCTATTCTAATTTAAATAAATATATTTGTAATTTAAATGTTATATTAATAAGTTTTGTTAATCATACATTTAGTATGCTTTTTTATATTTGACATAAATACCTTTAAAAATATTCAGATAAAAAAATCATTAAAATATAATTGTGATATAATATTATGTAAAATTATATTAAATAAGCAAATATAATATACAAAATAAATGATAAAATTTAAAAATTGACTCGATATAATTTACCTATTTAACAATACAATCTATTATTACCTACGGATCATTCTACCTATGTTTATTCTATGATAAAAAAAACAACCGCGCGAATACAGAGCAGCGCACATTTTTTGTTTGAAATGGCTGTTCTAGTACGTAAGTACGTATTACTTCAATGTTAATTGAGGATAAATATACATGTCTGTGAGCCACATCATCCTCTTATCGTTATCATTTGTACTCTGTACTCGTTTGTCAGCCTTATTCTATTAAAAAAACTATACATTTGAATAGACTGGCGCTCTTTAGCATCTGTCCTGTCTTTCTTACTGACGCATATTTTACACAGAGCTGAGCCTAGCCATCTCTTGACTAATAATTTAATTTGAAATTGCTTTTGTGATCCTATTTATTGTTAAAAACTAAAAATTTGGTTCTAAATATAAATAATAATCACAGTGTTAATATTTATTTGACAAGTGGCTTCTTATCAAACACACTTGGTCTGTGGCCAACCCATTTGACCGTTATATGAGTATTTCGAAATACGATTAAAAAAGAAAATCTTCACCGCCTCAGAAGATCACAAGGGTCTTCTTGTATACAGAAAGTGCACATGACAAACATAATTTTGCTATTCTACATGGTAATTCTGCAAGCATCGTCCTTCCCCGGTCCAGGAGACCTATACATACTACAACCGTACGTACATAACATACGATAACAAAGTTTAGTCTGCCACGCTGCTTTATGCATATTGACGGACTTCACATGTTTTTGAAATATTTTACCTGACGATTATATTAAGACGTTACGTGTTGCACACATAGATTTTCAAATAACTTATTTTTGGTCCTTTTTTATAACAGTCATGACGTGACGCATAATAAATTTATCAATTTTATTGTATCTTAATAATACGATACCTCCGAAGTAATTCAACTGATTTTGCTGATCTTCTTTAATAGTATAATTTTACAGTGGTTCTATATAAATTTAAAGCAGATTAAAACTTGAAGCCAGTTTATATATTTTTTTAATTAAACCAATTATTATGTCGTAAACATTTAGCAGTAAATACTTAACTAAAGAAACAATGGATTTGTTTCTGTTTCTGCGCACAGTTCTATTTCTTTACCTTACAGAGAGGACCAGTCAAAAGTACTGCAAAGTTTTCTTCGCCTCTTTGTTTTGAATCACTGCTTTTCATTAATGAAATGGGACGGCTGTTTTCAAACTCGGCGGCGATGAGCGAGCGACAGTGATCGTGAGAGACTGAAAAATCTTGCGTGTTTCAAATTTTATAAAACCATGAAACAGCTGAGCATCCTTGATGATGACGCTTTTCAGTAAATAGGTGTGCAGGTACTTTATATGGTGTATTAAATCGATTGATATTATCGCTGTAGCTGTATTATGGTTGTAACACGAATGTGTCGGTTCGCACTGACCTCTATATATACAAGTACGCTGGACTGGCTATACACCGTGACATAATGAGGCAATTTGATTTACGCCATTTTGGCGCTGACAGCAGAAGTGCACGTCCACGGAACTAATAATAGAGATAAGACAATGTGACAAAATATATCGATAAAAATTCTATACCCTACCTATACCTAAATAGAATGGACTCTATGGATAGATGGACTATACCCGTAACGTCCATTCTATTTATTTATCATGTTAATATAATGCCATTATCATTAATCATCATTAAAGTCCTTTACAAGTCCACTGCTGAACATAGGCCTCACCCAAGGAATGCCATAAAGCACGGTCCTGAGCCACCTGCATCCATCAACTTCATGTATGTCTTACCAGGTTTTCACTCCATCTAGTGGGGGAACTTCCGACACTTCACCTGCTGGTACGAGGCTGCCACTCGAGAACCTTTTTTCCCCATCGGTTACCGGTTCTTCGAGATATATGGCCGGTCATTTGCCACTTCAGCTTACTAATCCGTTGAGCGATGTCGGTCACTCTGGTTCTACTGCCTATATGCTCATTCCTAAGTTTATCCTCCTAAGCTTTCCAACTCCGGAAGTGCCACGTATTCTAGGGGGCTTGACATATCGCAATCCCTGGGTTCTTGATCTCACACTTAATTGCTTTTGTCGGTATATGTTGCGCAAGAGGAAGTTGCAAAAAGTGTGAATGTAAACGATGGCCAGAATTTGTAAATAAGAAATAAATCAAGTAGGGCCACTACGATGTTAAACCACAAATTAAATCTTGAGACTCAAGAGAGAATTAAATCTCTAGATTCGCACTTAGTAAAACCCCATGGTATTCTACCTCCGCCGCAAATTGATAGGGCCTGGAAACGCTTTCATACACACCCGCGGCCTCCCGGCGCCAGCCGCCCAGTGGCAGCCCCTCCTTAGTTGCTGACTTCTCCCCCCCCCCCCGTTTTTCTTCTCAGATAGGGCGCACCAGAAACACAAGGCACACTGCCCTTCGCGGCCTCTGACTCCAACGGCACCACGGACTCCCCGAGCCTGATATGTGAATGGAGCCAGGAAAAAACGAGCACTTGGAAGCATCAAGTGATGCAGCCTCACCAAAGTAGCGAAGGATAGTCGAGTGACATCGCACCGCCCATCGCCCTACCAACACTCCTCTTCCCTGACGACTCCACCTCGACTTCAGCGGTACAGGGAGAGGTATCTCCTATATCCGCAGCCCACTAATACACATCTGACGTGGCTCGACATCATCAGGCGACCTTTTGACACTTGGCTATGGCCCTTGAGTTTGTGGGTAAATGAGAAAAGAAGAAATAAAAAAAACATTCGAAATAATAATCTAATGTTTTATACTTACTGTTACTGGTACTACTAGAAAATATTGTCACAATATTTGTGCTTTTAAGCCATAATTTTAGTCTAGATTCAGTGTGAAATCGTTAATTACTAAACATTTGATAATCATCTGTTATTGGCGATATCAGTAGGAAAGAACATCGATAAGTATTATAGACAAGGAACTCGATAACCCTATTGAATTTTATTGTTTATCAAAACTTAGTAATATACAGGCAAACATGTTGGTATATGTGATATTACGATTAGGAACAAATTTTAAGTGTTTATGTTATCAAATAGTTTTATTTTGTTTAATATTGGCTGTAAATTCACTTACTTGTGAAATGTTATACCACTTCTCTTTTGGTAACGAGTTTTACAGATTATACACACTCTCATTATTATTAAAAATAATTCTTATTATGTAACTAATGTTTTACACAATCAAATAACATAAAATATTTTCGTTTTTTAGTTTAAAAGTTCAAAATACAGTTTTTTTAAATAACAAATTTAAAAAAGACAACAGACTTTGGCATATTATGTCAATTTTAGTTTCCAAGACGACCGTTAGGGGTGTTTCAAATTGGTATAGACATTTTGGGTGGGTTTGGCAGAAAAAAGCGCTAGCAAGCGCTTGTAAGCAAAATGGCGATCGTAAGCGGTAAGCACTGTCAAATCGTAAGTAGCTATTTTCCTCCAGGACACGATGTTAGTTTTAACCGGGGAACCTAACCTAATTTAAATATATGTTTGTAAAGTATTCATATTAAAAACTTACCAATCATGAATTTTTAATAACATGTACTTATATGTTTATTCATGTCATTATATTACTTAAAACTAATATTGCACAAAACAACTTATAAACTCTACTTCAAAACAAAAAAATGGCGGATTGTGTCAGCGCTACTGAAGTAGCAATCGTGTCCTGGCCGAAAACTATTTCAGCGCTTATAAGCGCTTGCTAGCGCTTTTTTCTGCCAAACGCACCCCTTGTATGGTATAGCCAGTCCAGCGTACTTGTATATATAGAGGCCAGTGGTCGATTGGACTGTGCAGAGGTTACGAATAACAAATGGCACAGTAGTACCGTGAATAAGCGTTTAGCTGGGGCGTTGGGGTTATGGTTCCAATTCTGCATAGAAATATTATTTGTATAATATGTATATGCTTATAGAAAAGAAAAGGACAATTTATTTTGTATTTTACAAACCTTCCTTGGTGGGAAGGTTTGTAAAAACATAAATAAATTATTGAATGATTGATTTCGATCTAATAAGAAATGCGAAAACGCTTTTGATATTCCTAGAGTATAAACATTAACGTATTAGATTGCCAGTCTCGATGTCTAAATAAATATTTAAGATTCAAAAAAAAAAAAAAAAAAATAGTAAGTTAACCTTAGAGCAATACGGACATTATATATATTATACGAATCTTCTTTCCAGCGCAGCTAGTTAAAGAACCTGAAAAATAAAACAAATATAGTAAAATTATTTGTGCGTACTAATTATAACTCTGCTGAATTTAAAATGTTGGAAAATTAATTAACACGGCTTAAATTCATATTTTACCACATTTTTATTAAGTCACAACGGGCCAACTGCCGACTGGAGGGGGAGTAGTATTTCCCGATACGGAAAAGTTTGTCATTTTTTCTGGGAGGAAATTTGCATACACAAAAAGAATTGTCTGTCACTGCGAAACTAAAAAAAGCGAAAAGAAAAACAATTGAACGGCGCTTCATGAAACGAATTTCCTAACGCTTACTTCTTCCAATAATATAGGATTACATGTAATAATATAGGATTACATGTTACGTGTTATAGGAAGTTCTTCTATGCAACATGCGGTGTTAATGACATTTGATACGTGTCGCGTACGACTCACACTGTTCGATCCAGTAACTGCCACTCCCTCACGCAGGCAGCGAGTTAATATCTATTGTAACGATTTATGTTCATATTCTTCAGCTTTTATGTGTACGTAACAAAAAGAGCATCGTGTAGTTTTCTTATAGAATAAGGGTGACGAACGTGATAGTACAATCAATAGTACTTATAGAATCCACTTACAATCTGATAGTAAGTGGATGCTGTGGCCCATAGATGTCTACACCAATCCTTGATTAAAAATCAAAATTCAGATATCGTCATGTCGTCACCCAAGAGGACTAAGATGGAATGCCTCTGATATTCTGTGAGAAAGTGGTCCTTCCACGTTCGAGCCAACCCGTTGTGCTGCAAATATAATATAGCTAACATAAAGCAGCAATTGCAATATTTTAACATTTGACAACAAAGTTTTGATGATAAACCCTCTCTGAAATGAGAGGAAGCCTGTGCACAGCAGTGAGCCGTATACAGAATGTTATTTTAACTACCTTTAATAAACTTTAACTACCTGCTCATCGGTGATGGAAATATGTACAGAAAAATTAAATTCTTATAGATATGGAATAACCTGCTATAGATGCCAGGCAGGCGGTATCGAAGTTGTTTATTATATTTTGTTGTTAACTCGAAGTTTTCCTCTGTCGCGTTACGACACCCACCCGAAATTGGTCAAGAATATGTGAAAGTTTTATTTGGCAACTCAAAGTTTTGGGTAAACATTATCTTTAATATTCCTTATCCTAGTTGAATCCGTTGATTGGCCTCTCAAAATCAACTCGGCTGGGCAGCGTTCGGAAAATGGAGATACTTCTTCTCGTCAGATGTACCTCAAAACTTGAAAACGAGGTTGTACAACCATTGCGTGTCACCAGTGATGACTTATGGATCTGAGACGTGGTTCTTCACTGCTGGCCGTATGAAGACGCTCATGGTCTTTCAGCTTGCAATGGAGAGGGTTATGCTCGGGGTTTCTCTGCTCGTGAATCAGAACCAGAGTGACCGACATAGCCCAACGGATTAATAAGCTGAAGTGGCTATAGGCCAGCCATATAGCTTGAAGAACCGATAACTGATGTCAAGGCAAGATTCTCTGGTTGCAGTTTCGTACCGGTAGGCGAAGTGTAAGGCGACCTCCCACTAGATGGAGTGACGACCTGGTGAGACATGCAGGAAGTCGATGTAAGCAGGTGGCTCAGGACCATGCTTTGTGGCATTCCTTGGAGGAGGGCTATGTTTAGTAGAGGACTTATGGGCTGTAATGATGATGAATGATAATTATAAGTAATCTTATACGCACTTTGTAAACTTATTTTTACAAAAATTAGACAGAAAATAATAGACTTAAAGCAAAAGTCGACTTCAAACTAAAAGAATAAAATAGCTTCAGAAGTCGGTGGTGGGATTGAGTGTAGAATTAAAGTACCGACTTACCAAGCTATTGCGTTTAAATTCTTTTAATCTTATCAATAGTTTAACTTTGTGGCCATTTTGAGTGGACTAAGGAATGTAATACAAGCTCGACTGTCGTCTAAACAGCTACGTTTAAAGCTTCGTTATCCATTTTTAGGGTGGATTTTATCTTTAACTAGTTTAAGCTATTTAATAAAAAAGAATCATTAAAATCAGTTCACAATTGACGAATATATCACAGAAGAATGCAACTGCATACAGAAAAAAGAACAAAACAAAAACTTTTGACAACTTCCTTCGTTTTAGATATCGACTAAAATCACTGCTTAGTGCTTTGAATATTGCAAAGATAACGTTACATAAAACATGTTATGTAAAATATTTAATTTCTAGATACAGCGTTAATACGTTGCGTTTTTTATAACGGTAATGTTAAAGCTATATTATATAATATCAACGTTAAAGACGTTATATAATATGATATTATAGGTTTTTCTCCCTGTCTTATTACGTCACACACAGACGATTACTACGTCACTATCAGGATAGTTCATAAACACCAAAACTTTGAACTTGTAAGAGTAATGTGATTTTTGAATTAATTTTCTTATTTAAGTCATGTTTGAGTCCCAGAGAAGAGCTCCAGTACCTTAATCCTGCGCAGAAGCGTCTAGTCGTTTCTGAATATTTATACGTAGTAATCATTTAAATTTTGTGTTTAAATGTTAATTTTATGCATTTTCTCTTACAGAAAGTTTTAACTAAAGTCGTTAATTATAAAAGAAGACTTATTATATGACGAAGTTGGTTTATGTATCCTCTTATCGTTTTATTATACGGTTTCACGAGTAACGGTTTTAGTATGTTTGTAGTGCAGGCGTGGCTAATATCAGAGTTTTGCGATATGAACATTGCACTTGATGTGCAAAACTATTCATAAAAGATATTAAAATAATTTGCCAAATCTGCGTAATACTGTTAAGCCAGCCACATAAGAGTTTAAGAGACGAAACACGTGTCTTACTCTCGACGGCGGTGTTTCTTTTCTAGTGTAGTAGTGTTGGGAGTAGTTGCACTGGAGGAGTGCATGCAATTGAGGGGGAACAAGAGGTGCTATTCAAACTAGGTAAGACACATCGTATTAGTTTATTACGCGGATCTAAGCTTAATATTTTTTTACATCTTTAATATTATGGATTTCCGCGTAGCAACGCCTGATTCTATGAATCATAGTAAGTTTTTTTTATAAAAATATGTTTGAATATATGTCTATAAGTGAGTATCATAAATGGTGGAAGGGAGAAAGAAACTGAAACAGGAGATGAGCAGCAGCTTCTTCCTGATAACAACATAAAATAATAAAAAAACTACGGTCACCAATCCGCCCGCCAATCGTGTAAACTATGGCAAATGTGAGCGATATTTGTAGCTATGTGTAGGTGACGCATGTGTTCGGCAATGGGTTTTGATATGCCGCAATGAATGGACGAATGAGGCAAAGGTTTTTTTATATAGGATATGGGAGAAAAGAGCATACGGTTCACCTGACCGAGATTACCACCGCCATGCAACATCAAGGGAATTGCAGATGTGTTGCCGGTCTCTTAAAAAGGAGTAGGCTCTTTTCTTGAAGGCCCCTAAGTCGCATCGGTGAAGAAAAATCTCTGGTGATGATCGATTTCATATAGAAGTTGTGCGAGGAAGAAAACTTGTTTTAAATTTTACGGTGGTAGAACGCCAGTCATCCAGATGGTATGGATGGTATCGCGAGATTTGTTGCGATGTGCGATGATGAAATTGTGCGGCTGGAATTAGTTTAAATAATTTCTCAGAGCACTCCCCGTAGTAAATGCGATAAAACACGCAAAGATATACAGACATATCTTCTCAGTGCGAGTGAATCAAGCTGATCGAAAAGAGCTCGGCCGCCGACGACGATTCGAACGGCTCTACACTGTATGCGATCAATTGGAAGGAGTTGGCACTGGGTACCCCAACCCAGACATAGGAACGGTGCGGCTATGCACCTTGTAAAGTTGCAGGTGGTGTTTGCCGTCACACGAACATGAAATTTTCTGTACTGCTGAGCACGCCGAGCATTTTAGAGGCCAATTTGGCTTCCTCTTCCAAGTGACCACGAAACTGCACGTCCCTCGATATGTCGACGGCTGAGGCGACAAGGGGAGTGCCTTGAAACAGTAGATACGACGAAGGAGTTCTTCTTAGCGGTAAACACGCCAACTTATGTATTCTGTGGATTGAACTGGACTATATTTAGTCCTCCCCCCGTCCGAGGCTTTGTTAAAAAAAGTCTCGACTTCAGACACAAGTTTGTCCCGGTACTCGGCGACGTTTCCTCGAGAAATATTGGCACGGCTGGTGTATAAAGCATCACCAGTACTGTCGTCCGCATAGCAATTAATGTTACTTTTTGCAACATGTGCGGAGATGGGAGAGGGCTGACAGAAGTTCCCTTGGACAGACTCCGCGAAAGACCAGAATGCACGTGTTATCGAAGAAAGTCGAACGCGTTTCTCGCCAATTCTACTGATGTGCTCTGTCTTTGTCTTGGCAATGACGTTTTTGGAGGAACTGGAAGCGGAATAATACTTATTTTCAAGAGCGACCACACCATGGCTGGGTTTTGCCTCTGATGGGTACAACGGATGATGGAATAAAAAGTTCCATTCCCTGCAACATTACATCTGCAACAACGAATACAATTTTAAAATAAAGGGTGATTGTGTGGTGACTGTGTAAGGAAACACATTACCCCATTTTGCGCCGTGGGTATTAGAACTATGGAGAATATTAAAAAAATGTAATAGTTTCCGATTTAAGGCAGTATGGCCATTTTTTTACGCTAGACATGAAGTAATCAAAATACCTAATGGAAAGTTACTAATAAATTACAAAAGGAAATATAACGTGCATTTTTAAACTGAATTGTAAAATCATTTTTACAATAATAGCGGTACGTTTATTTTAGACAGTCTGCAATCGACAGCTACCAGGTCGATTGTTGCGGCACACGAGGTAATAGCGGAGCTGTGAATAGAACTGCGAAATAGTCGATGACCACGGAACTGCAAACAATGACGTTTTTTAACTTTCCATTCATCTTTATTGCACTTTACCGACTGTTAAACGACTTAAAAAAGGAATGTTCTTTGTTTCCCTCGTATGTTTGTAAGTTAGTTTGTGCGCAGGGATTTTAGAAACTAGTCGACCGATGGACTAGAATTTATATGATGAATTCTTGTAACAATTCGAACTTAAGTCACTTCATTTATTTTTAGCTTAAGTGATGCCTTGTGGGTTTATTTGACGTCTTTTTTATGGTACTGAAGTGACAAACAAACTTGAACTATTTGCATTTCATGTGAACACTTGCAACCAGTTCCAAACGAAGACCTCACTGGATGCAAGGGATTCTATTTATTACTCAGACGTGACAATGCATCTGCATTTTGATTCCTAATTGAAGATAGATGTAAATGTATATGGGACACAGCATCCTGTTACCATCAGTTTAGCTGTGTGCTCGCTTTCCATTCATATTCTACAAAAAGAAGGTTGAAGATGGGTGTACACCTTTGAAGACTAAGTTAGAATGTCGTACAACCTGTAATCATACTGGCTCTCAAAACACCTCAGATTAGAACACAAAGGCGGGCAAAGCTATCTAGCTTTGACCGCCTTTGCGACAGTAACAGGTAAGAGGGTGGTTTTCGTAGACAAACGGACTCCTAGGTGTTAACAGACTATTACCTTATAAAATGGTCTAATGTCCACTCAAGCGCCAGACCGACGCCGCTATTTTTCTCTATAAAAATATTTATTTGATGTGAAATCATTAACTTCATATCAGTTTTAATGATATTTCAATAAACTAAATATTAAATAACCTATCTAACAATACCAGAATGTTTAAAGTTATTCAGAGATTGTTAATAAATATTTTTACAAAATATTATTATCACAAATTATCACATAATTTGTTAATTTTTTTGGTTGTATAGTCTACAAGTAATTTAAGTAATATTCTAATTAAGTCTTGTTGAAACGTGTTTAATTAATTTAATTAATGCACAGTTGTTTACTGTGGTAAATACTCTTCTTATCTTAGCGAAATGAGATTGTCTGCAACTTTGTAAACTGCAAAATGTTTCGTTATTATATTAAATACAATCAAGTAATTGTGATAATGAGAGCAAAATTCAAAACAATTTAACAACTTTTAAGCTGATATTCTTTGATATTAGCTAAATGAGATAAGCATCAAATCGTATAATTTAAATTTTGTTTTATTTAATGTTATTAAATTGCTTATCATTGAAAGTTATCAAAGGTCGTCAGAGTTTTACATTCGTGTCTCAGGGAAGTGACATGGCAGCATGGCACTGATGTTACCTTTTATGTAATGAAATCTTGGTTTAAAGTTGGTTGGTTAGTATGTTTAGTAAGATTAATGTCAAAATATTAATAAACATTGCTTAAAATAAAATAAAACCTCAACAGGTTATTATATTCTTTTAATTATTTATTTAAACTTCATATAACAGGATAGACGGGCTTTAATTCCTTAGGGATTCTCTACCAATCACCTTACATTTAGAGAAAAAATGCCAAGTGTTTTGGCATTTAATTGTAAATTAATGAAAACGTAAATATAGGTAAATACATAATTAATAGATAAGTATGAACTTGGGTGAATGAACATGAAGCTTCACTCGGCGTCTATAAAATGTATACAAAATGATATTAATGAAACAATATTGGGAAGAATGGATTTGGGTTTGAGCACTGCAAGACTTCAAGATACTGTAAGCTCGTTCTGAGTAGATCGGACCAAAAATTAAAATTCAAAAACTGAAGATAGCCGGGCTAACTATGACATTGGGATGTCAAACATCTCAGTCACTCCCCTCCCCCTCCGTGACTTTGGGTGTTGTAAAGCACCCGAAACGTCAGGAATTAAACATAAGTTGAAATGGTTAATTAAACGCGATAAAATCCGTAAATATAGTTGTATTCAGTGTGTAGTGTTCGCGTAAATTTAAGAAATCATTATGTTTTATTTTACATTAAGTCATGTTATGACTTACTGCTGCTGTGGCTATTCACCCAACAACTTTGAGAAACGAATGAGGTATTATTAAGGAAAGTAACTAGGAAAATTATTTGAAAATAAATAAACTTTTACTTCTCCGTATAGTGACGAAAATTTAATGGATGTTTACAGAAAAAATTGTTTTAATAAAAAGTCATATACATTCTAGCAGAGAACAAAAGAAAGTAATACCAATTATTCGCATGCGCAGAGATAGCAATTAAGTCATGGGACAATGAAGTGTATGTTTCTACAATAAAGACATAGAAAATATAGAAGATTCTGGCAATTACAAACTTTACCTCTAAAAACAAGGTCTGTATAAAATAGCTGTCGTAATATTAAGAAATACATAGTTGATATTAACCCCTGGAACGTTTCTAAGCTGTTTCATAAATGATTTATATAATTAATAGTTAAAACTACATGTACATCTGTATGTATTTTATTGAAAAATATTACTTTACAAATACCTTTAGGTTTCTTCCTATGACAGATTTTTTCAAACCGGTGGCATTTTCTTTTGCCACGATTTCCAATGGGTATCATTTATAATCTGTTCTGTATTAAAATATTCTATTATATCTCAAACGAAAATTATTGAAGTTAAGATCTTTTTCATATACTCTGATATGGCAGTCATAAATTTTACATTTTATTGCTAAGTCTAAAAAAGCAAGCATATGCAACATGTACGCTGTACGGCATCTAAAACATATAAGTTAGTTATCGTCTGTTTAATCGTGAAGTGAAGAAATTAAACAAAGCCGCAGCGGTACTGGTTACGTTGACAGTCCATACTACAGAATAATACCGCAACACGTACAGAGTAATGAAATGACACGAGTCATGATTTCGCTTCCCTTTTAATCCAAGGTTTGGTATATTTTGTATAATATTATGGTGATTAACGAGCATACAGTCCATTTGATATGAAGTTGTTATTGCAGTCCAGGGAAACATGCTATAAACGTTTAACACTTTTACTGTCTGATTTTTACCCGACTACCCCAGAAAGGGGATGATAATGTTATTCGATAGTATCTACGTATTTTTATTACTTTGGCAAGCTTTGTAGTCTAAACGGCTTGATGCAATTTGATATATCGGTTATCGTTAGATTTGTATATCGCTGTGAAAGTAACATAAGGTGTAAATTTGATTTTTTTAGTAAACGTGGTGTTTTTTTTTAAATTACTGTTTTAATAGTTAGACATAGTTAGACAATAACTATAAACTGTGTGTTGTATACAGGATAAGGAATGGGTCAAAAAAAGAAGGCCACTGATGTATTGATACCCCCGAAATTCATCACCATACTGAATTTCATCAACACCCCTTTTCGGTATACTATATGAGACCTTTATTTAAAAGTGGACATTTAATATACTGTAATGATAAAATCATAAATTATGATATAATTTTGATAAAAGTTTTTAGTATATTTTTATTATACTTTCAGTATGATAGTGTATATGTAGATAGTATAGAGTTTAATGTGTTGATAGGCAACTTATGCACCTCCTGCGAGTCATATTGCGGGACTATCAGGCATAAGTAACTAGTACATTATTAGGCATAACGCCCGCACAATAGAAAGTAAATAAATAAATAAATACGATGTATAATAGAATTAGACATTAATGTGCGAAAATTCCGATCATAAGCCCACAGGTGTTTTATGTCTTGTATATGTAGCTAAAAAATCATAATAATCTGAGCTTACCACGATGTTGTTTGGTAACAGCCTTTATTTAATAAAACTCGTGAACAACTTTAGTTAGACATTTTATAAGAGTACACGCCTTGCAATACATAACGCAGTGTTGGTACCGATATGTTATATGGCAGCGAAACCTGGGTATGCCAAAAGAAGCATAAAAGCAAGTTGAATGCAGTGGAGATTTTTTTTTTATAGGAGAGGATGACAAACGAGCACACAGTCCATCTGATGGTAAGTGGTTGCTGTGGCCCATAGACATCTACATCTGTCCTCGATTACGAATCACAATGCAGATACGTTGTCACCCGTGAGGACTAAGATGGAATGCCTCGTATCCGGTAAAAAGGGTCTCCGGTTCTCTACATTCACCATACGAAACACAGGCATTAAACTACCATTTGACGCTGGTATTCTGTGAGAGCGTGGTCCTTCCCCGGTCAAGCCGACCCATTCCTGCAACAACTATACTACTAATATAGCTGTAGTATGACTCTACCACGTCACAATATGATGCGATCTCTTCGTAAAATGTGTGGCGTTACCATAGCCGACCGAAGGTGAAACAAAGAGATTCGCAATATGGCAGGATTTAAAGATGACCTTATCACAAAAATTGATAGGGGCGTGCTCCGATGGTTTGGGCACGTTGAGCGAATGAGTGAAGACCTAATGGTGAAGAAAATATATAGCGCGAAAGTAAATATTAAAAGGTGTCGAGGTAGACCGAGACTAACTTTCGAAAGCCATGTGAGCAAATTACTCGAAGAGGGGAAGGTCAAGAGTACTCGGATACCTAGACGTGCATGTATGAAGAAGATAATGAACCTGAAAGAAGCGAAAGAGGTATGTAAGGATCGTGACACTTGGCGATCTTTTCTCACTGGCTACACCGTTAGGGATTGTGCGTGAAGATAAGTAAGTAAGTAAGTAGACATTTTTATTCCTTACCTACTATTTTTATTACTTCTGTGGAGTAAATAAATACGGGAAAACGCCATAAAAATTAAATTAATGTAATATTTAATATATTATCTCATGAATTATGCCATAGCTGCCACGCTTCGGAGACGGGTTGCTAAACGTTACTGTATCATTATTCACGTAGTGGCTGCTAAAATAACTCGTTTCATAATAATTTTCTCCAACTAGTAGTTCAATAAGGAATTCATTCAATCTTGTGAACAGGTGGTTAATAAACGAATGGTAGTTTCAGTGCAAGTTGTCAAGCTTTTTAATTAGGTAGTGTATAATTTAGATGAACGAAACAAAAATACTATCCTGCTTTTTTTATTTATTACATACAAATAGAACTGAAGTGACTGTATTTTATATTCCAACTGACTTATTTTAAGCTAAGGGGGTTATTTTCGTGCTATTGAGACATAAATAACCATTTATGGAATTTCTGTCCGTCTGTCTGAATGAGTTAATCTTCGGAATGGCCGATTTAGGTGAGACTTTACAGATAGAGAGCAATTCTAGGAGAGATCGAGGCTACTTTTTATCCCAAAAACTTAAAGATTTGTTTTCGAAAAAAACAATAAATTAAAAACTTAATCGAATCTTAAATTATGTTAAATCTAAATAACCAGCCAAGGTCAAGCCAGCTAAGCCAGGCCGGATCACTAGTTATCTATGTATTTAACAAAATGCTAATTGTGTATATCCTTTTTTTAAATTCTTTATCGCACCAAAAGTTCTGTAGCTAGTGCGAGCTAACATTAATCTCTATTAATATGTATATAATCAATAAGTAATTGTAATAGTTAATTATTATTTAACTAGAAACATAAATTTAATACTACAGTCTGTGTTCACCCGCAAATAACTTACAAAAAAGGATGGCCTGCCGTCATAATCCCTCACAACTAACTACAGGTTGTCGTCGCACTAACTAACGTTTCTTTTTAAATAGAGTAAAGGCGACGAACAAGCACGTACATCTGTATAGTAAGTTGATGCTGTGACCCACAGACATCTAACACCTACCCCGGATTAAAAATCCAAATGCAGATTCGTTGTCAACCCTCAAGAATAAAATGGAATGCCTCGTTTTTAGCATAATAGGTCTCCAGTATTCACCCTCCACTCAACGTACAAAATACTCAACAGCATTAAACTGTTCTTTTACGGTGGTGTTATGTGACAGTGTGGTCCATCCCAAGTCGAGCGCACCCATTCTTACTACGATCATAATATAGCCGCAACATGGCTCTACCACGTTTAAATATCTACGTCTGGCTGAGAAATATCTACGAGGACGTTAATAACATATGCTTAAAATTCAAACATCTACTATAAACATTGACCCTATCTTTATAACAACATGAGTGAAAGCTTTCGATTAGTTGGCACCATATTGTTATTAGACGCGTGGCTGCACCGAGCGGTTTCTCGGGACTCAAACATCCAACTAGCTGAAAGAAATCCAATCGCTTTATAAAACAGCATTATAATTATATAAAATGTCCTCACGATTTTCTTGACCGGTTATAAGTGTTTGGACATAAGATCTCACTCCAATTGTGCTCAATATACAAAAGAGAATTCAATTTCACGGTAATAACATATTGTTGAACAAGTAGTACACTTGTGAAGAATCGAATACCTGTAGGATCTCATACGATTGATAGTAATCTTTTGTTTACGCCTTTAAAGTACATAATAATAAAAAACTTGTCTGCGCCATGCAATATTGTTTTATGGAGGCACGATGAAGCTCTATATTATAGTTGCGACACGACTGAGGAAGTACCACGTAAAATAGCAGCTTAGTGGTGTTGTTTTACTGGTTATAAGGCATTCTACACAGAGTACTTTTTATGGCATCCTATCATAGTTCTTAGGCATGACAATGCATCTACATTTTGATTTTTAATTGAGGGTAGACATAGGTGTCTATGGAATTCAGCATTCATTGGTGGATACGGCGTTAACTACGGCTCCTTTTCACATATTAATACCATTTTCACAAATCTAAATATATTCTTTTCTTTATTAATTAAGTCTCTAACAATTCACTACTTAATCTGGATCCGTCACACAATAGAAAAGCTTTATTTTTATCGCCACTAAGCAGGTACATTATCGATCACAGTACTAGTCTTTACTCAATTTTACTGCTCGAAATCGCTGGTTTTGGGACAATTTAGATTTGAGTTTGGCACAATTTAGATCTGGAAAAGTTATAGTGCTTTCTATAAGGAATTTATTCACAGTAACGAAACCATAAGGAGGTATGTTTTAGTATAAAGTATTATTTATTTTTAAGCAGTGCTGTAACTCTCCTATCTTTTTCTGCCACCAAATAGTACTACTTTCTCTACTATATTCCGATCTAAGAGGTATTGAGGTCAAGTATGGTATTCCATCTTATTGCTGATAGGTGACGACGCACCTATAGTCTGCTTTGTTTGAAGTTAGCTGCATGACTGCAGTAGTCACTGACCATCAGGTGAACTGCAAGTTCGATTGTTACTTCAGTGTTAACATATGGTCATCATCATCATTAACATTGGCCGTGGCAAATTAAATTTCACAGGATTGTTATAAAAATAACTGAAAACAGTGGCGCCTTTAGAGAACCATCACACCGTTTCGTCGCGTGGTTGTCGTAAGATGCGGCTGTGAGAACGTCAGAAAAATCCTCCAGCATTGAGATGACTGTAGTTTACACTGCACGTAAAGTCCTCAGATAAGTAGCGAGCAGTAGCGTCAAAAGTTTGAGACATCTTTTACTGTGATCATTTTTTTGACATTGACATTGTGAGCGACAAGGCGTTCATGTTAATCAGAGGACTTTTTCAGGCAGATGAAGAACATGATGCATCCTATTTCTTAAAATATATACAAACTGAGTACGTCATTTTTATCAAAGAAATTTTATTTTTGCTTTTTCCTAATCAAATTGTTCTAACAGAAAGTTAGCTGTACAACTTATGCAACATCATTTCGAGACAATGTGAACCAACAGTTTAAGAACGATACTTAGCCTTGGTCACTTTCAAACGAAATATCTAAGGCTTCTTCCGCAACGGCTGGCCTTTAACTCATTTAAAAGCTTCAACGTCTTTAACTTATTGAGTATTTTGTGGCACTCATGAGTAGACAGAGATTTTTGTGGTTTGATGTATTGATTAACTTTGGATAACTTCAGTATTTAATTTAATTAATTATTAACAAAGCATTGAATAAAACTATTATTTACGGATTTTATCGCGTTTAATTACTTTAATTTATTTTTATTATTATCCCGACGTTTCGGGTGCTTTACAGCACCCATGGTCACGGGGGGGACTGAGATGTTTGACGTCCCAATGTCATAGTTAGTCCGGCTACCTTCAGTTTTTTTAATATTAATTTTTGTTCCGATTTACGCAAAACGAGCTTATAGTATCATGAAGTCTTGCAGTGGTATGCTTGGGTTTGGGTTTAATTTTGTTAATTATAGGATCCCAAGCAGATGGTAGCATCCAACCATCTTCTCTATTGAAATTTGGATGTTTTTTAATTTCAATAGCCTCGCGTATCATCCTTGGTATGAATCGGTGTTCTTTTGCGAGAATTTGTGGTTATCAAATCTAATGTAATAGTGGGGACGATCTTGAACATGTTCGCAGACTGCAGACTTCCCGGAGCGTCGGTGCTTCACATCAGCTATATGTTCCTTCACGCGGGTTTTTATAGATCTCTTTGTTTGACCTATGTAAGAGAGACCACATTCACAATCTAGCTTGTACACACCTGCATCTTGTAGAGGAATATTACATTTGATGGATGGTAAAAATTGACTAATCTTCTTCAGCGGCTTGTAGTATGTCTTAATGGACGCTCGCTTCAAGATGTAGCCAATCTTGTCCGTGACTCCTCTGACATATGGTAGTAGAGCAGGCGCGCGCTCGACTGTGGCCGGCTTCACTCGTTCACTGTGACGTAGGCGCGGGACCCGAAGCTTGTTGTCTTGCAATACTTGCTTGACGTGCTGAAGCTCCGCGGCCAGATGTTTTCTGTCACAGATCCCTCGTGCTCTCTGAAGCAAAGATTTACCCACGGTAGCTAACTGTGAAGGATGATGGTGAGATTCACCATTTAGATATCGGTTTGTATGGGTCTTTTTCCTATACACAGGGTGACCAATAGTGTTATCAGGATTTCGGATGACTAAAACATCGAGGAAGGCTAAAGAATTATTTGTCTCTAACTCCATTGTGAATTGTATTTTAGAGTTTATGGAGTTAAGGTGGTCTAAAAATGCAGTTACTTTGTCAGATGGTAAAATTGTGAAAGTGTCGTCTACGTACCGCTTGTAAAACCTTGGATTTACAGGAGTAGTAAGAAGGGCTTTCTCCTCGAAGTCCTCCATGAATATGTCGGCGACTATGGGAGACACAGGTGAGCCCATCGCCACACCATCTACTTGCTTGTAGAATTCCTCCTTCCACAATAGATAGCCAGATGTGAGGCAATGTTCAAGTAGTATTGCATATTCTTGAGGCATGTTACTTTCTTCTATCTTCCTAGTTACAATTGAGATGCAGTCCACAATAGGAAGGCATGTAAATAGTGACTGAACACCAAAACTGACCATAGTTTCACTGTTAGCGAGATGTAGGTCTTTTATCTCACTCACAAAATGGTACGAATCCTTTGTGTGTGCTCTGGTATGTCCTCTCAGTGGTGATAGTATTTTTGCTAAGTATTGTGCCAGCTTGTAAGTTGGTGAATCGATCTGACTCACTATGGGACGTAGTGGAGCGTTTGATTTGTGTATCTTCGGTAACCCATACAACCTCGGTGGTTTGGCACATGATGGTATTAATTCACGCCGGGATAATAATAAAAATAAATTAAAGTAATTAAACGCGATAAAATCCGTAAATAATAGTTTTATTCAATGTGTAGTGTTCGCGTAAATTTAAGTAATCATTATTAACAAAGCAATTATTATGAACACAAATACGACCAGGATAATTAAAGCAAAGTTAAACGCAATAAGATTATTAAAATTGCAGAAATCAATATTATAAGGATTGTATTAATATCCAGAATTTATGTTACAAGAATAGTTGCAGAAAAATATACTAGTCTGAATCAAATTTTAGTTTAAACATTTTAACGGAAAAAGTAAGTAAAATAAAAACGTCTGAATAACGTGTTGCCAAGTGTTTTTTTTTTTTGTATTTTATATGTATCCAGTGAATATACTAAAACAAAACTCCTTATATTTTTATTAATTGCCTTTGTACATCGACACACTACAGAAATCAATTGAACGACGGGAACAGAGTTTTCATTTCCTTTTTCTGAGTAATGTTCCGGCTCCAGATAAAACTGATTGTACGACTTAATGAAAATGGGGACACGTGGTAAGTAATGGCGGTGCTATTTCAGGCTCCTGTTCATTTCTATAAAACTTTTTTTTATATAAAATGTAACATCTACACTAGGATTTTCTTCTGAATGGTGGTTAGTTTACATACATAAGTTTGACAAGGACAAGCATTTGTAGGTCCTACAATTACTTGTATTGTGCGGGATTCAAACCCGCGACCCTTAGCGCTGCAACTCCTTGCTAAGCCACTGCGCCACGGAGCCGTTAAAACTCGCAAACGGTTGTTCACATTCTCGATAAAAAAAATATAAAAATCTGTTGCGTGGCATTTCACCGTCCGCGCCTCACACCGTTTATTTTACTAAAATGAACAAGAAATAGGATATTGCGTAGGTCGGAGTTGTGCTCACGACTCGTGCTGCTCTCTATACAATATCGTGTGGTACGCACACGTTACAGCAGGTGTGTAAACTTTTAACAAATCTCTGTTACGTTGAATTTTTTATAGAATAAGGATAACAAACGAGCACACAATCCACCTGCTGGTAAGTGGATGTTGTGAACTATACCTACATTTACCTTCGATTAAGACTTAAAATGCAGATGCGTTGTCATCCCTGAGGACTACGGTGGGATACGTCATTACCAATGAAAACATTTTCCGGTTTCCGACACTCGTCGTAAAAATAGAGCTATTTTACGGCGTGCATTATGCTGCAATTTGCGTGTATATTGTGATAGATTGGTCCTTTTTCGTCAAGCAGACCTATATACGGTAAGAGGCCGCTCAGATTTACTACATAAAAAAAGTAAAGTACAAATATAAATGCAGTGTCAGAGATATGATACACAATCACGATATAATAAGCAGTTCATTCATTTAAGTTAAAAAAGTTTATTAAACAGATATTGTATAAAAATATTATATAATATTTATTAATTTATTGATGATAATAACCACTGGAAATGAGGTGATCACTACCAAGCTATTTCTAATTTGTTTAGATTGGTTAATTTTATAACATAACTATTTCGGTGGGCGCACGATAATAACGCAGATATAAAATATCAACAACTTTTTATGGGACTATCGTAATATACCGCAACTCGCAAAAACAAAAACAAACAAAAAAGTTTCTATTTCTATTAAAAATGCCCTTGTGTGCATAGGATTCCCTGATAGAATTACCTCATAGTGGCGATTTCACCATAGTTGTCGCGGTAAGCAGGCGAGTGGCAGCCACAGTTTTCTTATTATATTGAGTTATTTTCTGGAAGATCCTGCTGTTCCCCCCTGTTTCATTTCTCCCAAGTCTTGAAGTCCTAGAAATTGTCACAGAATCTTGCACTGAACAAATATTTGTTCCGACATTTACGCCGCTGCGCCACGGAACCGTGGCTGCACGACCGATGGTTCAAACATTATTTCCATATACCTTTATGGTACATAGAATAATATTCTATATTTAGAATTAAGTAAATCGGCGTATGCCGTATAGTGGCGGTTAAGAATATCCACTACCCCATATCTTCCCGTGGGTGTCGTAAGAGGCGACAGAGGGAGACAGGTAGGAGATGGGCAGCAGCATCTTCCTGATAACAGAAACTGTACGACAAAAAAAAACTGCGGTTGCCAACGCGCTCGCCAAGCGTGGCAACTATGGCAATATACCCCCCATGAACAATTACACAAATAGACGGCCCCCAGTCCCCGGCGGCCCCGCTATTCCCGGTTACGGTGGCGACCATGGTAACGGCGGGGCAGGGGGTGCTAAGAATCTCCGGTGGAGGTTCGGTTGCCACCTACGACGACTCGACCTGGCAACATTTAACGCACGCACACTGAGGACTGACGAGAAGATCCTGGAGCTGGAAGAAGAGATAGACAAGTTGCGCTGGAGTATTATAGGATTATCCGAGGTCCGAAGAGAGGGGGGAGGACACGGTGATTCTTGAATCCGGCAACTTGTTCTATCACCGGGAGGGCTACCATCTGTCCCAAGGAGGTGTCGGATTTATCGTCCACAAGTCTCTCGTCAACAACGTTGTACAGATTGAGAGTGTGTCGACGAGGGTCGCGTACCTGATACTCAGAATCACCAAACGGTATTCGCTGAAGGTCATACAGGTTTACGCACCAACGTCGGCACATTCCGATGAGGAGGTGGAGGAAATGTATGAGGATATTTCCAAAGCCATACATTCCTCCAAAACCCACTACACGGTGTTGATGGGAGACTTCAACGCAAAACTAGGCACAAGATAAAACGGTGAGCTGAAGTTAGGGAAATTTGGAGTAGGGCAACGGAACCGAAGGGGCCAGCAGCTGGCCGACTTTATGGAGAAAGAGGGACTCTTTATGATGAACTCTTTCTTCCAGAAGCGGCCCCACAGGAAGTGGACCTGGTCGAGCCCCGACGGTTCGACAAAAAATGAGATTGACTTCATTATGACGACCACACGCCAACTGTTCAGTGATGTCTCAGTGATCGCAAGGGTGAAAACTGGCAGCGATCACCGAATGGTTAGAGGCACACTGAACCTAAACGTTAAGTTGGAGAGGTCTCGTCTAATGAAGTCAACGCTCCGTCCCCCCTCGTGATCTGATCCAAAATCCCGAAAACTTTCAGCTTGAGTTACACAACCGCTTTCAGTGCCTACAAGATTGCAATGCAGTGGACGATATGAATGACAAGCTCGTGGAAACTGTCCATGCGGTCGGAGCTAAGTTCTGCAAGACCCGCCGCAGAAGAACACAAAAACTCTCCGATCACACTCTTAATCTCATGGCTGTTAGACGGGAGATGAGGCTGCAATCGTCAACAGATTTGACAGCATACAGGCAACTGAACAGACAGATCTCCAAATGCATGCGGCGAGACTCACGCAACTTTAATACTGCTCGTATTAAAGAAGCGATCGAGCGGAACCAGGGCTCCAAAGTCTTTGCCAGAGATCTGTCTGCCAGAAAGAGCCAACTGTCAAGGCTGAAGACTGAGTGTGGCAGCATCGTTTCCGGGACACCTGAGATTTTGAGTGAGATTGAGAGGTTCTATGGGCAGCTGTACACATCATCGTTGGAGCCACACGCAAGTGTGAGTAACGATCCAAGAGCAAGTCTTATCCGACACTATTCCGATGATATCCCGGACGTCAGTCTAAGCGAGATTAGAATGGCTCTCCAGCACCTTAAAAACGGCAGGGCCCCAGGCGAGGATGTAATTACAGCGGAGCTTCTGAAAGCGGGTGGAACACCGGTACTTGAAGTCCTTCAGAAGCTCTTCAATTCCGTCCTCCATGGTGGCACTACTCCAGAGGCGTGGAGCAGAAGTGCGGTGGTCTTGTTCTTTAAGAAAGGCGACAACGCTCTCTTGAAGAACTACAGACCGATTTCCCTTCTGAGCCGCGTCTACGTGCTGTTTTCGAGAGTCATTACGAATCGTCTCGCACGCAGACTCGACGACTTCCAGCCTCCCGAACAAGCCGGTTTCCGAAAAGGCTTCAGTACCACAGACCACATACATACCCTGCGGCAGATTGTACAGAAGACTGAAGAGTACAATTTGCCACTTTGCCTGGCGTATGTGGACTATGAGAAAGCCTTTGATTCCGTCGAAATTTGGGCGGTGCTGCAGTCCCTTCAGCGGTGCCAAGTTGACTGTCGGTATATCGAAGTGCTGAAGTGTTTGTACAGTAGGGCTACGATGGCTATCCGAGTACAGAACCAGAGCTCGAAACCTATCCAACTGCAGAGAGGTGTAAGACAGGGTGACGTTATATCCCCGAAACTCTTCACCGCTGCTTTGGAAGACGTTTTCAAGCTACTGGACTGGAAAGGATACGGTATTAACATCAATGGCGAGTACATCACTCACCTTCGATTTGCCGACGATATAGTCCTTATGGCAGAATCGCTGGAGGACTTAAGCACTATGCTCAATGACCTCAATAGTGCCTCCCAACGGATAGGTCTTAAGATGAACATGGACAAAACAAAGATTGTGTTTAATGTCCATGTCACACCTATGCCGGTAGTTGTTGGAAGCACTATGCTCGAAGTTGTTGACGAGTACGTTTACCTGGGACAAATATTCCGACTAGGTAAGTCCAACTTCGACCGAGAGGTCAATCGACGGATTCAACTCGGCTGGGCAGCGTTCGGGAAATTACGACATATCTTCTCGTCAGGTATACCTCAATCTCTGAAAACTAAAGTGTACAACCAGTGCGTGTTGCCAGTGATGACTTACGGATCAGAGACGTGGTCCTTCACTGCTGGCCGTATGAGGACGCTCAAGGTCGCTCAGCGAGCTATGGAGAGGGCTATGCTCGGAGTTTCTCTGCGTGATAGACTCAGAAATGAGGATATCCGCAGTAAAACCAGATTGACCGACATAGCCCAACGGATTAGTAAGCTGAAGTGGCAATGGGTCGGCCATATAGCTCGAAGAACCGATAACCGATGGGGAAGAAAGGTTCTCGAGTGGCAGCCTCGTACCGGTAGGCGTAGTGTAGGGCGACCCCCCACTAGATGGAGTGACGACCTGGTAAGATATGCAGGAAGTCGATGGATGCAGGTGGCTCAGGACCGTGCTTTGTGGCATTACTTGGGGGAGGCCTATGTTCAGCAGTGGACTTGTGAAGGGCTGTGATGATGATGATGATGATGAAAACGGTATATATAAATAAAGGGAATGTAAATACGTGAAGATAAAACTTTGTATCCCTTTTTATACATATTGCGTGCACAGAGTAATGTGAGATTTGGCATAGGTAAAATTTATATGGAGAAAAAGTGCAGAAAGATAAAATATATTTACGGAATATGTATTACAATTACAATAATTAAAATAATATAAGTTGTTAACGTTCATACTGCCAATTTCAAACATAAATAAGTCTGTCGTTTGTTTACGTTCATCAACCATAATCAAACACATTTGGAGTCTATACTAATGTTTGACACATGTACGGCTTAAGACATTATTTGTTTCTCAAAAATAGTTATATTTCATTTGCCTGAGAAATACAAGATAGTTAAAATAATTGTAGTCGAAATTCGACCACCAGGTAACTAGCACCTGTAAATCTAGTTGCTATTATTATGAACATGGTAGTTAAAATTTAGAATCGCACATAACATGCTTCAATTTAACTCGCGAAACTCAGTTTGTTGAAAAACTTTGGAATTGCTCCTTAACTTTTTTCCTTGACTTTTATGAAGTAAATTTTATTTAGGGTGGTTCATATTTATCAAGCAAAACTTAACTACGAAAACTACAAAAAATTGACAAATTTTTACTTATTTTAATTCCCGACGTTACGGGATTTACAGCACCCATAGTCACGGCAGACTCAGGTGTTTGACGTCCTAATGTCATAGTTAAGCCGAGTTAAATTCAGCTTTTGAACATTAAGTTTTGGTCTTATCTAAGCTAAACGAGATTACAGTACCTTAAAATCTTGCAGTGGCATGCTTGGGTGTTGGTTGAATGTGGGTTTATTTAACAGGTTCTCAAGCAGGTGGTAGCACCCAGTCATATTTTCTTATTAATTTCAATAGCTTCACGAAACATTATTGGTAGGATTCAGTGTTCTTTTTGATAATTAGTGGTCTATAAAATCTGATGTAATGGCGGGGATGATCTTGAACATGTTCACATACTTCTGAAGTACAGACTTCTTGGAGTAGGGGCGCTTCACGACAGCTATATGTTGTTTAACGCTGGTTTTTATAGATTTTTTGTTTGTCCAATGTGATTTTTTTTCTTTTTTGATTTTATTTGATTTTAATTTATTTTATTTGATTCACGATTAAGCTTGTACACTCCTACATCTTGTATAGGAATATTATACTTAACAGATGGTAGAAACAGACTAATCCTCTTCGGCGGCTATTTATATAAGCCCACTTCAAGATTTAGCCAATCTTGTCAGTGCCTTCTCTGACATATGATAGTACAGCAGGCACACACTTGAGTGGCTGATCACAGGAACCGAAGCTTGTTGTCTTGCAATACTTTATTGATGTGCTGGAGCTCGGCAGCCAGGTGTTTTGTGTCACAAATACCATAGGCTTCTGAAACGAAGATTTTTCCATGTAAATTAATTGGATGTATTGTGCTGAGTGGTGGCGCCCCTACACGGTGCGACAAATACATAATTTGTACAGTTGGTAAAACTAACGTTTTTTTTTTAACATTGGTCCTTTCCGACGACAAAGAAATCCGCGTGGAAGAAGCTATTAAATATTAATGAAATACACGGGGAAAGTGTATGACAATGGCCCTTCTGAATGAATTTCGATATGACCTGAGAAATAAGGCTTTGATATAAGCCGGTTTGAATAGCCCAATTTGTTTTTATGGGTCCTTAGTGTAAACGTAAAAATACTTTCTGATATAAAAATATCACCTTTTTGGGCGTAATTAATATTCCAATAGTTAGAAAGTAGTTATATTAGACGAATGAAAATAAATAAAGCAAAGGAAGTGTATATAATTATCAAATCATTCCTTTCCCAAATAAAATATGAAATACGTACGAGTATTCATCGAAGGCGTTTATAAGTGCACTTTATCTTATTTAGTTCTATAACTATGAAATTGTAATTGCTAAAATTTATAGTTGCTCGAGTGCTTATAGACTTTACAGATTTAGATGTCTCATATGTTTCTCTTTACGATTAAATATGCGTTATGTATATATAATTGCAATTGACAATTACATTGATACAGGCGGGCATTGACAGGGGTTGTTCGCGTACTATGAAATTTGCTGTGGCGTAGACACACATTCACTTTCACTAGATTGAGTGACGAATTGGAAAGACATGCAGAAAGTATATGGATTCAGGTAGTTCAGGACCATGCTTTTTGACATTATTTGGGGGAGGCCTATGTCTATAACTTGTGAAGGTTGTAACGATGATGAAAATAGTTCACGCGACACACACATGAGTACATGCATGTCACATGTTAACTAAACGGTCCATAAATTCTAAAATCCATTTCCTATATTTTTCAAGTGTGGGAACTATGGCGAATTTCCCCCTATGAGGCAACAAACTGGGGAGGCCTATTTTCGGCAGATGACCTTTGATAAGCTGTAATGGGAAAATGGTATGTATGTTTTTATCTACGTGAGCATGCACAAATGTAGGGGAATTTTAAAGTTTAGTTTTTATCCATTTTCAAACGTATGATTAATCTAAAATTTTACGGATGTGTTAAAAACAGATGGTAGAACTCGTTTTTTCTCTTTACCTGCATTGACGTGTTGTGTGAGGAATCACATCTTAAAACTCAGAGGTAAATACGCCATAGCTTGACACAACACATAGGTGGAATAACCGATGTTTTGCGTCAAGCTATGGAATATTTTACCCCCTTTCTCACGCTCCCATCGGTGGTAAAGCTTGCACATGGTTTAAAGCTGAATGCACCCAAGCTGAAAAACGCAAACATTTAGCGTACGTATCCTGGGTTGCCACTCCGGGTTACAGCTCCGGCTATCAGTTTCAAGAAAGGAACTTTCAATCAGGTCACCAATTCCTACAAAAAAGCATTACGGAAAGTCACTCTTGATCGCTTTAAACATATTGGCACAAAACTCTCTCCCAGACCATCCGGCACTAGAGCTTTTTTGTCTCTTGCTAAAGCGGCTGCCTTCGCTAGTAAAACCGGTTGGCACACTGGCGCATACGACTAAAAAGAAAGCGAACTCTTTCGCGTTTCTATTTGCCTACGATTCATGTCTGAACAATGGCCACAATATTCCACATAAATAACCTCACTGCGGGATCTCTATGTCGGAGGTTTGTATCACAAATAAGGAGGTTCTTAAAACCTTGCACTTAAAGCTTGTTCTTAAAGACATGAATAAAGCTAGTGGATCGGATGATATACCAGCTAAGGGCTTGTCTACCTAAGTTGTCTCCTAAGTTGACACGCTTGTTCCGCCTCTCATTTCGGACTGGAATAGTGTCAAAATCCTGAAAACTGGCCAACGTGCTGCATGTTCCAAAAAAAGGCAGCCGTGTTGATCCTGTCAATTATTGGCCAATCTCAATTACCTCTATACACTGCGAGATTATGGAGTGTATATTAAACGCCCGCTTGATGGCATACCTAGAAGAGAATGATGACCGCCTATATACCGACAATACTGTAATTATATAAAGTAAATGCGCAATAATATTTAACATAATATGATTTGAAATATGACAAAAGTAGGTTGCATCAAATATTAAACTTACGAAATGTTTGTGACGTAATTAGATTCCTATAAGTAAGCTAGTTTTAAGTATGCTTGCGGCTCTTTCAATAAAAGTACGTTACTAGTACGTACTGGGTAGATGTAGTTTCCTTTAAACTGCGTGTATCGCCAACAGACTAGAACTTTTGGGTTTCGCTAAAATCGATCAACTGGAAACTTTCTAGCGTATGCCACTCACATATGGGCGAGGCACTAGAGAACAGTGAGGAATTATTTGCTATTTCCCTTGATATCTCGAAGGAATTTTACAGAGTTTAAGTCGCTAGCCTTTTAGATAAGTTCCCAGTGTACGATTTATTCCCTGATCTGATTGACTGTGTAAAGGACTTTCTGAGTAAACGGTCTCTCCGGATCGTTGTCGATGGCTGCTCTTCCGATCCTGTGGCGACTAACGCTGGGATCCTCAGGGATCCGTCCTATCCGCAACTTTCTTCCTGCTGCATATTAATGAATTGCTTATGCCATTTGTCTATAGGTACGCAGACGACAGTATGAACCTCACACTACAGGCATTCTCCGAATGGGGCAAAAAAACACAAGCGTGTCTCTTTATTGCAAAAAAGGAGCCAGCTCACCTTGGCTCCTCCTTTCCGAAAAATTACACTGGAATACACCGTTCGCCTCCAGTTGTCGGGGGTGGATACATATTCTCAAATCTGAATTTCGGGAGGCACATTGAGTCCAAGGCCAAAGCAGCTGCAAGGAAATTAGGAGTCTTTGTGCAAGTATTGCTGCCATATATGAGATGGTGCTGCAAAATGCCATTACAGCCCTTCACACGTCCACTGCTGAACATAGGCCTTCCCCAAGTAATGCCACAAAGCACGGTCCTGAGCCACCTGCATCCATCGACTTCATGCGTGTCTTACCAGGTCGTCACTCCATCTAGTGGGAGTCGCCCTACACTACGCCTACTGGTACGAGGCTGCCACTCGAGAACCTTTCTTCCCCATCGGTTATCGGTTCTTCGAGCTATATGGCCGGCCCATTGCCACTTCAGCTTACTAATCCGTTGGGCTATGTCGGTCACTCTGGTTTAACTGCGGATATCCTAATTTCTGAGTTTATCACGCAGAGAAACTCCGAGCATAGTCCTCTCCATACCTCATACGACCAGCAGTGAAGAACCACGTCTCACACCCGTAAGTCATCACTGGCAACACGCACTGGTTGTACACATTTGTTTTCAGAGATTGAGGTATACCTGTCGAGAAGATATGTCGTAATTTCCCGCTGCCCAGCCGAGTTGAATCCGTCGATTGACCTCTCGGTCGAAGTTGGACTTACCTAGTCGGACTATTTGTCCCAGGTATACGTACTCGTCAACAACTTCGAGCATAGTGCTCCCAACAACTACCGGCATAGGTGTGACATGGACATTAAACATGACCTTTGTTTTGTCCATATTCATCTTAAGACCTATCCGTTGGAAGACACCATTGAGGTCATTGAGCATAGTGCTAAGGTCCTCCAGCGATTCTGCCATAAGGACTATATCGTCGGCAAAACGAAGGTGAGTGATGTACTCGCCATTGATGTTAATACCGTATCCTTTCCAGTCCAGTAGCGTCTACGAAAACGTCTTCCAACGCAGCGGTGAAGAGTTTCGGGTATATAACGTCACACTGTCTTACACCTCTCTGCAGTTGGATAGGTTACGAACTCTGATTCTGTGCTCGGATAGCCATCGTAACCCTACTGTACAAGCACTTCAGCACTTCGATATACCGACAGTCAATTTAGCACCGCTGAAGGGACTGTAGCACCGCCCAAATTTCGACGAAATCAAAGGATTTCTCATAGTCCACATACGCCAAGCAAAGTGGCAGATGGTACTCTTCGGTCTTTTGTACAATCTGCCGCAGGGCATGTATGTGGTCTATGGTACTGTAATACCATACCATAAAGTAGCCTTTTCGGAAAGCGGCTTGTTCGGGAGGCTGGAAGTCGTCAAGTCTGCGTGCGAGACGATTCGTAACGACTCTCGAAACACCACGTAGACGCGGCTCAGAAGGGAAATCGGTCTGTAGTTCTTCAAGAGAACGTTGTCGCCTTTCTTAAAGAACAAGACCACCGCACTTCTGCTCCACGCCTCCGGAGTAGTGCCACCATGGAGGACGGAATTGAAAAGCTTCTGAAGGACTTCAAGTACCGGTGTTCCACCCGCTTTCAGAAGCTCAGCTGTAGTTCCATCCTCACCTGGGGCCCTGCCGTTTTTAAGGTGCTGGAGATCTATTCTAATTTCGCTCGGACTGACGTCCAGGATATCATCGGAATAGTGTAGGATAAGACTTGCTCTTGGATCGTTACTCACACTTGCGTGTGGCTCCAGCGTTGATGTGTACAGCTGCCCATAATTGGCTCTTTCTGGCAGACAGATATCTGGCAAAGACTTTGGAGCCCTGATTCCGCTCGATCGCTTCTTTAATACGAGCAGTATTAAAGTTGCGTAAGTCTCGCCGCATGTATTTGGAGATTTGTCTGTTCAGTTGCCTGTATGCTGTCAAATCTGTTGACGATTGCAGCCTTATCTTCCGTCTAACAGCCATTAGATTAAGAGTGTGATCGGAGAGTTTTTGTGTTCTTCTGCGGCGGGTCTTGCAGAACTTAGCTCCGACCGCATGGACAGTTTCCATGAGCTTGTCATTCATATCGCCCACTGCATTACAATCTTCTAGGCACAGAAATCGGTTACGTAACTCGAGCTAAAAGGTTTCGGGATTATGATAGAGACAGAGACCTCTCCAACTAAACGTTTAGGTTCAGTGTGCCTCTAACCATTCGGTGATCGCTGCCAGTTTTCACCCTTGCGATCACTGAGACATCACTGAACAGTTGGCGTCTGGTCGTCATAATGAAGTCAATCTCATTTTTTGTCGAACCGTCGGGGCTCGACCAGGCCCACTTTCTGTGGGACCGCTTACGGAAGAAAGAGTTCATCATAAAGAGCCCCTCTTTCTCCATAAAGTCGGCCAGCTGCTGGCCCCTTCGGTTCCGTTGATCTACTCCAAATTTCCCTAACTTCAGCTCACCGTTTTCTCTTGTGCCTAGTTTTTTTTTGTTGAAGTCTCCCATCAACAGCGTGTAGTGGGTTTTGGAGGAATGCATGGCTCTGGAATTATCTTCATACATTTCCTTCACCTCCTCATCGGGATGTGTCGAGGTTGGTGCGTAAACCTGTCTGACCTTCAGTGAATACCGTTTGGTGATTCTGAGTATCAGGTACACGACCCTCGTTAATACACTCCCAATCTTTACAACGTTATTTACGAGAGACTTGTGGACGATAAATCCGATACCTCCTTGGGACAGATGGTCGCCCTCCCGGTGATAGAACAAGTTGCCGGACTCCAGGATTACCGTGTACTCCCTCTCTCTTCGGACCTCGGATAATCCAATATTATGCCAGCGCAACTTGCCTACATCTTCTTCCAGCTCCAGTATCATCTCGCCAGTCCTCAGGGTGCGTGCGTTATATGTTGCCAGGTCAAGTCGTCGTAGGTGGCAACCGAACCTCCACCGGAGATTCTTAGCACCCCCTGCCCCGCCATTACCATAGTCGCCACCGTAGCCAGGAATAGCGGGGCTGTCGGGGGCTGGGGGCCGTTTGTTTGCGTCGTTATTTATGGGGGGAAATTTGCCAGAGTTGTCACGCTTGGCGAGCGGGTTGGCAACCGCATTGTTTTTATTATATCACTGTTGTTATCAGGAAGATGCTGCTGCCCATCTCCTGCCTGTTTCCCTCTGTTGCCTTTTATGACACCCACGGGAAGATATGGGGTAGTGAATATTCTCAACCGCCACTACACGGTATACCACATGGCACACATGTGCCATGTGGTATGCCGTGTCTCGTGGCCACATGGCACTAAGTCAACCCTATGTACCCTGTACTTTTTGGTGTTACTTTTAAGTTTTGAATAAATAAAAATAAATAGTTCAATGACTTTCATGTGAGAATTTCGTGATTGTAAGGACACTTCCCCTGTTAAGCTGTCCCATTCGTATTGCAGCTTTAATATAGTTGTAGCGTGGCTAAATGTCACTACTCCTTTTCATTTAGACGAATTTGTATTATTTCATCAGTCTTTGTGCAGATAATCCATCTACGTTTGGTGTTACGATTACGAAAATGAAAGAATCACGCTGCTGTCTATTTCTGCCACCTAATTTACTTCTGTCTTCCAGTTTGCACAGAATAAAGAGTCAATATAATCACAGGCTGTGAGACATTATATCTTTATCATCAGAGGTGAAAATGCATACATTTATATTCTTAATCGAGAAAAAATGTAGATGTCTATGGGCCACCGCACTCACTTACCATCAGGTCGACTGTGTGCTCGTTTTTCACTCGTATTCTATAAAAAATCACATGGAGGGCCGCCCAGAACAACATGTCGCTTAGATTACTCGAGAACATTTCTTCCTCATCGGTTGTCGGTTCTTTGAGCTGTATGGCTGACCTGTTGCCACTTCATCTTAATAATCCGTTGGGCTATATCGGTTAATCTAGTTCTACTGCGGATATCCTCATTTCAATGTCTATCACGCAGAGAATCTTCGAGCATATCTCAAAACTTGAAGACAAGATTGTACAACTAGCGCGTGTTGCCAGTGATGACAAATGCATCTGAGACGTGGTCTTTTAACACTGTCCGTATGCGGAAGCTTAGACTTACTAACATTATATATATGTATGAAATAATTTTCCCTAACTTTTGCACGAAAAGTTAGGTAAAATAAAATCGTTGAATAATATGTTACACATTTCCTTAATTCTCAGACTGATCTTGTAACAAGCGATTTTTGAACACGATAAAAAATAGATAAAAATTTAATTTCCGGACTCATCAATCAATATTTGATCAATGTGAACTATTCTTTGTGAAAGAAATTCTGATATTAAACATTATCAGTTGCCTATAAATTATTACTCGTATCGCATGTGGTCTGAATTATGTTTAAAGACATTTAATCTCAAAAAAGTATAGATTACCTAATTAGAAGTTACAGGATTCATGTTAATTATAAATTATTTGCACACAGAATCCAAATAATTACATTAAAAAAGGAGAAAAATGAAAATTACATAAAAAATATATATGTATGTACACTTAATTTAAACCTTATTTAATTGTAGCACACTACAATCATTATTTTCTTTTTTGAATATGCTTCTGTACTGTACTTTTCGAATGATAAAATTTTCATTCCTTTCATTTTATACTAAACATTAAAAATTACTTTAATTTTTAATGTTCACGTTTAATACGCGTCTATTACAGCCTACACGGTTTATAATTCTATTATTGTGTGTATTTTACTATATAATGTTCCTGCATTATAATATAGATATTATAGCAATAAGTTTATCTGTACAGTTTGTCTATAGATGTTGAGAAGATTTTTTTACTATTTTGAAGCCAGTAAGTACTTCACTACTATCCCTCCTGATGGTACGTGGTGATGCAGTCGAAGATGGTGCTCTCAGATCAATAAGTCATCGCTGGCAACACGCACTAATTTTAAAATCTTCTTTTCAAGTTTACGCATGCTATATGTATCACATTTATTTCTACATAATCAGGAGATTATTGATGATGGGTCCCAAAGTTAAGGTAAATAGGCTTTAAGGCAGTTTACTTTTTGCACAAGCTAGGGCTACATAAACACTGGCCGTTAGACGGGTCATCCTTTAAGACTGTGCCTGTCTCGCATTTTACTGTTTTCATATTCACTGGAGCATACTAAATGAAATTCTTTTTACTGATTTTTTCGCGTTTAATTTTAACTTTATAATTCTGTGAACGTGATGTGATTTAATACTGTAAAGGATGGTGGTGAGATTTACCGTTTAAATATCGGTGAGCAGTCTTTTTTCTATCCACATTATGACTAATGGTTTCATTAGGATTTCGTAGGTAGCCTTCGTTAACTACGACTTCAGGATGTCAAATACCTCAGTCCCTTCCGTTACTATGTGTGCTGTAAAGCGTCCTTAAAATAACTAAAAAGTATATAATGAAATTGTGAATTGTTTCCAGCATATGCTAACTAAGTATATGCAAATGACCGGCCCGAGGTGAGGCAGCGTGCGTGCTGCGAGTAGATCCCTTGCGTGATACCTTCACCCGTGTCATAAATATTCAACGCACGATTGCAGCTGCGTGTTGCCGTTTATTATAGGATTTATATTGTAAATTTTAAGATATTTCATATGATCATTCGACATAAAACCCATAACTCACAAAATGGTAATCGCATTACCGATATAAGAAAGAAATGAGAGCTTATTCTTTTAATATCACCTCCATGTGGTGTACTCAGTAAACTTAACGACTTTGATATATGAAACCACTGCTGAACTAATGTGTACTAAACGTTACGCACCTTTTGCATTATATTCCGTAGCAAGTCAAGATATTCTAAATCTGGTATGAACAGTATTGTTAAGATTGGTAAGTGCAACCAACTTCAGAGAAAGCTATGAAAGTCAACTGCTGAACTTAGGCTTTCCCCATAGATTGCCTCGTAGGGGGCAACCCGTTTGCCAAGCATTGCAACTTGTACATTTTCCATAGTTGCAACGCTTGGCAAGCGGGTTGTCAACGCTTGTTGCCCATCTCATGATTTGTTTCACTCTGTAGCCTCTTACGACACCCACGACATGATATGGGGTAGTTTTAGGCCATACATATTCGTGTTTCGGAAATTAAAACAGCGACGTGTACCATCACAGGTAAAAGAAAAAAAATCAATATGTATGAAAAAAACACATAGGTACTATAGTAAAATTATCAAAAAATTAAGCATCATAAACATAAACACCCACGCTCACCCAGAACACTTACCCAAAGGAGTAAGCAGATACTATGGACTCTCGTTTGGCACGATCCTGACTAACCTCTCTCGTCTTCTTCACGTCCTTGTACCATGCATACATGCTCGTCGGCAAATGTTACTTTTGAGTTGGCCCGTCTTCAATATATTATATTATTATAAAGAATTCTGAAGAGACCGAAGCAGCTGAGGGTGCAAGGTCAGGACTATTTGGTGGATGCATTAATACCCAGCCAAGCATTCTCAATTTTTGCTGGCGTTATCATGATGAAAGATCACTCTCCTTTTTTTCTCAATTTATTGCTCGAGTCTCATTAGTTGTTGGTAGTAGAGATCCGAATCGATGGTTGTACCCGACGATAAATAATAATAATAATAATAAATTAAAGTGCAATAACACATATACCTATAGCGATTTAATTAATATTAAGCGAGGTCTATTTCAAGGGGATTCTCTCAGCCCGTTATGGTTTTGCCTGGCACTTAACCCACTCTCAAATATTTTAAATCACAGCAAAATGGGATATAAAATTAAATATGACGATACTTATTATATTCTGTCGCACCTCATGTACATGGACGACATAAAGCTATTCGGTAGCTCCCTGAACGATATTTATAAGTTAGCAGACTTAACACAGAGCTTCTCAAATAACATTCATATGAAATTTGGTCTAGATAAGTGTAAAATACAATCAGTACGCAGAAGACACGTTGAATCTAATAATTATGAACTCAATGATTTTTAGATTATAGGTCACGTAGATCAAAAAGAAGGATATAAATACTTAGGGTATCAGCAACCGCAACAAATACACCACAGGGCAACTAAGTCTACATTGACACGACAATTAAAAATTGCATAAAATATTAAATACAAAATTGAATTCCCGAAACACAATTAAAGCCATTATCACATTCGCAATACCTGTACTAAACTATTCTTTTGGAATAATAAAATGGTCGCAGACTGACCTTAGAAAATTACAGCGAATAATTAACATCACTATGACTAATTATAGAAAACACTCATGTGTTCAGCGACAGACATTGCCCAAAAGAGAAGGAGGAAGGGGACTCATAGACATTCAGAACTTACACAATAAACAAATAATTTCACTGAGAGCATTTTTTCATTTACGATCGCAAGAATCTTCGTTACATAAGGCTATGGTAAAAGCTGACAAAAAATTCACTCCTCTTAACCTTTCGGAAACTAATGTAGAATTAACTGAAAAGACAAATCAGGAGAAAGTGCAGACATGGCAACAAAAATCTCTTCATGGGCGCCACCGTTTAGACTTCACCACCACCGTTTATCTAAAGTTTAGATAAAGACGCCTCCAACGCCTGGCTAAAACGCGGTGAATTATTTCCTGAAACAGAAGGATTCATGCTTGCAATTCAAGACCAGGTTATTGAGACAAAAAATTACTGCAAGCGCATAATAATAGAAATCAATATACAGGACGATAAATGTCGAAGATGTCAAAGTATTTCTGAAACTATTCAACACATTATTGGGGCATGTAAAGCAATAGTACAAACCGATTATAAGCACAGACACGAGCAGGTTGCATCGATTATACATCAATCATTAGCGTATTATCACAAACTAATTAAACACAGAGTTGCTTATTATAAATACATACCTGATGTAATTTTAGAATCCGCTAAGATTGTACTGGGATCGAACCATAATAACTGATAAGACTGTTCACTATAATAGACCGGACTTAACTTTATTTGATAAAAGTAACAAATCTGTTTACCTTATTGATAAAGCTATACCAAACACCCACAATCTAATTCAAACATACACTGAAAAGATCACAAAATACTTCGATTTGACATTGGAAATAAAAAGTCAATGGCACGCCAAAGACGTAAAAGTGGTTCCTATTGTCATTTCGGCTACTGGAGTAATACAAAAATCCTTACATAATAGTCTAAAATTACTTCAGTTACACTCTTCAATATATGTAGAATCACAGAAAGCTGTTATTTTAAATACCTGTAGGATTGTGCGTAAAGTTTTGTCCTATGATAGGTAAGAATTAAGAACACATTTTTATTTATTTACAGCTTCTATACACATAAGATATATCATTTTAGCTTGGTGTAAAGCCCGCTGAATATATCTTTCTTAACCCCTCAAAACGGGAGATAAAAAAGAAATAAAAATAACAATAAAGCCCTTTACTCCAATCTAATAGCATTGAACACTAAAACTTAAGATAAAAGAATCTACTAACTATAAAATGTCTCTTAGTTTGGCGTGCCTATTGGCAAAGGCCTCCTCCAACGATTTCCATTGTTGTCTATCTTAAGCAACCCTTCTCCAATTTGGTCCTGCTGTAAGTTTTATTCCATCTTCCCACCTTGCATGCTGCCTTCCTCGTCTTCTTTTGCTGTCCCTTGGATACCATTCTGTTACTCTTCTGCTCCAGTTTCCCACCTTGTCACGCATCATATGTCCTGATCATCTCCACTTCTGTTGATCGATTCGTTTGAGTATGTCAGTAAGTTTCGTTAAATTCCTAAGGTCAATATTTCTGATCTTATCCTGTCTTTTATAGCCGGTCATACTCCTCAACATTGATCTTTGTGCCACTGCAAGTTTTTTTTCCTCAATACCTTTGTGAGGGTCCAGGTTTCACATCCGTATATTAGACAAGGTAAAATGCAAGTATTAAATGCTTTCCTTTTTATTGACATGTTTAAATCTTTGGACTTCATGATCTCTTTTAATGACCAGTATTTATTCCAAGCTGTTGAGATCCTAAAGTTAATTTCTTTCGTCATTTGATCTTCTATGGAAATTACTTGGCCCAGATATATGTAGTCTTTTACATATTCTAGAGTATCGCCGTTTATTTTGATGTTGAAATTTGTGCTGGTTGTCATTATTTTCGTCTTGTTAGGGTTTATTTTTAGTCCAACTTTTATGCTTTCTTCATTCAGATTATTTATCGTATATTCGAGATTTTCGGGGCGTTCTTCAATCAATACCAGGTCATCGGAAAATCTTAAATGGTGTTCCAACACAGCAGAGAACAATTTTGGGGATAAAGGGTCACACCCCTTTGTATGCTAAATTCATCTCCCAAAGTTTCCAACTGGATTCTGGCCTTACTGTCTGCGTATTCTTTATGGTTTTAGTATACACGCTTGGTGTTGCCTGACTTTGCCATATGTGTTCATGGCTTAAGCTATCGAAGGCCTTGGTATAGTCTATAAAAGCTACATAGATGTTTTTATTGTATTCGTTATATTTTTTTAGTACCTGTTAGATCGTATGGATATGGTCAATTGTTGAAAATCCTTTCCTAAAACCTGCATGTTCAACGGGCTGTTGTTCGTCTAACAATTTGCTAATTCTGTCTAATATTACTTTTGCAAAAACTATGTATACGTTCGACATCAGGCTTATCGGTTTATAGTTTTCTATGTTTTCCTTATCACCTTTTTTGTATAGTAGTGTGTAGTACGTGAGATTTAGTCCATTGTTTTGGAATTTGGCTACTTGTTAAGATTTCGTTAAAAATCTTTTTAAGAATTGGAGTCAGTTCTTTTATATTTCCCCTCATAAGTTCGTTGGTAATTTTGTCTGGTCCCGGGGACTTCTCCATCTTTTGGCTCTTAATTGCCTTTTCAACTTCACACAATAGGATATCTGGCACAGGCTCTGATTTCCCTTTATCATTTTGTTGAGAGAGCACTCTGTTGTGGTGACCTGTTGTTCTTTGGTGCTGGCTGGCATAGAGTTGACGGTAGAAACTTGTGGCTAAATCTTTGATTTCTGTCGTGTCGTGGTAGTATTCGACCTATATTTTCGTTTGGGTTTCCTGCTTCCTTACTTATTCGGCTTTTAGTCCGTAGTTGGTAGAAAAGGTTTTTTGTAGTCGGTTAAGACTACGAAAAAAGGGAGGTTGTCTTGAGTGTCTAAGTTGACCTATCAGCGGCATTGTGTGTTGTTACTCGACTCTCTAATCGATATAGAGAGGAGTTCTCTTGGATATGGTCGCCCGTCCGGTGGGCGAGTGTGTAGCGGCGCTAGGTTGTTGAGGTGTAAGTGTGGCCCGTTGTCTGTGCGGTCGAACCGGGCCACAAAGTCCTGAATGGTTTCGATCTTGAGGTCGACCGCTATGACGTAATTCCGGACGTAACGACCCGCACCGACAATGGTCCTTAACGTCAAATTTTGCTGGGCCTGCAGTCACCGCCTCAGAGGCTCGCTCAGAAGCGCGTACCAGGCCGGAGCAGCGTACGTGACGATGGGTCTTATGTACATATTAAAGATCTTCACTTTAGTCTTAAGTGGTAACTGGTGCCAGGACCGGACGGAGCATCGCTCGCGCACATCTGGCTCTGCGGACGACGAGGTCGACGTGCGCAGTGATGCGCAGCGCCCGGTCGATCCGACACCCAAGGTAGGTCACGGCCTTCTCGTACGCGATCTTCTGGCCATTGAGGGTTAGCGGAGGTGGTAGGTTCCTGAGGTGGCGAGTGAACAGAACCCAAAAAAATTTCATTATCATAATTGTCATAGGCATTTTCGACGTTAGACGTTCTTGAAACGACCAACGGGTTTTTTGTTACATACTGTACATAACTTTAGGAATTTAATCTTTTCATTGCACAGTAGAATCTAATAAAATCTACATACCTATTGTTTTAAAAGATAGAGTTTATTATGAGATTCGTTTGTCATTGATTAGATAACATTATGATATAAAGTCGGATCCGCCTTCATTATTATTTGCAATTTTTCATTATCAACACGTGCAGCTAGCTTTCCTGGTAGTTTGTTTCTGAGGAGATTCGTTTGTCACTGGTTAGATAACATTATGATATAAAGTTGAATCGGCCTTCATTACTATTTGCAATTTTTCATTATCAACACGAGCAGTTAGCCTTCCTGGTAGTTTGTTTCTGAGGAGATTCGTTTGTCACTGGTTAAATAACATTATTATATAAAGTCGGATCGGCCTTCATTATTATTTGCAATTTTTCATTATCAACACGAGCAGCTAGACTTCCTAGTAGCTTGTTTCTCAGGCAAAAAATTCCATTAGGGATTTGAGTAGAGCAAAAACGAAAGATGGAAAAAAGTTTTTTCTTTTTTTTTTTTCTTAATACCCTCTACGTATTGATATTAAAACCAGCCGGATTCAAACAGTATAACCATAGAGATTTTTGTTTTCAATTTTATACAAACAAAATACGAATAAACTTTTCCCCAACCTATTATTTACAAAAATTAAACATAGTTAAATATTATGTTAAATGTAGTTAAATATTTTTCGGTACCGTCAATTACACTGCAGCTGTTTTGTGGCTACAGCAGGAATGAATCCGCTAAACCAGGGAAAAGCCATTCTCTAACAGAATACATGCGTCATTAAATTTCATATTGCCGTTGTGATTTGTTTAGTGAATATTGTGAATCGGAGACCCTTATAGTAATAAAGCACTCCATCGTAATCCTCAAATATAAATGCCTCTTTTCATTTAAGCTTATATTATCCTACAGCATGCACTTAAAATCACATGGACTGTTTGCTCGTTTATCATCTTTACTTTTAAGAACGACTGCAGATGTGTAGTCAACCGTAATTTAGACGAAACAATATGAAACGCCTCGCCACTTGTATTTATCATGGCTGTCTTATATTTTAAATTAAAACAAAGCAGTGGTAAAGATAAGAATGAGTGGATATGATAGATTTCTTGAATGTTAAAAAGTGCTCTTTAAAGGCCAATCTCAATATGTAAAACTCAATTTTTATCCGTTAGTCTCGCTAAAACTCGAAAATGATATTGTTGAAATGTTTGTGTAAGTTTAGGTGGGTCCGTGGACAGTTTAGATTTACAATTGAACCCAGTAGGTAGCGCTGTCGTCGAGATCCATAAATCACCCGTGCGAAGCCGCAGCCGGTAGCTAGTTTTTAATTGAAATATTTTACTTTGACTTTGACCTGTTTTTGTATTTAGCAGACAGGATTGTCCCAAACTGTTGCCGGCTAGAAATCGAAACCTGCAGCCTTAAGGATGCAATATTATTAACTCAATTTATTAGAACAATGATGGTAAGAACAAAATAATTATCTCATTTTACTAAATTAAAAAATACGCTACCTTAAAATGCCTGAAACTAATTAAAATTTTAGCCAGATAAATCAAATGCGGATTATCGTATTATAATTTACAACACGATAAAGTCTGCTCGTTTAGACTACAAAGATTCTGAAAGAAATAAGTACAGTAATTCGTTTACTCTTATATTTTTTCGTTTTAATTCGCTTTTCTATTTAACTTTGGTTTCTAAGTTAATAAAAATCTAAGAAAAATATATATATATATATATATATATATATATATATATATAATTTTTCTTAGATTTTTCTTTACCTTGGTCATTACTAGAAATTACTACATAAATATCATCTTCAAAGTAAAATATAGTCGACACAATTGCTGGTTATTCCAAGAGCAGAGGCCTTTTTTCGAACCAGTGATTATAAAAATAATTACTTTCAATAAGAATAACTTGTAATGTATATAGAAATAAAATTATTTTATTCTATTCTATTCTGTGCTTTGCCATGCCGTTTAGCCATGTTTCAAAGTCACTCTTTTTTTGACTGCGTCAAATTACTCTGTAATTAATTGGCATTGACTCACCCACCGGTCTTTCTGCTTATCCATAAGTCTGCCATCTAGAACAACACTTACGGAGTCGAAGTTAATATGGTTTACATTGCTGTTAATCCAATATCCAGTTTTTACTCAAGCTCTCCGTACGTAATTTGTCAGTTTACTTAAATAAGTTTTTTGACTGCTCGAAAATTTTCTTGAGAGCTTTGAATTTAGCAAAATGATTAAAAATAAGCGGCCGCATCAAAACTAGTAGCCAAAAGTTCAAAACTTTTTTTTATCAAAGCTCTAAAATCATATAGACTGAGTTTCATTGCCGCGAGCAAATTTCCATCTAATAAGATTTTCTTTAAAAGGCATTTTCAAAATAAAAATATAAAAAAATACTTGTATTCTATTTTTAAATTTATCGTATACGTTTTATGTATAGCTTCCCAGTGTAAAGCAGATGAGTGAAACATCATCGAAAAAAAATATGTTGTGTACTAATACATATACTTCAATAACATATAACTTCAATAGCGTAATGAAGGCTGCGATGTACTTATCATCGCAGCCTATTGAAGTTTTCGAACTACTCAAATATATATAGAATAAGTTTTTTCCTACCACACAAGTCTCCTAGGGATAAATAACTTGTCTGGTTGGAAATCTCTCCTTTTTCTTCCCCAGTCAAAAATATGGCTGAAAATCTGTTATTTTAACTAAAGTTTAGTAATAGCAATGTATATAGATTTTTTCTTTTATTCATGATGTAAAATAGAAGTCAGATCGTAAACGAAATGTATGCGTTGTTTAAATTGATAAATTGTATTGAGATAAATCAATATAGCTTCTGATTGAACTCTGTGGGCTTGTTGCCAATTGCTTCGCTTGTGTGTAATCGTTTACGAGTAAAGCTGAGCTTCAAATTTGTCACTCACCACACTGTTACTACAGGCGTCTGAAACACTAACGTTACGGCTTTGCGTAATGTAAGCAAAACGTTTCGTGTTTCATTTAGTCCTTTCACGCATGCGTTGATCTTCGTTTCTAATCTCTAGTTTATTTATAAAATAAAAGTGACAAACGGGCACGTTGTAAGTTTTTTTACATTTTCATCTATCCTCAATTAGGAATCAAAATGCAGATGCGCTGTTAACTCTGAAAATTAACATGTAATGACATGTTTCAAGTAAGTAGAGTCTCCGGTTCTCTGCACTCATCAAATGAAACGAAGCAGCATCAAGCTGATATTTTGAGCTAGTATTCTGTGAAAGTGCGGTCCTACCCCTGTTTATCCAACCCATTCGTGCTACAACCATAACGTAGCCTAGCTCTACCCTTATTATATATTATTATGTTTATAAATAAACATAAATGCTTTTTATATTCCATTCAAGCGAGGGTGATAAACCTGATATAACCTTATGTTAAGTGGATGGCGTGACCCATAGATACCTAGATTTAGCCTCGATTAATAATCAAAACGCCATGTTGTTCCTAAATCTCGTTATTCACTGTACGTAAGACGGCAGTATTACGCTATTATTTTACCCTCTCTCTTACTTATGTCATATTTAAGAAAATGAGTTCCTGCTCTGATTCAAACTAACAAATGACAAGTGATAGGCAAATTAAGAAAATGAGAGAGAGAGAGAGAGAAAGAGAGAATTTATGAAGAAAAATACGAAAAAGGAATAAAAAAATAATATATTCGTTAGTTTAGATTCAAATTTACAAAAAAAAACTTTAGGATTTTGTACAGTAGGCTGGTTGAAATTTGAGTGACCACATGAACAATAAGTCAGTGGTGAAACAACAAGTCTTAGTGTCTTGTTTGATCGGTCTTCTAATTATCTGGCCTAAGCGTGGTACTATAAATATGGCGTATTATATAGAAGTGTGGGGTGTAGGGATTAATATAGTTCGAATGCAATATACGAGTATGTCCATAAAGAAGTGGCGTGCTCGGTGTAGTCAATACTGTAATTATTTTTCATTTTTAATAAAACTGATTATATTGCTTTAGTCATGTTTAATTTCAACATGTTTCATCCAAGCAGCTGTGAGCCCTTTAGACTGGAACACAACAGTGTACACGCTGCTGTTTGACGGCAGAATTAGATAAGAGGATGGTACCGACCCAACGGAATCCTGGGTACAGAAATATGTCTAACCACCTATCTGCTTATTGATTGTAAATTCAGATACGAGACTAACAAAAATTCACGAAAATATAGAAATGTTCAACTAAAAATAACAGATAAACATATATCATGTGATCCTAAAATAGTAGCGAACTTATTTAATACCTTTTATGCATCTATAGGAAATTTACACTCAAATAACTGTAATTTAAATAAAACAACTTTAACAAAATCCATCGAAAACACTCTCTTCTTAAGCCCAGTAGAAACTCATGAAATTAATACCATAATAAAAAATCTTAAAAATAAATCATCCTACGGCATTGATGAAATGACTCCTATTTTGATTAAAAGTTGTGCTGATTTGTTAACAATCCCCTATACAATATTGGTAAATCAATCTTTTTCAGAAGGTATCTTCCCAGATGCCCTCAAAATATCTCTAATCAAACCCTTGCATAAAAAGGGCGAAACTACTGACATAAATAATTATCGACCTATAGCTCTGTTACCTACGTCTGCTAAAATATTTGAAGCGGCTATGGCGAAACGTCTTTGTTCATTTTATGAAAAATATAATATTTTGCACGTTAACCAACATGGCTTTAGGAAAAACCACTCCACTACCTTAGCAATTTATAAATATGTAAAAAGCATCCTAGACAAAATCGACGATAAAAAAATCGCAGTAGGCCTCTTGCTCGATATGAGTAAAGCCTATGACAGAGTCTGTTATAGAACTCTATTGGAAAAACTGTATCAAACAGGAATTAGGGGAATAGCTCATAATTGGTTCAAATCCTATCTTGATAACCGCTTCCAATATGTAGAAATTGAAAATACCAACTTCGAGACAGGCAAAATTACTCATGTCAGATCGGATGCAACTCTCATTTCTGGCTCTATCCCTCAAGGTAGCGTTTTGGGTTGTATTTTGTTTCTTATTTACATAAATGATCTACCAAACATACTGGACGATCTATGCGTGCTCTTTGCAGATGACATCTCCATATTAATCTCTTGCACTAATTCCACAGATTTAACTACAAAATTGAACTATACATTAGATAAAATTACTGGCTGGCTACAATTACATAATTTACAACTTAACCTTAATAAAACTAAAATTATTCAATTTAAACCCTACCAAAAAACTGGTTTACAAATATCGTTTAACTATAAAAATACAAAACTAGAAACTGTTAACTCTGGCACTTTGTTAGGAATAGACCTGGACACACATTTGAGTTGGAAACAGCACGTACAAAAAGTTGCAAAAAAAATATCCTCATTTATTTATGCACTGCAACACCTTAAACGTGTGACAGATTTTAAGACTGCCCTTGCGGCTTACTATGCACATGCTCACTCCGTACTCTCCTATGGCATCATCTTGTGGGGAAACTCTTGTGATATAAACAAATTATTTATATTACAAAAGAAGTGTCTACGAATATTGATAAATTTGGACAAAATGGAGTCATGTAAACCCCACTTCATTAAAAATAAGATTTTGACACTTACATCTATCTACATCCTCGAATCTTGTAAATTTGTTAGGAAGCACCCAAAACTCTACTCACCTATTAAAAAGACTAAAAGAAATAATAGAAATTTATATAAGCTTAAGATACCCTTCTCCAAATTAAAATTAGTTTCAAACAGCCCTCACGTTATGTCAATAAAGATTTATAACCATTTACCAAATTCCATAAAAATCCTGGAAAATCCTGTGCAATTTAATAAACAATTAAAAATATTTCTTATTAATAAATGTTACTATAATTTAAATGAATTTTTTGACGATAAATAACGATAAAGTAAGAATACTTAGACTATTCATTGTGTTTCAAATTAAATTAATTTATATAAAATAATATTGAATGTTGATGATATGATAATTTGTAATTTATGTTTAAAAATTAGATAATACGAAAATAGTTAGCCCTCTAGTGTTGCTATGCCCTTGCGGGGCGTCACATGTATACCGATCAAAATTGTACCATCTTAAATTTGTAATGTGACATGCAATAAACAATTTGAATTTGAATTTGGACTTGTGTATTCGTTTGTCTAAGACAAACTATGGGAGGCCAGTGTGCAACAGTGGACCTTTATAGGTTGTAATGGAATGGCATTCTGTGCCTCCCTTTAGAAGGCGTAAAATATCTGGACTGGCGACGGGAAGTGGTCATCAATGCGCCAGCCAAGCATGAGGAATATGGAAAATTTCACTCTTAGTACAGTAGTATGCTTTATAAGTGTAATTGTTGAACTTAGATCTTATTTCCGATATAAACAGTCATTACTAATTATCCTACTATAGATTAAAATATCAAACAGTGAGTAAGAAAAAAAACTAGAATATATATTATGTCTTATATTTTGACAGAATTTGACCACACCCTAGGATTTTTTCCGAAACTATTATTTTTAGATTATGTAAGCACTTGTTCTTTGTGGGACTTCATTAGCAATAATCGATTTTAATAATATATTAAAATGTTTCTCCCCACCTATTTAATAGTCTTACATCCAGTTTGCATGTAAACTTGATACAAAAGCTTGTATTGTTCTCACGTCGTAGCTTCGTACGAAGCTTCTATCATTTCCAAGCTTGCTTTAGAAAGTAAATAGCGTTATAACAAAATACTCATGCTACACATTGCTTTTTGAACCACTCTACAAAACTAAGAAGGTTTTTATTCGACCCGTACGTATTTTTATGTCATTATAAAACACTCGAAAGATCTTACGATAGCTGACGGTGTAACCATACCACTTACAACCCAATGTAACACATTTAGACTTCTAGTACCGTGATAACCAAAATTACCCCCCCCCCATTATGGTGATTAAAGCAAATCCTCTTTAGAAAATATCCATGTCTAGTGAACTTATTTATAGGAAGGAAGAATAAATATACTGAGCGTTAAAACATTTACATTGAAAAAAAAAAAAACGTCCGAATGAGTTTCTTGCTGTTTGTTCATAGGATGGAGGTGGAGGTATTTTCGAACCAGTGCAGTAAAGTAAAAAAAGTAAAGTTACAGCCTATATACGTCCCACTGCTGGGCACAGGCCCCCTCTCATTTCTGAGAGGGTTTTAGGGCAAGGAAATGTACGCCGCGCTGCCCCAATGCGTGTTGGCGAACTTCACATGTCTTCGAAATAATTTTTTTTCTTATTCCTCAGACATGCAGGTTTCCTCGCGATGTTTTCCTTCACCGCCAAGTACGTGGTATATCAGCACTTAAAATTGCAATTAACAATTTCATTGGTGCCGGCGGGGATCGAACCCGGGTTACTCGCGTTCTGTTATATTTACAGCGAGCGTTAACCACCTGAGCTACCACGGCTTTCAACCAGTGCAGTGGTAAAAGTAAAAAATGAATTTCAATAAGAATTACTTGTAATCTATATTTAATAAAAAAAACCTTTTCTATTCTGTTCCAGTAGTGGACTTATAAAAAGATTTATAAATAAACTCATCGTTCAAACCATTTTGCCTCTGCACTTTATTACAATATAATGTAATGTAAATTATTCCTACAATATGTGCGTCGGATGTAACACATTCCGAAAATATATTTTCTATAAATTACTTCTTAAATCCTATACATTAGCTCTGTGAGCATCATTCATCTCCCGCGTAGCAGCTAACTGACTGCCGCTAATTACCTTTCGAAACATTATAGTTTCTTGTATTATTAGACGTTGTTAAAATAATAAAGCTTCTTGACTTTCTATTTTCCTTTATCAGGCTGTAAAAGTCCATTGCATGACAAAGTTTAAATAACCATCAGGTAAGCTGCAAGTTCGTTTGCTTTCTCTTCTATTGTGGAATTAGATCCTAATAGCATCCTATGAAATGTGAATACTAGAGGTATGTGATCGAAGACCGAGGTATTCTCAACGGAATTCTAAAATAAAACATTTGGAAGAGTTCTGGACAGCATATGTAGTTTCCAAAAATTTTACAAAAGATCATTAGGATACGAACATCTCTCCGCTTGTCCAGCGACAAAGTTCAAATGACTCAGAAGACGAATAAAACAGAACAAAACAGAATTTGTGGGAATTTATTTTGTTTCAGTAATACTTTTTGCAGAACCAAAATAATTAAAAAAATAAGTTAAAAAGTAATGAAAACTTAAATTCATATCTGTTTCATGGTGTACGAACATATAAGATAAACATTCATATCCGTCTACCAGAGGGGAGACTACGGACTTTCATTTGACATTATGTATTTCGAATTTGTTCGACAAAGCGTCCCTTGCAGTCTCTACCATTTACTTTTGCGACATAAATTTGCTTTGTCTCTATTTCCTTATTCATTCTTGCTACATGACAAAACCACCGAAGCATTGATTTATTAATCCTAATGACGATTTGCGGTCACAGCAAGAGATAGGCAGCAGCATCTTCCTGATAACAGCATTACAATAAAAAACTGCGATTACCAACCCGCCCGCCAAGCGTAGCAACTTTGAAAATCCCTCTATGATGAGAGTAACGAACAGACGGTCTCCAGTTCCTGGCGGATCTGCTATTCCTGGCTATGGTGTTTACCATGGTAACGGGGATAGTATGCTAAGAATCTCCGGTGGAGGTTCGATTGCCACCTAAGACGACTCGACCTGGCAACATACGACACACGCACTCCGAGTACTGATGACAAGATCCTAGAGCTGGAAGAAGAGATTGACAAGTGCGCTGGAAAATTATAGGATTATCCGAGGTCCGAAGAAAGGGGGAGGACACGGTGATTCTCGATTCCGGCAACTTGTACTATAACCGGGAGTGCGACCATCTGTCCCAAGGAGGTGTTGGATTTATTGTCCACAAATCTCTCGTTAACAACGTTGTAAAGATTGGGAGTGTGTAGACCAGGACCTTATACTAAGGTTCACTAAACGGTATTTGCAGAAGGTCATACAGGTTTACCATGAGCTTATCCCGATGAAGAGGTAGAATAAATGTATGGGGATATAACTAGAGGCATGCATTGCTCCAAAACCCACTAAACGGTGATAATGGGAGACTTCAACGTAAAACTAGGCACAAGAGAGATCGGTGAGGAAAAGTAAGAGAAATTCGGAAAAGGGCAATGGAACCAAGGGGCCAGCAACTGGCCGACTTCATAAAGAAAGTGGAACTCTTTATGATGAACTCTTTCTTCCAGAATCGGTCTCATAGGAAATGGACCTGGTCGAGCCCTAACGGTTCTACTAATGATAAACTCATGGAAACCGTCCTTGCGGTCAGAGATAAGTTCTGCAAGACCCGCCACAGAAAAACAAGAAAACTCTCCGATCACACTCTTAACCTCATGGTTGTCAGACGGGAGATGAAGCTGCAGTCTTTGACATACAGGCAACTGAAGAGACAGATCTCCAAATGCATACAATGCATGCGGCGGGACTTACGCAACTTTAATACTGCTATTATTGAAGAAGTAATCGAGCGGAACTAAGGTTCCAAAGTCTTTGCCAGAGATCTGTCTGCCAGAAGGGGCCAACTGTCAAAGCTCACTGGATGGAGTGATGATCTGGTGAGACATGCAAAAGTCGACGTATGCAGGTGGTTCTAGACCGTGCTTGAGGCGTTCCTTGGGGAGGTCTATGTTTGGCAGTGTATATTATTAATTTCATTTTAGCGTGTTCACTTACTACTTGTTCGGCGATATTGGAATTCAGCTTGAGAGAACATTCTCAGTGTGCAATGTTGATTCTCATATTTGGCAAAACGTATATTATATATTAGTGTATAAATACAACAATCACCTGTTATAAATTGCTACGTTTCTTTCTTTGTAACTAATGTCCCACGATATGGAACTAAAATAAAAAAGAAGTATTACAAACTCGTCGCGACCCCTGCCAGCCCTTTTCAGGGCTGAAATTCTACACAGCTGCGCACCCATGCAAACGGGAGTTAGGGCGTCCCCCCAAAGCGACGCACACCAGCTTGTCCCCGTTGGTGTGGAATGCAGCGCGCAAAGCGGCGATGGGGACCGCCACCCGTCACGCACAGCCCGACACGGCGGAAGGTGGAGGACGGAGTGCAGAGTTGGCACGTGGAATGTTAGAGGGGGCATGAGAGATAAGACGAATGAGTTGATCGAAATAATGAAAGAAAGAGAATTAGATGTCGTGTGTATGTCGGAGACTAAACGGAAAGGCAGTGGTACTGAAGAGCTCCCTGGCGGGACGTTAGCTATATGGTCCGCAGTCCCGGAAAACGAGAACGCCTGCCAGGAAGTGGGGGGTGCTGTTGTCGTCCCGGTTGGTCGATCTTGTGACTGAATACAAGGTTGTGAACTCAAGACTTCTCTGGGTTCGCTTTAAACTGGGACTGACGAAGTTATTCTTTTTGGCTGTTTATGCGCCGGTAGCTTCATCGTCCAGAGCTGAGCTGGAGGAGTTTTGGGAGAATGTAAGAGAAGTTCTAGATTTGGTTAAGGGAAACGAAAGAACTGTTGTATGTGGTGATTTGAATGGATGGGTAGGTATCGCTCGACCAGGATACGAGTCGGTGCTTGGAAAGTTTGGCGATAAAAGGGTTAATGATGCTGGCAAACTTATACTAGCTGTATGCAAGGAAAAGGGTCTTCTTGTGACAAACACTATGTTTAATCACAGGAAAATCCACATGTACACTAGAGAAAGAAAGAATGAGAGAAGTATGATTGATTTGTTCCTGGTGGATGACCGACTGCGAAAACAGGTGATGGATACACGAGTGTTCAGGGGTGCTGACCTGGGAACGGATCACTATCTAGTAATTACTAGATTTAGGGGTTTGTTCGCGGGTTGGCGCTACCGGACGGCAGTAACAGAACTACAGTCGGTCTGTCGCATCCGAAGCTGGAAGCTTCAGGATTACTAGGATACTAGGGACAAATATCACACGAGGGTAGCCGAAAAGCTTGACACCATCGATGGCAGGAAAGAATGTGTGGAGAGAACATAGCAGAACCTTAGGGATGGATTGGTAAGTACAGCGGAAGAAGTATGTGGAACGACAAAAAGAGGTAGTAGTAAAAGAAGAGATGCATGGTGGAATGATGAAGTGAGAGAAGCTGTAAGAAAGAAGAAAAAAGCATGGTTAGACTACTTGGCCTCTAGTAACGATAAACATTTGAGGGAGAAGATGAAAGAAAGATATAAGCTGCAGAAAGTTCATGCGAAAACATTGATTGAGGAAGTACGTGAAAGGTGTAGAACAGAAGCGGACGAGAGGTTGTCGCACAACTTTAAGGAAAACTCCAAACTCTTCTGGAAAGAGGTTGGAGGGTCCCGGAGTGGTGCGACAGCCTTAAGAATGAACAAAGTGCTTTCGAGAACCAATGACGTCCTCTCAGAAAAATCGGATGTCATGCAGCGATGGAGTGAATTTTATAGAGAAATGTATGCGTTTCATGATCTTAGTGAAGGATCCGAGGGTAACGCCATGACTGGCACGCCAGACACGGACCTCGATGACACTGAGGTCATCAGCATGAAAGAGATTGAACGTGCGATTCGAAGTTTGAAATGTGGTAAGGCTGCGGGACTAGACAGAGTTACTGCTGAAATGGTCAAGTACGGTGGGCCTCGCGTCTGGGACAGCTTTCGTCTGCTGTGCAACTTGTGCTGGCGGACGGGAGATGTCCCGGATGATTGGCGATCCGCGGTCATTGTGCCTTTATATAAAGGTAAAGGTTCACATTTTGACTGCGGGTGCTATCGGGCGATCAGCTTGACCAGTTTAGCAAGTAAAGTTTACTCGAAGGTTTTGACACGTAGGATGCAAGAGAAATCGGAAAGATTCTTATGGGAGGCACAATGCGGATTTAGACCTGGAAGAGGATGCACGGATCAAATGTTTTCTCTCCGCATGATCACGGAAAAGCTTCTGAGTGTTAACCAGAGGATTTTCTGTGCTTTTGTGGATCTGGAGAAAGCATTTGATAAAGTTATAAGGAAGAAAATGTGGGAACTGTTGCCGGGATATGGTGTGGATGGTCGATTGCTAAGGGCAGTGCAGTCACTTTACTATGACTGTAAAGCCTGTTTGCGGGTAGGGCATGACCTGTCACCCATGTTTAGCGTCCAAGCGGGCGTAAAACAGGGTTGTGTCATGTCTTCATGGCTGTTCATACCGTATCTCAACAGCTGTTTACAGAAGCTGAAAAATAGCTGTTTGGGTGTGAAATTGGGTGATATAAAAGTAAATTGTCTGCTGTATGCTGATGATGCAGTGCTTATTGCACCATCAGAAGCAGAACTGCAGACATTATTCACATGTATGAAAGAGGAATGTGAAATTAAAGGTCTCCGTTTGAATGCTAATAATTATATATTCGTTACTACGTTAATTACATATTTCGTTTTCTCTTCGTCCTTTTAAAAAAAATTGAAAAGGACGAAGAGAAAACGAAATGTGAAATATGGGTAAATCAGGAACGTCTAGAACAGGTAAATGAAATTGTGTACTTGGGGAGTGCTTTCAGCCGGGATGGAAGATGTGATTTAGATGTGGATAGGCGCGTCGCTGCCGGAAACAAAGTCATTGGTGCCCTGAATGCATTAGTCAAAAGGCAAGGCGTGGTGAAGAGTGCACGCCTTGCAATTCATAACGCAGTGTTGGTACCGACTTTGTTATATGGCAGCGAAACCTGGGTATGCCAGAAGAAGCAAAAAAGCAAGTTGAATGCAGTGGAGATGCGATCTCTTCGTAAAACGTGTGGCGTTACCATAGCTGATCGAAAGCAAAACGAAGACTCGACGTCTCCGTGGCGCAGTGGCTTAGCAATGAGCGGATGCGCTGGGGGTCGCGGGTTCGAATCCCGCACGGAACAAGTATTTGTATGGCCTATAAATAATTGTTCCGGGTCTGGATGTTTGTCCTTGTGCAATCTATGTTTGTAAACTGCCCCCGCGATACAGGAGAAAATCATAGTGTATGGGTAATTATTTAAAAAAAAAAAGAAAAAAAAAGAAGAGATTCTCAATATGGCAGGATTGAAAGATGACCTTATCACAAAAATTGATAGGGGCGTACTCCAATGGTTTGGGCACGTTGAACGAATGAGTGAAGACCGAATGGTGAAGAAAATATATAGAGCGAAAGTAAATATTAAAAGGTGTCGAGGTAGACCGAGACTAACTTTCGAAGACCATGTGAGCCAATTGCTCGAAGAGGGGAAGGTCAAGAGTACTCGGATACCTAGACGTGCATCTATGAAGAAGTTAATGAACCTGAAAGAAGCGAAAGAGGTATGTAAGGATCGTGACACTTGGCGATCTGTTCTCTCTGGCTACCCCGTTAGGGATTGTGCGTGAAGATAAGTAAGTAAGTAAGTACTACAAACTTAGAAATAAATTTTTGTTAGCTTTTATTCTTCTTCACCACGATGTTGGACTTGTATAAAATGATTTACCGTTGCTCACGACGCTGGGCTTGAACAAAGTAATTTGCCATCGCTCTCCATCACCTGCCTGTAGAATAAAGAATTGTGAATTATTTAACTGCATAGTTTTTGTTGCCAGAATATAAGAAAGTAAAATTAAAATTAAAAAATCTTCAATGGTTACAAGTATACTAATAGTCTCTTACAGAATATACAGATTAGACTTACTGATGAATGTGCACCGCGAACAGATCAAGTTAGTTATTTTTGTTGTTGTATTAATGGGACGACCAGTAAACGAGCTAATTGACCAGTTGATGGTACACAGAACAGCGTTGAACACCTGCGACGTGTAACGAACCTTACATAAGGAAGAACACTTTACTTACTTCACTTTGTTACCAGGGAGCGCTAAGAAGAAATATCTCACAGTATGTGACCATACTTAGTATCGTAATCTTTTACTTTTCAAAACAGAAATCAGCAATGCGTATCATGCTGTTTATTGTCATGGTACCTCGACAAACTTTCTTTTCTCCAAACCATTAGGTTTGGAGAAAAGAAAGTTCATTAGAACTGCTTCAATTTATTAAATTCTTGGGACGAAGCTATGCTACGCTACCGCAGAATGAACAAATTACACGCTTATTACGTGTCAAGTTAAGTGGGGCTTGTAAGAAGTTTATGTTCACGGCCTTATATGGGCTCGGCTTTCGACAGAAAGAGATGGTAAGTAATAAAAAACATACTTTTTAATATCATACAACATCAATATTTGAATGTAAATTTTGAATAGTGGCACGGTCAGTAGAGGTTCAAGTGTTGCATGCTTGTTTGGGTAAGGGTTAGTGTCGACGCTTTTTTTTTTTAATTTTGTGTTCAGTTTTAATAAGCAAATTCAAAGTGATTTTATGCAAACAAACAAAATATATTATGATATTTTAATTAACAACTACTGTTTTAATGTTAGCTTATGCACGAACAAACCACGTGTACTTACGTTGACTTAATAAAAAAATATTTTTTTTTAAAACTTACTAATTAAATTCATTATTATGCCAAGTCAAATACGACTTGTATACTCATAGTAAAAATCGAATATAAAGGATCATCAATTCTGAAAGAAATTATATGCCTGAAAACCTACACTGAGAAATCGATTCTATCAATAATATTTAATTTATTTTCACAAACAGATGAAAAGTGCAATTAAATAAAATTGACAATCATTAATTCAAAAGTCATAATAAAAATCTGTTGACGATCTACACTGAGAAATCGATTATATGCAAATATCTAGTTTATATTAACATATAGATGAAAACTACAATAAAATTCACAGATTAAATTCAAGATTGACGAGATATTTTCCTGATTTTCCACCACACTTTTTACTCCCCAGTACACTGTCATGAATATAGCATACTGAAATATTAGTGTTAAAAAGTTAATTTTTAAGGTTTTGTAGTAAATAAAGCACTTCAGTTAATTTCACTTCTAAAAGTTAATGTATTCAACTTCTTTATTAAGAAAGTTTAAAATTTGCTAAAGTGGGAGTATAATTAAATATTGTCACCAGAATTGACGTTGAGACAAGTAAGGCTAAAATTATCTTTTATAATAGGTCGGTTATTACGTTTTTTAAACTTTTGTGTTTTGTATTGTTTAAATGTTGCTAGATAAAGATATTCCCCTAATGCACGAATTGGAACATTACTTGAAGAGTTTTATTGTATAATTTTATTTTGCAAAGAAAAATCCCACTGGGTTTCTTACTGGTTCTTCCCGGAGCTGTTTTTCCTAACCAGTGGATAAAGTAAAAACATTACTTCTAATAAAAATGACCTGTGGTCTATATTGAATAAAACATTATTCTATTCTATTCAAAGAGTTGTTTATATTCATTATGTCATGCAGGCAGGATGGTTAGTGCAGAATTGGCACACCAAAAAACGACTAAGGGATTCTAGTTTCATATGTTTAGATGAATTTTTTGCTGTCTTTTTTTACACATAAAATTATTCACTTTCTGATTGTTTACACTCCCCAATTTACTACCTATGGGAATTTCATGCAATACTTCAAATAATGTCCAATACCCAACAATATAGTAGACAATTTCTGTTTTATTTCATTGTTTCATTGTATTGGTGCAGCGCAATTACGTTCTGGAGTCAAGATACAGTGAGGGTGTTCTTGAGAAAGACTTGGATTGTTACATGATAACACAGCAAAAACTGCAACACTAATGACTATTTTCCCCTAAATGACGGTCTAAAGTTTCTACTATAAAATAAAATATATGGGTTGTTTTAAAACGGAGCTTAAATTATAATCGTAATATTAAGCAAGTAATTTCAGTACGTCCGTTCATATTGAATTTGACTGAGTTTTTACAAATTTAAGTAATCTCATTATTTCATCAGGTAATTAATTTTCTAATGCCATCACTACAAGTCGAGGTCTCTATTGAAAAATCTCATAAAATTGACTAAAAGGTACATGGTGAACATGTCGTGGTAGTGTAAGAATATTCGCTACCATATATCGTGTCGTGGGTATCGTAGGAGACATCAAAGTAAAATAAATAAAGAGATGGATTGCTTCTCCTTATAGAGAAAAGTTAAAGTTACAGCCTATATACGTCCCACTGCTGGGCACATGCCTCCTTTCATTTCTGAGAGGATTTTAGGGCAAGGAAGTGTCGAGGAGAGACGTGGATGTTTATGGGCCACAGCATCCACTTATCATCAGCTAGGCTGTATGCTCGTTTGTCACATTTATTCTATAAAAAACTCTATATTCTCTAAACGCGAACGTTTTGAATTAAGGTGTAGGACCAATATTAAAGAGTGTGATTTTGACAAGTGATTTTAAAATATGAATCCTACCACATGATAATCGGCTCTATTATGACAGATTTAATATATGAAAGAGCGCGCGAGTTAAAATATATCGTAATCGTAATTAACTCAAGTTCTTAGCAGAACATGAAATAAGTAATTGAAACAGTTCGTAAGTAGCAGCTGCTGTCGCGCACCTGAGCGATAAATAATTGAAAATTACTGATTACATTTCAGAACATTACATTAGCATAACTGCTTTAACTTTAATTGATCTAAATGATAAAGTTTTCATAAGTTTACTATGTCCCATGAGTAACTTCAAGTACAATGTAAGTGACACAGCAATTACTGTGACTGCAAAAGAAAATCCTTTACCATTCCGTGTTAAAGTTACGTGGTAAAGTTACGCTGCAGCTATATTTTGGTTGTAGCATGAGTGGGCCGGCTATACCGGCTATATATATATATATATATATATATATATATATATATATATATATATATATATATATATATATATATACGGCTATAGTCGCAGCTTAATGATGCTGTGTTTCGTATGATGAGCATAGAGAAAAAGAGACTGTATTTACTGGAAGTGAAGCAATACATTTCTGTCTTGAGGGGTAACAACGCATTTGTATTTTGATTCTTGATCGACGACCATGCGTGTCACCCATGAGGACTAAAATGGAATGCCTCTTTTCCAGTAAAAAGCGTCTCCAATTATCTACACTCACCATATGAAGCACAGCAGTGCTAAGCTGCCTTTTTTCGCTGGTATTCTGTGAGAGCGTGGTCCTATCGTCGAGCCGACCCATTCATGCTTCAACTATACTTCTAATACAGCAGCAGCATGGCTCTTCTACGTAAAGTTAGTAACGCAGCAAATATTTTGGTTGTACAAGAGAATCCATCAATTTTATACGTGGTAGAGCCATACTGCAGTTATTTTTATTTATTGGTTTTTCAGGGAAACATACAGTACAATAAAAAATACACTATAAAACATATAAAAGTAATCCTAAAACCAATGAAGTTTCCACAGATATCTAAAACATATTAAAAGCATGCAACCACAATATGTCTAAAGATTGAAAAAAGAAAATAAGTAAATGGTATTTATAATTAAACATTAAGTATTATATTATATTAGAAGTATAGTTGCAGAACGAATAGATCGGCTCGACCAGGGAAGGACCACGCTCTCACAGAATACCAGCGTCAAATACTCGCATTAGCTTAATGCTGCTGAATTTCGTATGGTGAGTGCAGAGAACCGGAGACCCTTTTTACTGTGACAACGCCTCTGCATTTTGATTCGTAATCGAGGATAGATGTGGATGTCTATGGGCCACAGGAACTACTTACCATCAAGTGGACTGTGTGCTCGTTTGTCACCCTATCCTATAAAAAAATCCATTACGACATGTCATTCCGTAGTTGTCTTTAAAGTAGACAGAAGGAAATTTATCAGGAGATGGGCAACATGCTCGCAAAAACAACTGTTAGTAATAAAAAATGTAGTTGCCCACTCGCCTGTCAAGCGTGGCATCTATAGCAGATAACATGCCTCTAAGGCAATCTATGGGGGAGGCTTATTTCAGCAGTGGAGTATTTATAGACTGTATTACAATAGAGGGAAACGCAACTAAATTCGTTAATTCATTTAATGTTAATTATATAGATAAGATAGCTGGTAACTTTTGACTAAACTTACGATTTTTATGTAGAAAGTTTAGAAAACTACTTTTTCATTGGTGGCAAATAAGAAATATAAAGTTTTTGTTGTTACTATCAAAGAATTTAGAAACTATGTTTGTTACGATATTGGATAGTGACTTAGAAAATACAATGTTTACTATTTTCATCAACTGTCTTATGTCCATGTAGGTATTTTCCTTCTGCATGTTAAAAGAACGTGTACGTGCCCCCCCGCATTTCGCATGCAAATGTATTTTCCATGCTGATATTCGCAGCCGCATATTCTTCACAGCCTCTTTTTATATTCAAATTATTTGTCGTAAACGCAATCGTCCTATTCTATCGGGCATTGTTCGCACGACTTATTTTTAGTTTAAAAAAAACCTTGCGTTGCTATTCAAAATGTTATTATAATATTATATATTAATAATATTGTATGGTAATTGTCCTGTACACAGTAAGCGTGCAATTTTTGTGAACCTAAGTTACATTATTTCAACCGCTTTTGGTTGTTATTGGGAAATAAAGGACCTGTATAAAAATGTAGCGGATAAAGAATCTAATCCAATAAATTGTCTTTCATACTTTCAAGAAATATTATGTGGCTATCGCTTTAAAAAAAATACGAGAGCGTAAAGAATTTTTATAATCGAATTTCATTGAGTATTACGTATATACCCATATTTTTGCTCCGCATGTCATGATATTTCAAGAAATATCAATTGTCGAGCGTCAAAATCTCCTCAAAATGTGATATTTTTGTCCAACCTGGCCTTAAGGTCGGCATTTAATTCAATTCTTTATCGTCCACATTTGTAGATGTCTATGGGTCACAGCATCCACTTACTTTTAGGTGGATTGTGTATTCTTTGATCACCTTTAATCTATAATAAAAAGTCCTGATTAGTCGGTAGGCCAGCAAAGCTACGTCCGCATTATCAACATTCGGTAAACGTCGATACCGCGCACATCTCTTAATTTTTCGACAATATTTTATAACGTAGTGTGTTTTTAACGCGTTACGTAACGTTAATTTTATAATGTAACCCAACGTATGTAATTACCATATTTTTAGAATCACTATTTGATAAGCTTTTCTGCTCGGCATATCATCGTCATCATAATCGTTACAACTCATCCCACCATCATCATCATCATTATGATGAATTGCTGAACATAGGCCTCCCCCGAGGTATGCCACAAAGCACGGTCCTAAGCCACCTACATCCATCGACTTCCTGCATATCTTACCAGGTCGTCACTAAATCTAGTGGGGGTCACCCTACAGTTTGCCTACCGGTACGAGTCTGCCACTCAAGAACCTTTTTTCCCCAACGGTTGTCGGTTCTATGAGCTATATGACTGGCCCATTGCCACTTCAGCTTACTAATCCGTTGGGCTATGTCGGTCACTCTGGTTCTACTGCGGATATCCTCATTTCTAAGTTTATCACGCAAAGAAACCCCTCTCCATAGCTTGCTGAGCGACTTTGAGCGTCCTCATACGGCCAGCAGTGAAGGACCACGTCTCAGTTCCATATGTCATCACTGGCAACATGCACTGGTTGTAAAATTTTGTTTTCAGATTTTGAGGTATACTTGACGAGAAGATGTAACGTAATTTCCCGGACGCTGCCCAGCAGAGTTGAATCCGTCGATTGACCTCTCGATCGAAGTTGGACTTATCTAATCGGACTATTTGTCCCAGGTAAACTTACTCGTCAACAACTTCGAGCTGAGTGTTCCCAACAACTACCGGCATGGGTGTGACATGGACATTAAACATGATCTTTGTTTTGTCTATGTTCATCTTAACACCTAACCGTTGGTAGGCACTATTGAGGTTATTGGGCATAGTACTAAGGTCCTCCAGCGATTCTGCCATAAGGACTATATCGTCGGCAAATCGAAGATGAGTGATGTACTCGCGATTGTTGTGAAAACCGTATCTTTTCCAGTCTAGTAGCTTGAAAACGTCTTTATTGCAGCGGTGAAGAGTTTCGGGGATATAACGTCTCCCTGTCACACTAATCACTTTACAAACCTATCCAACTGCAGAAAGGTGTAAACTTCTCCGCAGTTGGGTAGGATTCGTACTCTGGTTCTATACTCTGATTGCCATCGTAGCCCTGCTGTACAAACACCTCAGCACTTCGATATACCGACAGTCACCTTGGCACCGCCGAGGAGACGGTAGCACCGCCCAAATTTCGACGGAATCAAAGGCTTTCTCATAGTCCACATATGCTAGGCAAAGTGGCAAATTGTACTCTTCGGATTTCTGTATAATTTGCCGAAGGGTATGTATGAGGTCTATGGTACTAAAGCCTTTTCGAAAACCGGCTTGTTCGGGTGGCTGGAAGTCGTCAAATCTGTGTGCGAGACGATTTGTAGTGACTCTCGAAAACAGCACGTAGACGTGGCTCAGAAGGGATATCGGTCTGTTGTTCTTCAAGAGAGTGTTGTTACCTTTCTTGAAGAACAAGACCACCGCACTTCCGCTCTACACCTCGGGAGTAGTGCCACCATTCGCTCGTTTGCTTCAAAATTTTGCTAAAAAATTTCTCAATACAAGAGCAAACCTAGTACTCTCATCGGTGTTTATATAATTTTTGGAGAAAAATTTTGAACAAGGAGCACACAACCCACCTGATGGTAAGTGGATGCTGTGGCTCATAGATATCTATATTTATCTAAGTCTATCCGGATTCAAAATGCAGATGCTTTATCTTCCCTAAGGACAGATAGAATGGGTTAAATGGGTTTTAAGAAGGGACTCCGGTTCTCTAATTAACACTGGTATTCTGTGAGAGTGTGGTCCTACCACAGTCGATCAGATCCATTCCTACTGCAACCGTAATATAGCTGCAGCGTGGCTCTACAACGTGTAGTTGAAATTTTATGGACTGATTTATTACAACATGCTCGGTAGCAAAAGAACAATATCATGAGAAAACCAGAAATTTTAAAAATAGTAGCACTTTCCATACACTTTGATTTGATGCAAATTAACTTTTAAAAAGTAAAAGCCAATTTCAAAGAATTGAAAAAAATTAAATAATTTCACGTTCTGAAGTCATTGCTGTCAGTCAGTGTTGCAGTTGCAACAGTCAGTGTATTGAAGAATTAAAGCTCCAAGTTCATAATGTGATATTATTTATTCTTCATAGTTTACTGAAGTCAGTTTTTACTTAAAATTTAATGTTAATTTATTTTTTAGTCTTTAATAATACAATTATATCGGGTTTAATTTTAATTTCTTCACATAACGATTTCTTATATTTACGGGAATACTACACATCAAATATAAAAAATATAAATGCGATAAATATCAAAAAAATAATTTTTATTCAGTGTGTAGTATTCACGAAAATATAAGAAATCATTTTTGTGTGTATTAAGGAATATCAGTCTTAGTTTCCTCTTAATAGTTACATTAAAAACTGCTTCCCTTATTTGCCATTCTTAGTGGTGAAATATTTTCTCAAATTTTTTTTGCAGCACTGTAGTATAAATAGAAGATAAGCTATTTAATAAAAATACAATTATTAAAATAATTTCAAAATTAACGAAGATATTGCGTAACATTACATACATACATAAAGTACAAAAACATACAGTCAAATTATAAGCCATCTCCTTTTATTTAAGTGAATAGCCTTTTGAGCTTACTACTTAATTGTAAAGCTAAAATATTGCTTGAAAAATTTCTTCAAATTAGAAATTCGACTCATAAGAAATATTAGTTCAAATTAAAAATTCACGTGATCCCACAGTATTTGTGAGTTTTATGTCACAGGTTTCAGTCATGTTAAATAAATATCTTAAAATTTTCTTCTGTATAGTATATCGAAAACAAGCTAAAAATAGTTTGTGATTAAATAGTTATGAGAAATCTCGGAAATAACGCAAGGTGTACTTAACATATGTACGAGTATGGGTACAATACGTCGCTCGTTAAGGCTTCTTTCGTACACTTCACCTTGTGTCTTGTGCTTTTGGCTAGGAAATTGTATTTGAAATTATGTCTTAGAAAACTGAAGGCTTTAATTTTGGCTTAAATGAATGAAATGAAAGCTCATTTTATCTGCTATTTTGAGAGATCGTGGAGGACCAGTACAACTAGGGCTCAACGCGAATGGGCTCTCGATCAGGGATCCCTGATAGAGAGCCCATTCGCGTTAAAGCCGTTATAAAGCTTCAACGTGTCTCTACCACATCACATTTACAAAAGCACTGGCTTTATGTACACCAACCCGAATACCCAGCGGGGTGAGTATTGTTTAAGTTACGCAGTTCAGCTAATTTGAGAGGGTTTTCCAGAATTGGATTGGAGCATGAAGCCTTTCTTATAGAAAAAAACAAAACATTTTCTAATCTAGTAGTTCTTTTTCTCCATTTTCTGTAAAACTTCACTTCTGTTTAAATAATAGCTAAGGCCCATGTAGAGTATAAGTACGAGTGTGTAGATAGTATTTTCCTTTATCGTCGTGCTTGATAAACTCAATTTAACTATTTTTAATGAATGAAGAGAGGACAACTGGGATTATCATTTTGGTAGCACCACATGTCAAGTTAGCAAAATAGTTTACGATCTTCAAATTGTAGGGACTCCCTATTTTGGCTGCAAGAAACAATTTTTCTTTTTGAAACTTGAAAAACAAAAGTACTATATAATGTATTTATATTCACTTGCTCGATGTGTCGAACAAAGAAGTGATAGTTATGTAACTTCCTGCATAAGTTGTACGTGACACGTATCTTACGTGTTTGGGCGCCTTATGTTGGACGGAAGTACTTCCTGTCTTAGTAATGGACAGAACATGATTGTGTCTTTTAATATTTAGGCGGGCACATTTTCTTGCGAGACTTGGTTTTTGCAACGCGTTACTTAAGCGTTTAATATAATATACGTTATTAAGCCACCTACTACTTTTGTTTTCATTTTAATTTTGCCTTTAAAAGTCCACTGCTGGACAAAGGGAAACACCATAGATTACATCATTTGGAGGATAGGATAGGATCAAGATACAAGCCACGCTTGGCACGAAGTTAGAAACCGTAATATTTATTGTTTTGAGTTGTCATCAGGAAGATGGTGCTGCGCATGCACTGTTTTAGTTTCCCTCCGTGACCTGTAAGCACGCCTCTCCCTCCTCTTTTTATGCAGTTCCCTCCGTGAAAGACCTCTCCCTCCCTACCTATCGTTGCTAGCGATACGTTTTGCCAGCAACACGAATTTCAATAGTTGTTTGCAGTGACCATTTTAGAACACCTATTTTTAAAAATCGGCACCTAATTAGCACCTAAAAGACCCCTAATTTTAGCTGTTTCTAAATTCAAATTCCTGACTTTGCGTTGGTGGCGATACACAACTGATGGATCGGCGTTCTTAGTACCAAAATTATTACATTGTGCTCACATTAAAATTACAATATGTTTTAATATTAATAACACTTTGGCTCACAATATAAAATCAGTTTTCCACAAAAATAAGGTCATATTTCTGAATAAAAAACATTTATTCTTTCTTTTCATTATTATCTTACTTGTTTGATTCCTATACAGAAAACCTCTAATTATGATTTACCTTTTATATAATTCCTTAAGTAATATGCTCTTACTTCCAATGCAGATAAAAAATGTACTGTGATAGCTGCGGATAGCAACTAACTGCTGCAAATGTAAGATATCGAGTAAGTTTCTTTTAAAAATTTTATCTTTCTCGAGATATAACTGAAAGTAAAAGTACGAATGACGTAGTTTTAAATAAAATTGCCAGGATTTTAACAATAGTATAATAGGTCTATGACTTGTATAAACCTAGTACTTGCTATTGTTGAAATATCATGTTCTTGTATAAACCTAGTATCGTGTCTAACAAAAATATATCACGCTAAATCTTGACATATTGTGAAGTGTTAATTGGCAGAAAGTCCAGGCTCTCCATAATTGTGGTTCATTCATTAATTCCTTACAGAAAAACAAAAAAACCCACGGTATGATCTAAGGGCAGTAGAGATTCTTACGCCATTGTTTCACAGAAAAATATGAAGATGAGAAATATCATTTTTACACGACAGATAAAATAATTCAGATCGGCGACAAAGATTTCAAAGGTGCTAGATATCTGGAGCTGAGGTCGCTAATTCAAACATAGCAATAACGGCAAATTGTTCTGCCATAGGAGAGGTAAATTTTCAGCAGTTGGACTTTGACAAGCTGCTGATGAAGAAGATTAGTAAGCTGAAGTGGCAATGCGCCGGCCATATAGCTCGAAGAACCGCTAACCGATGGAGAAGAAAGGTTCTCGAGTGGCAGCCTCGTACCGGTAGGCGTAGTGTAGGGCGACCCCTAACTAGATGTAGTGATGACCTGGTAGGACATGCAGGAAGTCGATGGATGCAGGTGGCTTAGGACCGTGCTTTGTGGCATTACTTGGGGGAGGCCTATGTTCAGCAGTGGACTTGCGAAGAGCTGTAATGATGATGATGATGAAAAAGATGGAATATATTGTTGTAAAATTTACTGTACTTGATTTTAAAGAGCAGTTTGTAACGAAAAAATGGTTTTATAAAGATATTTTACACGCATTTTGTGTACATTGTGGCAGTACTTCATGACATCTGTTCTACATTCGATGCTCACACACTTGCTTTCGAAACTATTATTCACTAAACGATTGCTCTTAATCATTCCGGTAAATGCATGTAAAAAGTTTATTTCTGGTATAACTGAAGAAGAGAATTACTATGAAAAATATTCTATGGTTCGCTACACTTATCTTAATTTAGAAGCATTAAGTGTGAAATATATTAAATTTTGTATTAAGTCGAAAATGAAATATGTTTAGTTATGTATTTATAAAACATATTTTATGCTTAAATGTTACCAATACTAAAAAGAATCGGAACATCCACTGGCCTACGATGCTGATCTAAAAATTTTCCTTAGGGAAATTTAAAAGAAAACCGTTTGAAGCACCCATATACGTAGACTTTGAAAAAGATAAGAGAATAAATTGTCTTTTTTTAACATCGTAGCAAGGAATCTGGTGCTTTTTGTTTATCAGTTACTTAAGTAATAAAATTATTAGTTGGGAATAATCGGAGCCAAAAATAAATATTTTTGTTATACAGCTTTTATCGCATGTACTAGTTGGGTTATGAAAATAAATATAATGGGGTACAAAAAAGTGTGATATTCGACATCCAATTATGTCTTATTATAATAAAACAATGTGACTCAGCGAGTACAAGAATGATCAGGACAATATTTTCAAAAGACAAAAGTAATGAATCACATAGACCACATTTATTCACACATTGGTAGGTCACTTTTTGTCACTAGTAGTAGGTACATAATCTATATTTTGCTATTTATAATACACCCACTCAAAATATAGACATTAAAAAAATATATAAACAAAAGAAACAATCACACTTTAACGATTCCTAAATGATTCAAATGTTTATAACGTTTTACAGCAGCTAGACTTTTTGTAAACAAATCTGCAGGCATATTTGATGTACATAGATAATTAACACTTATAATGTTTTCATTAATTAATTCTCTACAATAGTGATATCTGACATCAATATGCTTCGTTTTATTATGGAATACAGGGTTTAACAACAATTTCTGTGCGCTCATACTGTCATTATATAAAATGATTTTGTGCATCCTTTTAGTAAGTTCAAATTGTAAATTTCTCAAATAAACTGCCTTTTTTGCAGGCTTCTGATATGGATACATATTCAGATTCGGTACTAGAAAGTGTAATATATTTTTACTTACTACAGCTCCAAGATATAACAGACCCAGACAAAGTATAACAAAATCCTGAATATGATTTCCTATCATTAACATCACTGCACCAGTCTGCATCAACATAACCTTCAATGTTAACATTTTTGCCCTTACTATATTTCAAACCTAAATCTTTCGTCCCTTTCAAATATCTTAAAATTCTTTTGGCATAAACCTAATTGTTGTTCAGTATTACAATTATTGAATTGACATAAATATGACAATGCCACCAAAATAACAAGGGTTGCTGCTGCTCGAGGCTGGTAGAGGCAGAAAATAAAGTAAACTCTAATTTTCGCTAGTGCCGTGTAAATAAAATAAAATCGGTAAAAAATTTCTTAAGAATCCCTACCGTTTGCCAGCGAGTGTACGTGAAGATAATGACATGGCGTAACCCCTCCCCCCTCCTTCACATTTACTGCGCCGCTGTTTCGTGTATTTGTTTGCAACCCTGACTGAAACTGACACGGACACTGGCATGTCCTTATAATGACCATTTTGTAGTTTTCGATTTTTTTTAAACATTTTTAGTGTTTTAAGAAATATTACAACATCAATGTAATCTAAATAGTTAAAACTTCATCTCCTATTTCTATTCTCTTAGGAGTGGAATTATTTTCTTCTAATTTATTTAGGTAATATATAGTTATAATTAATCAGTACGTATTTAATAAAAAATAATCATCAAATTGGTTATAATATTGAAGCAGAAATCAAAAATCACAATTTTATACATAGTAGAGCCATGTTTCAGCTTTAATATGGTTGTAGCAGGAATGGATCGGCTCGACCGGGGAAGGACCACGCTCTCACAGATTAACAGAGTAAAATATCAACTTAATACTGCTGCGTTTCATATGGCGAGTGTAAACATCCGGAGACCCTTTTTACTGGAAACGAGGCATTCCATTCTTGTACTCAGGGGTGACAACGCATTTGGATTTTGATTGTTAATCGAGAATAAATGTAAATGTCTATGGGCCACAGTATCCACTTACCATTCCAGGTGAACTGTGTGCTCGTTTGTCACCCCTGTTTTATAAAAAAAAAAAACAATATTTATGCAAAAATTATACTTATAAAATGATTTCTTATGTTTACGCGGATACTACACATTTAAATAAAACTAGTTTATATTAATTTATATTATATTTTCGTCGTTAGGAGCACTTTTTATCACCAATGGTCGTGGCAGGGAGAGGGCTGAGGCGTTCGACGTGCCAATGTTATAGTTAACCACGGCTACCTCGATATAAAAATTATTAAATTTTGTTCCGATTGAGTATGAACTTATAGCATCTTGATGTCTTGAAGGTAAGCCAAAATGACGTAATTAGGGCACATCGTAAGAGACAAAATCGCACTGTGACTTCACACCGGATAGAACATTCGCCAATAATTGTTACACTGCAAGATGGAGCACGAGACATCTGGCTGAATAAAGCCAAGGACCTAAAAATGACAACGGCTGAACTAGGATTGCAAGGTAGCGATAAGGTATATTTACGCGAATCACTAGCACCCGGGATTGCATTTTTATTATGGAAGACCAAGGAAGCCCTTAAAGATACTTACAAATTTATATGGTGCAGAAATGGCACAAAGAAGAAAAAGCGAAAATAATCTCCATACGCACTCTCTTTGAATTAGAATCGGTTAAGGCCTCGCAAAACAAACTTATTAATTAAACAAGAAACCGTTTTAGTTAAGTGTTAAGTGCTGGAAAACATTTATTTTTCTCTTACTTTCTCTTTTATATTTTTTGTTTAATATTGCTTTTGTGTATACTCAATTAATATCATTTTATACCTTAGATAATGGATATTGTAGGAATAGAACATAATATAAATCCCAATATTATTGAGTTAAACTGTGATAATTGGAATGAGTTTGTAGACAAACTACCCTTAAATAATTGTTCGCTTCTGTTTTTTCATGTAAACATATCATCATTACTTAAGAATTTTGCACATCTGGAATATGTAATAAAAAATACTACACACATAATTCACATAGATAATCATAATTACTGAGGCTAATATTCAATATCACTGTGTCAACATGTTTAATTTACTAAATTATAACTTATATTACGAACTAAGAAATGGCAGAAAAGGCGGCGGCATTATGCTATATGTTCAATCATCCCTGCATTTTAGCAGACTGCAAATATCAACTAAGGAATGCGAATGTATTAATGGCCAAATAAACTTAAAAAATGGCACTGTAGGCATATGTGCTGTATATAAACCACCTGACACAAACAAAGTCCGTTTTATTGATGAGTTAGCTAATATTGTTGGTAAATATTCACCTAAAATTTGCTGTATAATTATGGGTGACATGAACTTAAATACAAAGAAGACAAATCCCATTAGCACTAGTTATCTTAACACACTTTGTGAATTAGGATTTGACCGTGGTATAATGCAATACACAAGAATAGAAAAATACGGGAGCCGAATAACAAAATCATGTTTAGATCACATTCTGATTAGAACTGTATGCAAGAACGAGGTGTATACGGTCGGTGTGAACATCGCGCCAGCTGACCATAAAATAATAGGCTATGCGATTCTCGGACTCGGAGCGGATCCGAACTGTGACTCACGGGCTCAGAACGCGCCGCAGCTCACTACTAAGTTGGATAATAAACAACTTCGTAACGAACTCGATTTAATAGATTGGAATTTGCCGTTGAGTTACTCCGATCCAAACGACATTGTTAATTACATAAGGACGCAAATGAATTGCGCATACGATAAATGCAAGTATACAAAAACTGTAGTTATTAGTAAGCGCAATTGTTGTGAGTGGTCTAATAGGAAACTAGTATATATGTGTAAAAAACGCGATGAATTATTTAAAATACGGCGGAAAGATGACAATAATTCATTAAAAAGATTAAATTAAAATAAATATAGAAATAAAACGAATAAATATGCTCAATTTTTACGAAATCAAAATACTAAAAAAAGAAATTTGCGAAAATTTTAGAAATCCAATAAAACTTTGGCAATTAATAAATAATTTAACTGGTAAAATAATACGTTGTATTGATGATATATTACAAAAAACATTTAATATTGATCCTAAAACATTAGCAAATAAATTTAGTTTAGAATTTGATAAAAATGTTAAAAAAATATGCTTAAACTGTAATAAGCCACTCTTAGATCCCCGTTCCTATGAAATTAATCCAGATAAAACCGTTAAAATAAAATAGCTACCGATGCTGATGTTACCAAAATTATTAAAACAATGAATGATAAGAAAAGCCCCAGGTTTGATGGCATACGCGTTTGTGATATAAAATACATTTCGAAATCAATGATGCCTCTTATTACATACTTAATTAATCAATGTCTAAAAACGTGTATTTATCCGGACCTACTAAAAATAGGTGTAATCCGACCAATCTACAAAAAAGGCAAACATAATGACTTTAACAATTATCGTCCTATAACTATTCTCTCCTGCCTAAATAAAATAATTGAACGTTATTTGAGCAATGAATTAAACAATTACCTTATTAAATCCAATATAATAAATACAAAACAGTTCGGTTTTCAAAACAATAAAAGCACAACGCAACTATTACGGCAATTTACTGATGAAATTAATAATTATTTAGATAATAAAATGCATATTTTAGTATTATTTATTGATTTTAGTAAAGCGTTCGATTTATTAAATTTTAACACATTATATAATAAGCTATCACGCTGCGGTATTCAAGGACCGTTCTTAGAACTTCTTAAGAGTTATCATCAAAATCGTTATACCACTGTCAAACATATATAACCAGACAGGTGATATGTTTCCGACTGAACGCGGCACAGCACAGGGTTCTATACTGGGTCCGACTGAGTACTTGCTATTTGTTAACGATATGGTAAATGCAATAACTAAGGGCTCCATTTGCCGACGACACTTGTATCGTCATTGCCAATCGTAGTATGGATGTAGCACAAACTGAAATGCAGGAAAGTTACGACATGCTATGTAAGTGGGCAAATGATGTCGGCCTAGTGGTTAACGCTCAAAAAACAAAATTTGTTCACATACACTCATCTCACAACAAAGTTGCCACCGCACCGATTATCATTTCCCACAGCCATGAATGTCTCCATGGAATACTTCAACGCTGTAATTGTCAACCCATTGAAAATGTCAAAAATCACATGTATGTTGGTCTGATTATTGATGAACGATTCTGCTGGAGAGCGCATAAAGATCACGTGTGTGCAAAACTTCGCTCTGTGTTGAGTAAACTTTATGTTTTAAAATTTAAGCTACCATATAAAATACTTAGATTACTTTATATGGCTCTAGCAGATTCCGTCATTAGTTATGGACTTAGCAGTTATGGTAGAACTTATGTAACGTACATACAGGAAATTTACACATTACAACGCAAAATGCTTCGATGGATAGTGCCTAATCACATTAAAAATAAGTACATAGATAATGACCAGGGCCTTTTTAAATATTGCAAAGTCATAAATGTTTTCGATAAAGTTAAATTTAATATACTGACGGAAGTTAATAATTCAGAATATCTACTTCTAAAAAAACGACCTGTAAATCTACGAAATATAGCTTATAAATCCAACATGTATGTACTTCCGAAAACTAAAAATTTCTATGGAGCTAGAAAGTCCGCCCGTCTTGTACCTACTTTTATTAATGAATTGCCAATAGAATAACAAGAAACTTACGGTAAATCCAAACTGTTTAAAAGTAAACTTAAATCATATTTGTTAAATCAACCACACTTATTGTAGTAGGTACTTCTGTGAGAATAATGTGATTTAATATTAATACATCTTTGTTTGTAAGGGGCGGCTCTCTAGCGTAGATAAACCCCTAGTGGTTTGTATGCTAGTATTGTACTGGATAGTGTAGCAAAATTATGGATAATAAATTAAAAAAAAAGTTGCACTTGTTTCCAGAACGTCGTCTATTGTCCCAGTTTAGGTTTACAACTTCGAGCGTAGTGTTCCCAATAATTACTGTTATGAGAGTAATAACACGGACATGATTCATCATTATATTTACGAGTAGATATAAAAAAACCTATTCAGTCGAACGTTAAAAATTCTGAATTAATTGAAATGTTTATATGCAGAAATACTGAAAATTGTATTACAGAAATATTTAACGAATTCCCCGGCGTTGTAGTTAGAAGCCATAAAAATTCAATCATGCATTTATTTTGCAAGCATTATTTGCTTTTTTATTAGTTATATTATTATTGTGTTACTGAAAGTTGAGAGTGGCAGAAGTAGTACCAAATTTGAATTAATGCTGTAGAATGCGGTCACTAGGAATATGTTAGGTATGATTCTGAACGCTCCGTCCCCCTCGTGCTCTAATCCAGAATCCCGAAACCTTTCAGCTCGAGTTACGTAACCGCTTTCAGTGCCTAGAAGATTGCAATGCAGTGGACGATATGAATGACAAGCTCGTGGAAACTGTCCATGCGGTCGGAGCTAAGTTCTGCAAGACCCGCCACAGAAGAACACAAAAACTCTCCGATCACACTCTTAATCTCATGGCTGTTAGACGGGAGATGAGGCTGCAATCGTTAACAGCTTTGACAGCATACACGCAACTGAACAGACAGATCTCCAAATGCACGCGGCGAGACTTACGCAACTTTAATACCGCTCGTATTAAAGAAGCGATCGAGCGGAACCAGGGCTCCAAAGTCTTTGCCAGAGATCTGTCTGCCAGAAAGAGCCAACTGTCAAAGCTGAAAACTGAAGAATGCCATGGAAGACACTGTACATTGAAAAAAAAAGGTTTTTATGTCAAGAAAATCTCAGTATTAGCCAGCCAGAAGTCAGGAAGTTGGTGGTCCCCCCCCCCGTGCCCTGGAAAGTACGTGTAGCCATCGGTCAAACACCCGATCTCTTTTCGATCATTGTGTCCTATCGTATAATTTGAGAGAGGGAATAGAGAATTCAACTGGGCTCGCGCGTACACTTGAGAACTACAAACCTCTCCTGCGCAGGTGGCTAGTCTCCGTTGAGACTGATCGCCGTGACCGAAATTCGATCTGGAGGACATTGTTATATTTTTATGTTACAGGTGTATAAAATAAAATATATAAGCACACATAAAATTGACGGTTCCGTAGCGCAGTAGCTTAGCAATGAGTTACAACGTTAAGAGCAGCTGGTTCGAATCGTAAAGTATTTATATGGCCTACAAGTAATCGTTTCGGTTGTGGATGTTTGTCCTTGTGAAATTTTGTTTATAAACTGCGCCCACGATACATGAGAAAGTCCTAGTGTGGAGGTAACGTTTAGAGAAACAAATAAAAATGGGTCTGTAACTTGGTACTGTTGAAGAAATTAAGTAAAGTAAGTTGAGGCGTTGTGATGAAGGCAGTGAGGCAAACTGCTGTAAGTAAGAAGTGATCGTCAATTGTTCTGAAGCCTTGCAACGATCGCTGAGCAGTATTAAAATGACCGTGATAGAGTTTTTGAAGGTGATAGAGTTTTAGATTATGTTGAAATTATAATAATAAAAATAACACTTAATGACAAAAAGTGAAATTTAAAGAAAATTGTATAAGTTTTAACTATTTTTGGTGTTTTTTTTTAATTAAATAATATGTCCATCCCTACATTATCTACATTATCTATTATGATCTAAGTACATTATGACGAGTAAAGTTAGTCACCTTCAATTCACTTTAATGGCCAACTTTACATTGTTGTACTTCGATTATAATATAGTAACTATGTGTGCGTACTTTTGGTTGCATTAAAATAATATAACCCCGGATATGCTAAAGGAATGTAACAAAAAAAGGGTAAGAACGTTTTATCCGGTTGTAAAATGCGCAAGCTGACTCAAGTAAAACTTCAAAGACACGATCCATCTTAGTTGTTGTTAAGTTGTGCCGAGTGCGGCGCTGTGGGACAAAGCAATCACAAAAACTTGAACAGTTTATTTTGTATCTCGCTTTTACTTGTTGCGCTGTACAATAGTTTGAAGCAAAATGAGATTGCTGAAACATAGGACATCATATAGAAAGTAAGTTTTTGAAGTCATGAACATTTTTGATCCCCAAAATTAAAGTATAAATGGACTAATTAATACAATACTTTAGGAATAATAATACTGTGTTTAAAAAACATACATTCATCCATTACAGCCAGAATGAACTTAAGGCTGTGTATATAAGGCTTGAATATAAGACTCCATATATTGCCTCATATTTTTCATATCTCACAGATTTTGCCATAGTTACTACGCTTAGGTTAGCTTCTTTATGTTGTTGTTTAAAATAACTCTTTTTTATTTGTCATCGTTAAATTATAAAAATATTTGGTATATTGATAAATTATTGTATACGCGGTAGGCTTCCTAAATTTATCTGAATCACAGAATCTTCATATTCTACATAATCTTCATCAGAATCAAATTACCTTACAATTCAACGGATTAGTAATTTGAAGTGGTTAGTAACCAGCTTGTAGATTCGACAACTAATAGAGAATAAGGTTTCTGTAATAACAGTCTTTTAATAGCAAGCTTAGTACATGGATGAAGAGGGGTTACCTTAAGAGATGGAGAAAGTGAAACGAGATCTGAATAGGAATTTGGAGAATCGATTAACGCAGGTGACTTGTGTTACCTGCGTTTATAAAAATTTTTGGGCCTGACGCCCACGTTTCCTTTACACACAATTACACGCTATTGAATAAAACAAACTTTTTAATATGAATTTTATTAAAGTAAATAATGCTGCAGCTATATCATGGTTGTAGTACGAATAAGTAGGACTACCCTCTTATAAAATATGGTGAACACACCATATTTTATGAGAGGGTGGAGGAGAGGGTTCATACGGTGATTGTAGGGGACCGGGAAGACCCTTTGTATTGGAAACGAGGCATTCCATCTTAGTCCCCAAGGCTGACAACGCGTCTGCATTTTGATTCTTAATCGAGGTTAAGTAAATACGTCTATGTGCTACATTATACACTTACCGTCAGGTGGACTGTGTACTCGTTTGTCACCCTTATTCTTTAAAAAAAATTGAAAACCACATGTTCATAAGAAAACAATCTACTAAAGAAACCTGTTTATCATATCTCCAAAGTGTAGAAACAAAGTTTACTTCATTTCAGTCAGTGCCTGCAAAAGATGTCGTAAAGTCTGTACATCAATCATGTCCGTCATTACCTTCGAGGCACTCATCGCTAACTATCGGTGCGCAAACTTTCTGTGACACTCACCACGCTCATAATTTACGTGCTCTTCCAATTTCACAGAACTGTAAAAAAGTGGTAGTTTAAATAAACTTGACGTTGAAAATTGATAGATCGATATTAACTTACCTACAGTCTTACATTAACAAATAAAGAGAGACGGAGCGCGGCGTATATTTCTAGTGACGCAAAAACCAAACTTAAACCATGATAAACTTAATGCAAGAACCCTCACACATAATAGCATAAAGCATAAACACTCACGCTTGTCACCCAGAGGGGTAGGCAGAGACCACGGACTTCCATTTGACACGATCCTGACATACCTCTTTCGCCTCCTTTACATCCATATATCTACGCATACATGCTCGTCGATTAAGGGTACTTTTAACGTGGCCCATCTTCAAAATATCGCCAATTTGGTCGATAAACTTTTTTCTACGGCGTCCCTTACCGACTCTGCCGTTCACATCTGCCATATAAATTTGTTTTGTCACTCTTTCCTCATTCATTCTTTCTACATGACCAAACCACCGAAGCATTCCTTTCTTAATCCTGGTCACAACCTCATCTTGCATACCACATTTATCTCTTATCATGCAATTTCTCATCCTGTCATTCAGATTCAACCCTAGCATACTCCTTAAAGACCGCATTTCTACAGCATTTATTCTACTTTCGTGCTTCTTCTGCCACACCCAGCTTTCACTACCATACATTAAAGTAGGGACTAACACAGCATCATGAATTACCATAAGTGCCTTTTTTGATACATTCTGGTTTTTCACAATAGAGTGTAGTGCCCCATTCACTCTATTCCCTGCATTTACTCGTCGTTCTATATCCTTATCATATTTACCATCCCTGCTAAATACACATCCAAAATACACAAACTCATCCACTTGCTCAATTAACTCTCCTTCTATTCTTATTTCACATACCGTTTTGCTTTCCTCTCTTTCAAAAACCATCACTTTCGTCTTACTTGCGTTCACTTTCATTCCCCTTTCTTTTAATGCCCAGTTCATTAATGTAACCACCATTTGCAACTCAGCCGCCGATGACGCAAATATGACTTGATCATCGGCATACAAAAGGCATTTGACGGTTAACTCGCCCATTCTTAACCCACATTCTTCATCTTTCAAAGTTTGCAAACAACTGTCCATAAATAGGTTGAACAGCCAAGGGGAAGCCACACAGCCCTGTCTGACACCCTTTCGGATGCCAAACCAGTCCGAGTAGACCCCATTGATCCCGACACAAGCACTAGAATCCCTATAAAGAGACCTCAATGCCTGTATCAACTACTTCTTTTACTCTCTTATTTAGACGTCTAAATTCTGCCTTTTTTCTTTCAATCTCATCATTCATACCACCAGAATTACCAGCTTTAGTTGCTAGTAAATCTAACCATGCTTTCTTCTTTGATTCAACTTCCACCCGCACCTCATCATCCCACCACAACGTATTCCTTTTCCTTTCATTTGTTCTCTTACTTACACCACATACTTCGGTGGCTGCATCCACCAAACCTTTCTTAATATTATCCCACACAGTATTCAAGTCTAAATCATTCATACAAAACTCATTCAAACATCTAATATTTTATCTCAGTCTACATTTATACTTCTCTTTCACATCTTCATCTTGTAATTTCTCTATTCTTATACGCTGTAACGCAGTGGTAGACACAGATGTCCGATGCCGCCAACGCTTGAAAAGACCATTAATTCGACATGAGACCAAGTAATGATCCGTCCCTACGTTGGACCCCCCGGTAAACCCTTGTATCTACGACTGCGCTCCTCATTTTTTCATCCACAATTACGAAATCTATCATGCTTCTATCATAACCTCTTTCTCATATATACATGTGAATCTTTTTATGACGAAAAAAAGTATTCGTCACAAAGAGATTCTTTTCAACACATACGGTGAGGAGGTCTTCCCCATTCTCATTTATACTTTCATCACCAAACGTTCCCAATATCCTTTCATAACCAAGCCTCCTCACCCCAACCCTTCCATTAAAATCTCCTAGCATAATAATATTGTTACGCGCTCCAGTCAACGATACACTAGCGCCATCTAGTGTCAGGAACGAGAGCGAGGGGAGCATTGAGAAAATGACATCACAAATTACTCAACCGACAGCGCCTAGTCGAAACTCGAACGCTCGGTACCTTGCCCGTGTTTACTTGAACATTTTGGATATTTCTTTGCTAATTTAAATATATAGGCGCTGCAAGATGCGATCGAGTTAGTGTTGATTTGGGCGAAACAAGCGAAGCTTCGGAGTGGAATTAAGTGAATTAGTGTGTTTAAATTATTAGTGTTTTAACTTTAATTGTGTAAAGTAAATTAAAGTGTTAATTTAGGTAATTTTATCGGCAATTTTTATTGTCACGAACCTCAAGCTCGTAACAATTGGTGTCAGAAGTGGGATAAAATCATGCCGATTTTACCTAAGGAGGAAACGGAGGGTGTCCGTACCCGAAGTCAACGCCAGCAGGAGACGGACCAACGAAGATTTGGTGGTGCAACGCCGCAGACGTCGGAGGACCAGCCACCGGCTGCAGGCCCGTCGGTAGCTCCTACATCTGCAGCACCTGACTTAGGTGCTCTGATGGTGATGCTGCAGGAACAGGCTCGCCAGCAGGCGGAACAGGCACGCCGATTGGAAGAGCAGCTGCGGGGCGGACAGGATGAACAGGCCCGCCGACAAGAGGAACAGGCCCGTCGGTTGGAAGAGCAGATGCTTCTCATGAAGAACCTTCACGCTACCTTCGGGAAAGAGATAAGGGAGGTGAAGGATAGGGTTGCTCAGCATGACAACCGCCTGTCGGAAGCTGAAACCCAAATCGCGAAAGCTGAAACCCGAATCGACCAAGTGAACAATCGGGTTGACAACGTAATGGCTGACATGAAGAAATCACTGGACGAACTCAAACTTGGAGATGGAGCTACAGCTCCCGTAGTAGCTACAACACCTTCGCTACGTGGGTTCAAGGTGCCACCGTTCGACGGTACCTCTTCCTGGTCGGCCTACAAAATCCAGTTCGAGGCCGTCATGGAGGCGAACGGCTGGAATAAAAGCCAAGCCATGACTGCACTCACCCTAGGCCTGCGCGACCAAGCCTTAACTGTGTTGGAAGCTCTCGGTAAGAAAGTGACCTATGAGCAGCTTCTTGAGGCCTTGGAAGCGAGATATGGCGACGCTCATCTGGAACATGTCTTTCGCGCGCAGCTTAACGATCGCGTGCAACGCAGCAACGAAACCCTGCAGCAGTGGGCCCTTGAGGTGGAGAAGATGGTTCGAAAAGCATACCAGTCTGTACCTGCGCTCATTGAAGGGAACCTGGTTCAGACATTCATCGACGGCATCCGCGACCTTGAAGTCAGAGCTGCTGTGAGACTCGGACACCACGACACGCTTAAGAACGCCTTGGCCCATGCACTGGAGGTGGAAGCCGTGCGGCAGGATCATCGTTCCCATCGCATCAGGGAGGTTGCAGCAGCTACAGTTCGCGACCGCAACAGAGGATACAGCCCTAGGTGCTATGGCTGTGGGGAAAAGGGCCATCTTCGAATCAGCTGCCCTAAGCGAACCGTTGAAAGGAGAGTTGATCGATCTCGAGAGGGTAGTGCAGCTAACGACACTGCCTGGCGGCGACAGGATCATCGTTCACCTCACGCTAGGGAGGTTACAGCAGTTACGGTTCGCGACCACAATAAAAGATACAGCCCTAGGTGCTATGGCTGTGGGGAAAGGGGCCATCTTCGGTCCAGCTACCCTGAGCACACCCTACGAAGGGAAGGTGAACGGTCTCAGAAAGGAAGTGCGGCTAACAGCACCGCCCAGCAGCAGCAGGAATACGACTTTACTATCAGACACTGCAGCGGGAAATCTCACGGCAACGCAGATGCATTGTCAAGAAGATCTTGTCCTGAAGATTGCAACCATTGTAGTAGGCAAGAGAGTAAGGAGGTGGTATCCGTGAGGATGCTCAGGACAGACCACCTCAGCAACGGGTGGAAGGACAACCTACGACATGCACAGCAGGAAGATCCGGACATCAAGCCGATTCTGGGATGGATGAAGGCCCGTGCTACCAAGCCTAAGTGGAGGGACGTCTCAGCGATGAGTTCAACCACGAAAAGCTATTGGGCCCAATGGGACAGCTTGCTGATTCAGGATGGAGTCCTGTGCCGTAAATGGGACAATGGTCGAAGAGACAGCTGTCGTTTGCAAATGGTTGTCCCTAAAGCTAAAGTGCCGAATGTTCTACAGTTGTGCCATAATGGTCGTTCAATAGTCCATCTGGGAGTTAAACGAACTCTACTGAAGGTCCGAGAACAGTTTTACTGGGTCCATTATCGTGACGATGTCGAGGATTGGTGTCGTACATGTACAAGTTGTGCGGCCGAGCGGGGACCTCGGACACGTAGTAGAGGAGCACCGAAATTGTACAATGTTGGTGCACCACGGAATAGGACAGCCCTTGACATTGCGGAGCCGTTACAGAAAGGCGCAAGAGGGACTCCTAAGATCGTCCATGTGAATCGCTTGGCGCGTTATTATGGGGCCGATAATGCTCGGGACGAGCATGTCTTAGGAGGGGGCAGTGTTACGCGCTCCAGTCAACGATACACTAGCGCCATCTAGTGTCAGGAACGAGAGCGAGGGGAGCATTGAGAAAATGACATCACAAATTACTCAACCGACAGCGCCTAGTCGAAACTCGAACGCTCGGTACCTTGCCCGTGTTTACTTGAACATTCTGGATATTTCTTTGCTAATTTAAATATATAGGCGCTGCAAGATGCGATCGAGTTAGTGTTGATTTGGGCGAAACAAGCGAAGCTTCGGAGTGGAATTAAGTGAATTAGTGTGTTTAAATTATTAGTGTTTTAACTTTAATTGTGTAAAGTAAATTGAAGTGTTAATTTAGGTAATTTTATCGGCAATTTTTATTGTCACGAACCTCAAGCTCGTAACAATATTTTTATTTTCCTTACATTTTGTAAACAACATCCTTACCATGTCCCAAAACTGCTCTCGGATGTAAGTGGGCTTAGACATGTCTGGGGCGTACACCCCTAGCAAGAACAGCTTCTTTAAGCCCACTTTCATTCGTATCCATAGCAGCCTCGGGCTTACACATTCATACTCTTTCACACATTGACCCATTCTTTCTGAAAGGATGAAACCGACTCCCTGGCATGCCCGTTCGGTCTCGTCTACACCAGACCAATACGCGGTATACGTGCCATGTGCAGTGGCATCCTTTGATTCTTCTGTCATTCATCATTACGCATACTTCATCCATCTTATCACTCATTGCTCCACATACATTCAGCGTAGCCAGACGGGCTTCCGCAATCCTTAGTTTTCGCCCCACCGGGCACACGTATACATATGCATATAAAATCATTTGCAATCAGCGTGAGCGTCTAGAAGGGAAATAATACAGGCTGAAAAGAAATAAAGAAGAAAGATTTGTTCATGAGTGCATGTCAAAAGGTTCAGCATGGTTTCAGCATCACCTGAAATGTAAGTTATACGCATCGCTCCGTCTATCGTTTTTTTTTGCGAACCAGTGGTAAATGAAAAAATTTACTTTTAATAAGTATTATTCATAATCTATATTGAATAAAAAAGTTTCTGTTTCTGTTTCGAGAGCTTACTGTGCGTAATTTTGTGATTTTGTGTTTGTCAACGCATTTGCATTTTGATTCTTAATTGAGGATAAACGTGTATGTCTATGGGCCATAGCATCCACTTACCATCTGGTGGACTGTGTGCTCGTTTGTCACGCAATGCTATAAAAAATATGTTCGTTTAAGCATGTGCTCAAATAACAAAGGATGATTGGGCAAAAGTGGTAGAAATAACAAAAAAATTGACTATGGATGACTTTGAAGGAGACATTAATTTTGACTGCATTATTGAAAATCAAATAATAATTAATATAAACAACGACATCCCTACCAGTAGTACTGAAAGTTTTTCAATAACTTTATTTTTAATTTAATTTCAATCTTAATTTTTTATAATAGTGCCTCTAGAAATAAGCAGTAACAACAAATACGAAGAAACTGATAAATCTTGTGTTTTAAATTATCCATTTTTAATTTATTCTGGTATTATTCAAACCAAACTGTAAATGATTACCAACTCGAAATAATCGATATTGATTTTTTTAAGAATCGAATATTGTAGGTTCCCATTTTTGGTTTGCATGCTTGGTGCGATAAGTCTAACAGCTGTCAAAATGTATTTTTTAGATTTGGTTGACTTTAATAATGAAACCAGCTTCCTGACTCCGGGATTTTACTTAGAATTTCTTTACATAATACCCCAATAGCTGATTTTGACAAGACCTAGGATTCGAACTAGGGACATCATGATCAACAACCTCGTTTATGATAACTAGATCAATGAGGCAGGCAAAGTTAACTTTATATAGAAGTACATTGGAAAAGACTTGTGGAATAGGCTGTAAAATAAAAAAAATATTTTATTCTTTACAATTTTTTAATCGGAAGGAATGTTTGATCCTTCAAGAAAAGAGCTTACTCCTTTCTAAAGGGCCGGCAACACACCTGCAATTGCCCTGGTGTTGCGGTTGATCATGGGCGGCGGTAGTCACTTAACATCAGGTGATCCGCATACTCGTTTGCCCCCTCTTCTATATAAAAAAAATTTATATTACAAAGATCTCCGCTTGTTCCTTGTCGCGGTAATACAAGCGCGTAAAAGAACATTGCGCTTGCTAAAACTACTGAAAGGAATTCAATTTCGATTGTAACATACAACATATTATGCTTAGAGAGAAATATGTATGATAGAATAAGTAAATTTATACAAAAATTTGGTATCTTAACTAAAGATCAATTCGGTTTTCGCAAAAACAGATCCACGACTTTAGCATGCTTCAATTTTATTAAAGATATAGCAGAGAGTATCGATAGAAAAACTCCTGTAACTACTCATGCTGGACATGAAGAAAGCTTTTGATCTTCTTGACCACAAAATTCCATTAAAAAATTATACAAAAATTTGGTATCTTAACTGAAGATCAATTCGGTTTTCGCAAAAACAGATCCACGACTTTAGCATGCTTCAATATTAAAGACATAGCAGAGAGTATCGATAGAAAAACTCCTGTAACTACTCATGCTGGACATGAAGAAAACTTTGATCTTCTTGACCACAAAATTCTATTACAAAAAATTGAAAGTTACGGGATAAGAGGTGCGGCTTACACATGGCTAAGCAGTTACTTGCAAGGCCGAAAACAATGCACAGAAATCACTTGGCTAACGCAAGCACGACAAGACAGCATATTTACCAAAGAACTACATCGTTCACAGTTTAGATTAATACAGTACCTATTTTAGGACCTTTATTATTTTTGCTATATATTAATGACTTGTCTAAAATAACCATCCAAATCATAAATGCATCTTGTTCGCAGACGACACAACTTTTATATTTAAAGCACCAAAAAAGACATATATGAAACCGAAGTAAATAATTCTATTAATACTATTGTGACATGGCTTAATTCAAATAATCTTTTACTTAATATTGACAAAAAAAAAATAATACAAATTAAAAATTACAAAATGGAAACTATAAATATGAATATAAAATATGAAAATTCGAAGATACACAATGTGGAATCAGTTATGTTTGTAAAACAGTATCACAAAAAGCAGCCCTAGCTGCTTATAACGGTTATGTGTCGTCAGTATTATTATATGCTCTGCCTTTGTGGGGAAATTCTGTTGATATGATTAGAGCGTTTAAATTATAAAAGAAATGTGTGCGAGCGATATGTGGTGCGTGGTTTCTTGATAGCTGCAAGCCTTTGTTCAAAAAGATATTACCGTTGCCATGCATGTATATTCGAGAAATATGTATTTATGTAAAACGACACCCGAACTACTTCAAAACCCACGCTGAATCTCTCGAAAGGCAAATAAGGCATAAAAATAGATTATTTCATCCCAAATGCAGCTCTAGATTTTACGCAAACAGTGCTCCTATAATGGCTATTAAAATATATAATAAATTGCCCAATAACTTAAAAGAAATAACTTTGAATAAATTCAAAATTGATATTAATAAATGGCTTCTTGACAAGTGTTATTATAGTGTTAAGGATAATTTTAATTAATTGCAATATTATTTAATGTATTTTAAAATTTAATTAATCTTTTGACATATATGTACAATTACATTTGATTATTTTAAGATATATTTGCACACCGGTACAACTCCCGGTAGAAAATTATGGAGACTTACTCTTATACTAAATACCTGTATTACCTAAACATTTTATTCTGCAAATAAAGATTTTTACTTTGACCTTGACTTATTGAAGCGGTTCCTGCGCTAGTCTATAGTCTCCTTTTAAAATAAAAGAGATTAGTACAGATTTGTTTGAATGTTTTTATTAATACACAATATACTCGCACAATACTGGAGTTTTCACCTCGTCTATACTTTTAATAATAAATAGTAGTTATATTAATAAATAGTAGAAGTTTTATTGAGAGATTTAATCTACCTAAATAAAACTAGTATTTACGTATTTTATCTTCTATCTTCTAACTTACTTTGTAGTAGTAGTTTCAAGCGCTTTACAGCACCCGTGGTCAATTGGTTAAGGAGGCTACCTTCAAATTAAAATATTATTGGTCCGATCCACGCGGTATGAACATACCTTGAAGTCTTGCAGTTGTAATTTGGGTTGGAATTTAATTTCATTGTTTTATGTCGCAGATCATGTTAAATAAATATCTTAAAATTTTCTCTTGTATTGTGTGTCAAAAACAAACTAAAACAATAGTAATATTGATACCAAATAGTTATGAAGAATCTCGGAAATCACGCAAGGTGCACTTGACATATGTACGAGTATGGGTGAAGTACGGCGCTCGTTAAGGCTTCTGTCGTACACTTCACCTTGTGTCTTGTGCTTTTGGCTAGGAAATGGTGTTTGAAATTATATGTAAGAAAACTTAAGGATTTAATTTTGGCTTAAAGGAATGAATTTTGGCTCATTTCATCTGCTATTTTGAGAGAGCGTGATCCTTCCTTGATCGAGAGCCCATTCGTGTTGAAGCCGTAATACAGCTGCAACGTGGCTCTACCACTTCATCACAATTGCAGAAGCACCGACTTTATGTACAGCCACCCATCTGCCCAGCGGAGTGAGTATTATTCGAGATTACTTGAATAATAATCGGATTGCATTAGCAATCCAGATAATTTGAAAGGTATTTCCAGAGTTGCATTAACTCAAGCTGGGTGCATGAAGCCTTCCTTATAGAAAAACAAAACATTTTCTAGTCTAGTCGTTCTTTTGCTTCATTTTCTGTAAAAGTCCACTGCTGTCCAAACAATAGCAGAGGTCCGTGTATAGTATGAGTGTGTAGATAGTGTTTGTTTTTATCGTCGTGCTTGGTGAACTGTTTCAATTCAATAACTTTTAATAAATAAAGAGAGGACAACTTAGATCAATTATTTTGGCAGCATATCTTGTCAAGTTAGCAAATACGTTTTCGATCTTCAAATTATTGAGAGTCCAGATTTTGCCTACAATAAACAGTTCTCTTAATTACATTGAAACGGGAAAAATAAAAAAAGCTATAAGTCACTATAATGGATATAAACTTGCGCGATGTGTCGAACAAAGAAGTAACAGTTTTGTAACTTGCTGCATAAGTTGTACGTGACACATATCTAACGTGTTTGGGTGCCTTATGTTGGACGGAAGTACTTCATGTTTTTGTAACGTACGCGACTTGATCGTGCTTTTTAAATTGTAGGCGTTCACATTTTCTTGTGAGATTTGGTTTTTACTACGCGTTACTTTCAGCGTTTAATAGAATTAAAGATACGTTATTAAGCCACTTACTTTTTTTTCATTTTAAATTTACCTATAAATGTCCACTGCTGAACATATGTCCCCCCATAGATTGCCTCATCGGGAGGACAGGATAGGATCAGGACAGTAGCCACGCTTGGCAGGCTGGTGGCAACCGTAATTTGTTCATTACTTTGAGTTGTTATCAGGTCGATGCTGCTGCTCATCTACAGTTATAATATTTACAATACTTATTTCAATCTTGTTTGTTTAGGATTTTTGTACTCACATATGCATACATGCAATACATGTGATCACCCAGCGGGAATATCAAATTTATTATTTTGTTCATTTTTATCAATAATGGAATAATCTGTTAGTAACATTTTTCTTTTACATTTTATGTTTATCTATTATTATAGTAGTAGTCGCCGAATAGTTTAAATTAGCTCTTCACTTCAAACGTAACAAACCCGGTGACAGGCAGCAGCTTCATAAGTACGAGATTTTTTTTGTAAAGAATACTAGCACTTTCTTTAAAGAATAAGTCACAGACAAGTACACGGTTTATGTGGAATTAGTAAATATTCCCATTTCGGCGCACAGTTGAAAAACGGCGGGGAAGGTTTTTTTACATTTTTTTTTCTTTTTCTTAACGCTCTTTATGTATTTGCATTAAAACCAGCCAGATACAAACAGTACAACCGAATAGATTTTTCTTCAATTTTATACAAACATAATACCTAGAGACTTTTTCCCCGACCTACTAAATTACAAGAATAATAACTGAAAGTCATTCAAGCTACACCGCTTGTTCGAGAAAAACCTCCTTCCTGGAAAGAACCAGCTAGAAACCCAGCGGTACTTTAAAACAATTACAATATGAAATTTTATAAAATTATGTATAAAGTTATTTAGAAACAGCACGAGAGCAATCACATCATTCCACACGGGTTATTATCATTAATGTACTCTTTAGAAGTACGCTTTAAAATAACCTTTAAAATAAAATAAAATTTTTGATATATAATGCCTGTATATTTTCTGTGTATTTGTTGTAAAAGTGTATATATGAAGGAATTACCGACACTTTGGAGGCGCGTACCTGGTATAAACTATTGTATATACTGTAAAATATTATATATATATATATAAACTATAAATAACTTGTGATTGTACATTCTGTAATTATGATGAGTATTCATAGAATGTACATCACTATTTAAATCAAATCATTCAATATGACATTACGCTAGGAAAATAACTAAAATAAAATAATTTTGATGTTTCGACACATGTAAGGCCTTTAATCTTCTTTGCAGCCAATGTTGCAGAATTAAGTTTACTAGCTAGTTTAGATATATGAGAGCTCCATTGAAACTTCGCGTCAAATATGAATTCAAAAAAAGCGGTAAATTTAACAAGACTTAGCTTTTCCCCATTAAAATACACACTGGTATTCTCCTGCTTAACATTTGGTGTTGTAAATTTAATAAATTTCGTATTTTTTACCGTTTATGTTTATGCTATTTTAAAACTACGCGCCGCATCGCATCTCGTTTCAGTTTGATCTAGCTATTTCGTGCAAGTATTTGTGATCTATTTTTATAGAATAAGAATAGCAAACTAGTTCACATCACACCATCGATAACTACATCTATCCCCTCCAATTAAGAATCGAAATTCCTCGCCACTCCTGAGGATTAAGATAAATAACTCGTTACTACGAAATATATTCTCTGGTTCGCTACACTCATCTCACCATAGTAGCAAAATCACGCTGGTATTCTGTGAGATTTATAAATTTTGTGTTAAGTAAAAATTAAATTATATGTTTATTTTTGTATTTATGAAAAAATTACGCTTAAATGTTACCAGTATACAAATATTAAGAACGTCCACTGGTCTACGATGCTGATCTACAATTTTTCCTTAGGGAAATTAAAAAGAAAATCGTTTGAAGCAGCCATATACGTAGACTTTGAATAAAATAAGAAAATAAATGTTCTATTTAACAATATTGCAGGAAGGAAGCTGGTGCTTGTATGTATCAGTTATTACCCGGAATAAAACTATGTATATAGTTTCACTTATAGAACGTAAATTCAATGAAAAATAACGACTTTTTTTTGTAAAATCTCTAATTTTCCTTAATTCCTCAACTTTTGCCTGTCCTAAGCCAGGATGAAAGTATGAAGGAAAAGTTTCATCATAGGTTATGTGTACCTATTGTGTTTTTATTGGAATGTTGTGTAGGTAGCTAGCGCGGGCGGTGATCTTTACAGTGATTACGTCACTCGGGCGCATAGGGTATCCATGAATTTACGAACTGTGTAGGACAGAAACTTTTAAATTTTATGAAAGAAAATAGCGTTTTTTTTAATTCATTGAATTTACGTTCTATAAATTAAACCAAACCACTGGTTTCAAGGATAACGGTGTTTACATTAACACCCTGTACACAATATATATATATATATATATATATATATATATATATATATATATATATATATATATATATCGGCTCAAACAAAAATTGATTGCCTTTAAAGTTCGCAGTGAAAATAAAAATAAAACAATTCAAGGACAATTTACTTGTAAATTGAAATTATTTACGTAACATATTAAATTATTATTGATCTTTTTTTTCTTACCAGGACAGAGGTTTTTTCCGAACCAGTGGTATATTCTTCTTCAGTATTATTTATAAATATGTTACACCATTTAATTATTTAATTCTTCCAAATTAATTATTTAATTTTTATAAAATTCACATCACTTTTATAATAGCCATATATATTAACGAATCTAGAAAATCCAACATCAGCCGTGGAGAATACCCGCGGTGGACTCCTGGGGGGAAATTAAACGGCAATCCGATTACTACGTCTCTCGCCAAGATTATTGAAACGTGCTGAACCTCTCAGCTATTTAAAATACATTCTCCTCGGCTGGCCGTACCAAAGTGTCGAATAATTGCTTTAGAGACGGACGACAAACATCCCTGCTTAATTATTAATCTCTTTTTTAACTTATGAATCTCCTTTAAGTTGTAATTTATATTATTATTGTATATGTGTGTTATATTTATGTTTTGTTTACTTATTATAACCAGTGTTTGACTAAATATTCACCTGGTAAGTGGTGATGAAGCGCTAGATGGTAAATCGCTCTGCCTTAGCCAAACAAAAGCCTTGCCTTGAAGACACCCAGATTGTATTCAGAGAGAAAGTCAGATGCCGGCAAATTATTCCCCTGTACGCATTACAAAAAACGATGCAAACCGTTTCGAATCATGCGAGGAATATCGACAACAAAGTGCTGACAACTACGCCAAAATGCCCCTACAAGGCAATTTATGGGGGAGGCCTATATTCAGCAGTGGACTATAATACTTTGATGGATGCATGATGGGGTATTGTAATAATATATCGCAGTGTTAGCGCATCATTTATCCACTAATATTTCTACAGTTTTACAAACGTGTCCATCCAAGGAATATCTGTTGTCCGTTTAGTATTTTGTATTTAATTTTTTCTCTCCCTCTTTTTTTGCGTTACGATCTTTGCAATAAAGAATTATCTATCTATTTATTTATTTTTATATTTTGTTTTTGTTATCTACTTCATCTTGTACAAGTGACCCGAATTAGCTTCGCCGGAGTAGGATGTGTTACTGTGGTGATACTTAGATTTGAGACAATGTAAGATTCAAAAATCTTCATCTTTTACGGATAAAATATATCCCAGATTACTCCTGATATTGTTCTCTATCTGCGCAAGTTTCATATATATATATATATATATATATATATATATATATATATATACATGATCGGTTTAGCCCTTCTGAAGACTACTATGGACAGACAGACAAACACGTCTGTTAGTAACTCCCTAAACACAATATAAGTATATATATATATATATATATATATATATATATATATATATATATATATATATGTATGTATGTATGTATATATCATCGTCATCATCATCACCGTAGAGTACACCCTTACTGAACACAGACCTCTCGCTCTTACTTTATTTTATCCTGATTTTCGGGTTTATACAAACACGCTTAAACCCGAATTATGCCGCATTTATATTTAAAAATGCTTTTTTTAGTAGCCGAGCTGTTTTGAAGTAAATGAACTGCATTCTCATGCTTGTATTACTTTTTAAAATAAAATACCAGTTCAACTTCGCACAATCTTAACACAAGCGCAACGCAAGCTTATTTTCTACTCTTGCCTTGAAGATGTCCAGATTGTAACGGTTACCGTTACAGTTGCCGTTACAGCCGATCAAAGTACACTGCTCAACGTAGGCTCCTCCCACAGTTTGCCAATATTCAGATTTGTAACAATTATGTAAATACACTAGGTATGTCTTTTTTACTTATTTTAATCCAGTCATTGATAAAAATCCCAGTAGGTGGTACGCGGTGGTGAAAACTTAGATTATAAATCGCACCGCCTTAACCTAACAAAAACCTGTCCCCTGTAGCTTTTAAGAAACCCTATTTTTATTATTTTTTAAGAGATTATTTGCTTTGACAGTAGATATTTTTCGCTTGTTTATTATTACACTTTATTACGAAAAAAAAACAAAACAGGTCATTTATTGCAAGAGAAAAAAGTTCGCAAAGTGAAATTGGGGGCATGTGAAAGAGAAATGAGGCTTGATAAGCTTCTTCACGTGTTCTCACACATCGCACGTTACATCCGATAGATACATTGTCGCTAAAAATTCGTTCATGTTTAATCGCTTCCTCCTCTAACAAATATCCGAATTAATCTTAAAAGCTTCATCATCGTTATTACAGCCTTTTATACAAGTTTACTGCTGAACATAAGCCTCCTGAAAGAAATAGCATAAAGCACGGCCCTGAGCTACCTGCATACATTTATTTTCTGCGTGTCTTACCAGATCGTCATTGCATCAAGTAGAAGCCGAGCAAAACTTTTTTATAGAATAAGGGTGACAGGCGAGTACACAGTTCACCCGATGGTAATTGAATCCTGCGGCTCATAGATAGAGAGAGACTATATCTGTCCTCAATTAGGAATTCGAATGCGTTGTTATCCCTAAGGACTAATTTGGAATGCCAATGAAGAATTTCTCTACACTCTTTTTATGAAACCTAGCATTATTCTGTTATTTTAGTTGGTATTCCTTGAGGCCGGGTCCACTACAATTATTTATATCACCGTCACGAGGCCGATACTCAGGAACTCTTCCCCATCGGTGATCAGTTTTTCAAATAATAAGGCTGGCCCATTTCAAATTCAGCTTACTGATCTGTTTCACTATGTCGTTTACTCTGGTTCTACTCCGGATTTCATCGTTAATAGTTTAAAACAGAGAACTTTTATTAAATTTGTAGTAGTAGTAGGTATACTTCTTTGTATAAAACTAAATTTACGGATTTTATCGCGTTTATTTCACTACTTTTACTTATTTTTTATTCCCGACGTTTCGGGTTCTTTACAGCAACCATGGTCACGGGGGGGACTGAGATGTTTGACGTCCCAATGTCATAGTTAGTCCGGCTACCTTCAGTTTTTGAATATTAATTTTTGGTCCGATTTACGCAAAACGAGCTTATAGTATCATGAAGTCTTGCAGTGGTATGGTTAGGTTTGGGTTTAATCTTGTTAATTATAGGATCCCAAGCAGGTGGCAGCACCCATCCATCTTCTCTATTGAAATTTGGATGTTTTTTAATTTCAATAGCCTCGCGTATCATCCTTGGTAGGAATCGGTGTTCTTTTGCGAGAATTTGTGGTTTATCAAAACGAATGTAATGGTGGGGACGATCTTGAACATGTTCGCAGACTGCAGACTTCCCGGAGCGTCGGTGCTTCACGTCAGCTATATGTTCTTTCACGCGGGTTTTTATGGATCTTTTTGTTTGACCTATGTAAGAGAGACCACATTCACAATCTAACTTGTACACTCCTGCATCTTGTAGAGGGATATTACACTTGATGGATGGTAAAAATTGACTAATCTTCTTCGGCGGCTTGTAGTATGTTTTAATAGAAGCTCGCTTCAAGATGTAGCCAACCTTGTCTGTGACTCCTCTGACATATGGTAGTACAGCAAGTACACGCTCGACTGTGGCCGGTTTCACTCGGTCACTGTGACGTAGGCGCGGGACCCGAAGCTTGTTATCTTGCAATACTTGCTTGACGTGCTGAAGTTCGGCGGCCAGATGTTTTCTGTCACAGATCCCTCGTGCTCTCTGAAACAAAGATTTATCCACGGTAGCTAACTGTGAAGGATGATGGTGAGATTCACCATTTAAATATCGGTTGGTATGGGTCTTTTTTCTATACACAGTGTGACCAATTGTGTTATTAGGATTTCGAATGACTAAAACATCTAAGAAAGCTAAAGAATTATTTGCCTCTAACTCCATTGTAAATTGTATTTTAGAGTTTATGGAGTTAAGGTGGTTTAAAAATGCAGTTACTTTGTCAGATGGTAAAATTGTGAAAGTTTTGAAAGACAACAAGCTTCGGGTCCCGCACCTACGTCACAGTGACCGAGTGAAGCCGGCCACAGTCGAGCGTGTACCTGCTGTACTACCATATGTCAGAGGAGTTATAGACAAGGTTGGCTACATCTTGAAGCGAGCTTCTATTAAAACATACTACAAGCCGCCGAAGAAGATTAGTCAATTTTTACCATCCGTCAAGTGTAATATCCCTCTACAAGATGCAGGAGTGTACAAGTTAGATTGTGAATGTGGTCTCTCTTACATAGGTCAAACAAAAAGATCCATAAAAACCCGCGTGAAAGAACATATAGCTGACGTGAAGCACCGACGCTCCGGGAAGTCTGCAGTCTGCGAACATGTTCAAGATCGTCCCCACCATTACATTCGTTTTGATAAACCACAAATTCTCGCAAAAGAACACCGATTCCTACCAAGGATGATACGCGAGGCTATTGAAATTAAAAAGCATCCAAATTTCAATAGAGAAGATGGATGAGTGCTGCCACCTGCTTGGGATCCTATAATTAACAAAATTAAACCCAAACCTAAGCATACCACTGCAAGACTTCATGATACTATAAGCTCGTTTTGCGTAAATCGGACCAAAAATTAATATTCAAAAACTGAAGGTAGCCGGACTAACTATGACATTGGGACGTCAAACATCTCAGTCCCCCCCCCCCCCGTGACCATGGTTGCTGTAAAGCACCCGAAACGTCGGGAATTAAAAATAAGTAAAAGTAGTGAAATAAACGCGATAAAATCCGTAAATTTAGTTTTATTCAATGTGTAGTGTTCGCGTAAATTTAAGAAATCATTATACTTCTTTGTTTAAGCAAATTTTCGTTACAGCAAATTATATTTATTGTAAAAGATTTTTTTTAAAACTTGTGACTTCAAAAAATCTCAAAGGAATAAAATAATTTCACATTCTGAAGTTGGTGTTTTAATTCTTCTGTATACTATGTCTTATAACCGGCTTCAGAATTTGCAATTACTTTATTATTTTTAAAGACTTTGACTTTTTGTTAAAATTTATTTATTTAAATCTTTTTATTAATTTAAAGTTGTCTTTTACTGTTTGCCGGAAGAAGTAGTAAGAGGGAAGTATCTACCTAGGCAGACTCTTAGGCAGGAAAAAGGCTTTTTAAATCAGCTAGACTTTAGTGAAAGGAATAACGTCCTTTACTTTACAACTTTATTTAACGTGGTAGATCACTGGGTCTGTATTACAGCTACAGTACGAGTGGGTCGGCTTAATCGGGGAAGAACTTCGTTCGCATAGAACACCAATAAATAGCAGAAAAATGCTGCTGAATGTGTCCGTATTGAGTGACAAAAATTGAGTACTGGTGGTACTCAATTTCTCTTTTTATTGGTTATGTTGCTTTCTATCTTAGCATCCAGGGCATATAATTTACAAAAACCTACAATTTAATTCATTATATTTTATTACACACCTAAAAACCAGTAACATATCATTTGTTTACACACAAACATAAAGAAACATAAAAGTTTATTACTATAAAGCAATTTTTTCTAAACAACCTACAAGAAGGAAATAAGGTACACTATAAATAAAAATATGGTCTAAGAATAAATAATATAAAACTACATACTTATAACGAGAGGTCAGTGATCATTAAGGATATAAAAATATGAAGTAAAGAGAGAAATCAATAGGAAAAATCATTCTTCTAATAAATTGATGGGTTATTATCATACATAATCGGTTTGGTGTGGCTGGTAAAATGTGTTCTAATTAATTCTCCTCCATGAATCCATCTTAACTTTGAATAAAATTAAAATACAATGATTATCCGATAGAAATCGTCCTACGTCGTCCTAAAGATGAATATGGCGCCATTACAATCACCGTAGATTGTAGACGTGTGGCCATGTGTCACCTCGCTTTTCTTCTCCCAACCGTTCGAATAAGGAAGTAAACAATAATGATAATAATATTTCATACAAAATTACTTTTTTTATTTAAACGACATCAATTTACTATATTTAGTAAAACATTAATATCTAATACTTTATTTTAATAATATTTTTTTTTCAAACACACATAAAATCGCACTTCTATACACAAGAACTAATTTTGGGAAACTAACGCCAACACGTGTAGCAGTTATAAGAGTAATAAAAATAATAACATTTGTTATTTAATTAATTTATTTTTTTGTTATTTAATTATTTATTATAAATTTCCCACTAGGTTTCTTTGCATGTTCTTCCCGGAACAGAGGTATTTTCCGAACCAGTGGTAGATTAATCATAAAAGTGACTTTCAATTACTGTTATTTATAATCCATATTGAGCAAGAAACTTTTAGCGCTAAGGACTGCGGGTTCAAACCCCGCACGGAATAAGTATTTGTATGGCCTTCAAATAATTGTTCCGGCTCTTGATTTTTGTCCTTATGAAATTTAGGTACTACCCCTACGATTCAGGAGCAAATTCTAGTTTGCAATTATTATTTTTTTAAGGAAGAATTTCTACTTGACAATAAAAAGTAATGTTATAGCTTCAATCCTTTCCACACCTGTGCACAGGTGTTTGTGCTGAGTGGGTTTGGAGCAAGGTCCACCGCTCTGCTTTAGTGTGTGTCGACGTGGAGTAAAATTTCAATTAACCATTTTATTTGTGCCTTTTGATTCATTTCATTAGTAAGACCGAATATCAAAAATATTAGTTCATACTCACTAAATTGTTGGAATTTTCAAGAAAAAAATATTACATAATATTGTTTATCATAAAACGGGTATTACAAATAGATTCGTTTAATTATCCTATTAGATTTTTTGTACACTTTTGTAATGAGAGCATAACAAATATAAACACGTAGGTACATTTTTGTCTTTTGAATTACTTTAAGCTCCATTAAGCTGCATTTGATAAACAGTGCTGCTGTTCTTTCTACAACAGTAATTATCCGAAATAGGGACATAATTTTACTTCACACAAAATATTTTGTAATTTCCTATTATTTTTGTAATGTCACATTAAGTTTTCTATATTTCTTCTTTTCTTACTGTATTGTAATGTATATTTATGTCAGACTTATTTAGTGAAATAAAACAGGACATTCTGGATTCTATTATTATATCTTATATATCTCTATTTGGTGAAATAGAGCTTAAGTCTAACAAACTTATAATAAATATATAAAAAATATTATATTTTGTACTGAGGCTGACTTTCTTAACGTGTGAAAAAATATTTTAAAAGGTAAAAGAAGTAGGGGACTATGGTCTAGATAATTTTAACTTTATTTTAAGTAAATAAAGAAACGATTTATTTCTTCACCCTACTCCAAACAATGTCGCAATTATCAATGAACTAAATGTGAAGTCCTTGATCTTGGTCAAGAAGCTAGCTGAACTGTTAACTGAATCAAAGCAAGCTACGTTTGAATTATCAGTATTTTGATTTAGTTAATAGTAGACTAATTTCATACTATGTCACTTATTTCACCCAATTTTTTTCATACATTAAAAAGTCAGTCAGTATCTATATACAGGTGAGAGAGACTTCATTAATAAAGTTCCATCATTAGAAAACAAAACATAAGTTACAGCACCGAAAGTGTAAACACTATCAATGGTAAACACCGTTATTTTTCCCGTGACTTTTCGACTCACAAACGCAATTTACGATATACGGAAACACATATAAATGGTTCTATTTGCTGTATTCAAGAATTGCATTAATATTACAAATTTAAATAAAATAAAAGTGTCTGTCGGTAGAATTAAAATCTCATTCAGGCTCATTCGATTCGTCGGGCTAAATGGCCGGCTCATTGCCACTTCAGCTTACTGATCAATTGGGCTATCTCGGTTGTTCATGGTTAAACATAATGATGGATATAAGTTAGTATTAAGAGCTCATTAGAAAATAATTAATAAAAAAGGGTCTCTCTTTTATATGGGTCAGGGATAATTTGCCATGCTCTCACACAAAAGCAGTTAAAAAGTTCATATGGTGAGTGTAGAAAACCGGAGACTCTTTTTACTAGAAAAGAGTTATTCCATCATAGTCCTCATGGGCGGTAACGCATCTGCATTTTGATTCTTAATCGAGGATAGATGTAGATGTCTATTGGCATAGCATCCACTTACCTTTAGGTGAACTGAGTGCTTGTTTATTACCCTTATTCTATAAAGAAATATTTTTATGAGCGTATTTCTAATATTTTCTTATAACATAAATGCAAAAATTGGGGTTTCGTTGTATCCCCACATTATGGCCGTTCTTCACTAGAAAAATAATTGCTTTAACAAGCAATATGTTATTATCGTGAAATTGAATTCCTCTGTCCGTTAAGCACACTCTGAATTCCTTACGCAAGGAACGCTGTACTATAATCCGACAGAAAAGATGGAAAACTTTTCAAATTGTTAGTTTTTCAGTCAATACTAGTAAGGAGATATTCATTATTAAAAATGATAAAATATCCATGATTTTCTTTTTTCTTCTCTATCGTGGGGGCAACTTAAGTACATAAATTACACAAGGAAAAACATCTAGATACAGAACAATTATTTGTATGCAATTAATTGTCATGTGCGGCATTCGAATGCTGCGTCAGTTGTCGGTAAAGCTAAGACGGACGAATGGGATGGATAAGAAAGTACTGCTTTCTTTTATAAAATAAGTGTGACAATAAGGGTGCCCATAGACATCTTCGTTTATCCTCGATTAAGAACCAAAAATGTAGATGCGTTGTAACTTTTTAGAATCCATCGTTAACAGTAAAAAGCATCTCAAGTTATTTGAGAATTGATTAGTCCAGTGATATACTTTCTAAAAGCTACATTAAAACGTTGAATAATCTGTTTAGGGCACACTTGTTCCAAAATAAAAATGAATTGCTTGCGATCAAAGTACTTAGACGCACGTTGTTGCAGAACAAGCTGGAGAAAAGGACTCGCTTATTCGTCCCTTCAAGTGTTTTTATAGATGATCCAGTAAAACTGTTTGGAGTAAATTTTAACATTTTAAGACGAATATTACTGATTTGCGTTTACATCCATTCAAAGCACCGTGTGGTGTAAGAATATTGTCTGTCCCATATAATATCGTCCCGTGGGTGTCGTAAGATCGACAGACGGAAACGAACCAAGAGATGGGCAGCAGTATCATCCTAATAAAAACTTCATAATATATATATATATATATATATATATATATATATATATATATATATATAGAGGAAAGCACTCTTTCGACAAAGAATACAATATATTTAATTACTTAAAAGATAATAATGTTGATAATATAATGAACTTCCTTGTACTTTTTTTTTAAACGAACTGTTAAAAAGAGGATAGTCTACAAGTAAGTTTCATGATGCTTCTTCTCTCAAGGCTTATCTACATTAGGAGTCGAATAGAAGCGATAGCTTGGCTTTTAACTTTCAAAACGTGCTTTGAAAAAGCAAATTTTGAATGGAAATATGTTGACTTTGACTTTGATAAATCTGATAAATAAATAGAAATTACTTTATAATCACAAAGCAATCAAGCATGTTCTCAACAATTTGCTGAAATAATGTGGATGTCCATGTAATATTCGTACTAAATCTATATATTTTTATTAAAAAAAGGTACATTAGATAAATAAAATTACACATGAATATATCTATAGCTATATAATTAATTCATGGTAGACAACTTTCCTTTTAGTAAATATCATTGTATAATAGAGCACATTTTGTTTTATGGATTGGATTATAATATTTAATAAGTTATATGTTTACATAAAAACTATTAAAAACTTATGCGGTTGAATTCGCTGGATAATTTGTGGAAATATTGCTATTAGCCGCGCGAGTGCTCCAAACAATTTTAATCTCCCGATATACAACAAATTAACGAAAATTTGCGGAACGATTACAAAATAACGTAATGAGAAGTTACAGAACCAATTGCATCGTGAAATAAAACTATCTTCCTTAATCTGTTAATAAAAACTTTCATTTAAATGGATCATGTTATAAACTCAAACCATTACTGAAATTGACACTCGTATTAAAATATAAGTAGGTTTGATAATTAATAAGAAGGTATTAGTGAAAAAATAGAAACTTAATATCCTGTTCAAAACTAGTGAAGCACAGGGGATGCGATACGAAAACTTGCAATCAAGAAGGCAGAGAGAGTCAGTGCAGAATGTACTTCCGTTTTGTTGTGAAATCCGATGGACTCACATCCGTAAAATTAGCTTTTCCCATGAAATTAATAAAATGTTTGTAACACTTCTGAGTGTAGTAATATTCATAGCAACGCAATGCGATGCAACAAAGAGTATTTTGTTGTATTAACATAAGAACCCTCACCATTAACTACGAGTACTCACAACACTGAAAATATTATTAACAGAACGCCTGTTTAACTATTTTTTGTCAACAAATGTCATACTACTAATAGATTACCGTCTTTCATAATCCTTTTGTTCTTGTATAACTATTTGCTTGTCACCAGATGTCGTTGTACTAATCGATTTACTATATTTCGTAATCTCTTTGCTCCTGTATATAACCGTTTAACTTGTCACTAGATGTCGCCGTAATAAAAATTGAAATAACTGAATCTCGATGTTGAGATTATTTGTAATTTTATAAGGTGCAAAAGAATTTTTCAATAAATTAGCTCATTTGTGTTGGCAACGTACTGGTTGTTTCAATTAAGTATCTCATTTCTAAGTGAAAGTTCGTTAGTAAACGGACAGTAAGGTCCAACGAGCGCGGATGTTAAGGAAGTGTCAATCATTGCGCCTTCCGGAGTTTTTTTGAATCAAGCACAGAAAGCAGTGGCGGACCGTCAATGGAAGTGCTTCCCGGTGAAGTGGGAGTGTAGTGTATATCCAACTTCATTCGACGAGGGAAAGGAAGGTCGGCGTAAGTAACAACCAAGCTGCGCTAGAGGGAAGTGAAGTCAAACGACGAAAAAAGTGACAGTGACAAAAAGCAAACGTCATCTGTCAGTCAGCAGCATTGGTGGAAGAGTGAAGTTCGAGCAATACGTAATTGGAGATAATTACATCATAAGGAGGTTTGGTGTGTATAAGTGACGTGAAGAAAATAAAACCGTGAGTACTTCATATTGTTTATGTTGCAGTTGTATTTGGACATTAAGTAAGTGTTGCGAGGTTGCCTAATATTTAAGTAAATTTTAGACTTGTAAAAATTTAATGTTCAATTATTTGGGACTTAGAATAATTATAAAGAAAGTGATTATACGGGGAACCTATGCTGGATTTCGCCTTATTGTGTTATTTCTTAAACACTTGTGAAAAATTGTGTCTTATTTGGAACTTGTAGAATTTTCTGTATGTTAACTTCATACGGAATAACTTGTAAGAAAATTAAACATATACGTTTTGTTCCACGTGTCAATTTACTTGTAAACTAGTTTTGAACGGCCTATGATTTTAATTTGTAAACGAAATAATATACTTGTATTATTCACTAGTATACAATAACTTAAATTAAGATTTGTGTCATCTTTAACTTTAATAATTTTGCTTCTAAGTCTCAGTCGCTTTTAACTTAAAATGGATAACTTTATTAAAATTCAAATAGACATTCAAAGAAGAATAAAAAGAACTTTAATTAATTACAAAAAAGTCTCCGAAGGAAAGAATTAATGCAACATATATTGAAATTCGTATACAAAATTTAGATGCACAATGGACGCAGTTTCTTGAAACACATGCTCGTCTTATTGAAAAGTGAGGGGAAAGAGAATTGTTTGAAAGTGATTACATTAAAAATAATATTTATGATGAAACAGAAAATGCATATATAGAAACTAAAACTGTGTTAAAGGATGAGCTTGCTAAGTTAGGATCGGTTCATAAAACTGAAAAACCTAACTTTGAAAAAGGTTTAGAATGTACAAATGTTAAGCTTCCAAAAATTTCCATCCCGACTTTCAGTTGAAAGTATACCGAGTGGACAACGTTTAGGGACTTATTTGTAACGCTTATACATAAAAATGCATCTATTGAGAATATTCAAAAGATGCATTATCTTAAGGCGCATTTAATAGGTGAGGCAGAACAACTTTTAAGACATATTCCTGTAACAGCTGCTAATTATTTAAAGTCCTGGACTTTATTAAATAAGCGATATGATAATAAAAAAATATCTCGCGAATTGTTTATTAAAGAGATTCATGAGTCAAACAAATATTTCTGAATCTTCACGCTCCATAAAGGAACTGCTTGATACTACTGTAGAATGCTTAAACGGTTTAAAGAATATAGGCGTGTCAGTAGAGTCGTGGGATGTTATTATAATCTACATTGTTAGTGCAAAATTAGATAATGTAACACGTAAGTTATGGGAATCTACCATAAGTGCGTGCAATTTCGATGAATTTACAAAGTTTTTAGAAAATCGGTTTAGATCATTGGAGTTCTTGGATACAAAGCTAAAAACAAGGTCTATTTCTAAACAGAGTGTTCTACACTCACTTAAAACTGATTCATCTAGTAGCTCTTTAAATAATTGCCAATTTTGCCGAAGATCTCATAAAATTGCACATTGCAAAGAATTTGCTCGACAGGATTATGACAATCGGCAAAACTTTGTTCGAAACAACAATTTATGCTTTAATTGTCTGGGAAATAACCACTCGGTTTATTTTTGTCGCCGAACCTCTAAGTGCCATGTATGTAAAAGAAAACACCACTCATTGTTACATCCAAACCGAAAGTCAAATCAAGTAGCGAACGGAAAAGCAGAGTCTAGTGCCGTTAATACGGTGACAGAAACTGTTCAACCAAATGAGTCAACTAGTATAACCTCATGTTTTTCAAATATTTATAGCCATGTTCTTTTGGCTACGGCCTTAATAAAGGTTTTGTCAAAAAATAAGATTGGAATTACTTTTAGATGCCTTTTAGATCGGGGATCCCAAGCATCTTTTATTACTGAGAACGCAGTTCAAACGCTTGGATTAAAAAGATTCCGACGAAGGTTGTAATTTCAGGAGCAGGAGGGCAGGAGGGCATAGTATCGAAACATGTAGTTATTGCTAATCTACAGTCAATCTATAATCCCTCTTTTATGATAAGGGTAAAACTTCATGTTTTAGACAAATTGACAGCATTTATGCCTTCAAGGAAGGTTGCCGTTCAATTATGGTCGGAACTATCTAAGTTGCATTTAGCTGATCCTAAATTTTATATACCTAATAAAGTAGATCTATTACTGGGAGCAGAAGTATACGGACAAATATTAGAAAACGGTCTAATAAAGGGTCCACAAGGATCACCAGTGGCTCAAAAACACTAAATTTGGATGGATTCTTTCAGGAAAAATTGATACAAATTTTTCTACTGAATCGGAGAGTGACTCTAGTAATAGGATCGTCAGTATGCATTCCTATGAAGATGAAAATGAGGTCTTAAGAAGGTTTTGGGAAATAGAGTCTGATGATTTTTCCTACAAGAAGAGTAAAATATTAACTCCAGAGCAACAAAAGTGTGAAGAGATCTTTTCACATACAACCTCTAGGGACGACTCGGGACGTTATGTGGTTTATTTACCGTTTAGGGATGAAAATCCTAGCAGCAAATATGAAAATTCGAGGGAGATAGCTACTAGAAGATTACATGTGTTAGAAAGGAAGTTGGACAAGAATCCTAAGTTAAAGACACAATATTCCGCAGTGTTGCAGGAATATCTTGATATTGGCCATATGGAGTTAGTGTCTGAGAAGGAAAGGGAAGATGTTCACGTAGTTTATCTACCTCATCACGCTGTGGTGAAAGAAGATAGGACTACCAGCAAAATACGTGTTGTTTTCGATGCCTCCTGTAAGGGGAGTAATGGAGTATCACTAAATAACGATCTTTTAGTAGGGCCCACATTACAACCTCATTTGCGGCATATAGTGATGCGTTGGCGACAACATCCTATATGTGGAATCAGTTATGTGGAATCAGTTATGTTTGTAAAACAATATCACAAAAAGCAGCCCTAGCTGCTTATAACGGTTATGTGTCGTCAGTATTATTATATGCACTGCTTTTGTGGGGAAATTCTGTTGATATGATTAGAGCGTTTAAATTATAAAAGAAATGTGTGCGAGCGATATGTGGTGCGTGGTTTCTTGATAGCTGCAAGCCTTTGTTCAAAAAGATACGCATATTACCGTTGCCATGCATTATATTCGAGAAATATGTATTTTTGTAAAACGACACCCGAACTACTTCAAAACCCACGCTGAATCTCTCGAAAGGCAAATAAGGCATAAAAATAGATTATTTCATCCCAAATGCAGCTCTAGATTTTACGCAAACAGTGCTCCTATAATGGCTATTAAAATATATAATAAATTGCCCAATAACTTAAAAGAAATAACTTTGAATAAATTCAAAATTGAGATTAATAAATGGCTTCTTGACAAGTGTTATTATAGTGTTAAGGATAATTTTAATTAATTGCAATATTATTTAATGTATTTTAAAATTTAATTAATCTTTTGACATATATGTACAATTACATTTGATTATTTTAAGATATATTTGCACACCGGTACAACTCCCGGTAGAATATTATCGAGACTTACTCTTATACTAAATACCTGTATTACCTAAACATTTTATTCTGCAAAGAAAGATTTTTACTTTGACTTTAACTTATTGAAGCGGTTCCTGCGCTTGTCTATAGTCTCCTTTTAAAATAAAAGAGATTAGTACAGATTTGTTTGAATGTTTTTATTAATACACAATATACTCGCACAATACTGGAGTTTTCACCTCGTCTATACTTTTAATAATAAATAGTAGTTATATTAATAAATAGTAGAAGTTTTATTGAGAGATTTAATCTACCTAAATAAAACTAGTATTTACGTATTTTATCTTCTATCTTCTAACTTACTTTGTAGTAGTAGTTCCAAGCGCTTTACACGGTCAATTTTAATACCTTCAAATTAAAATATTATTGGTCCGATCCACGCGGTATGAACGTACCTTGAAGTCTTGCAGTTGTATGCTTGGGTTGGAATTTAATTTCATTGTTTTATGTCGCAGATCATGTTAAATAAATATCTTAAAATTTTCTCTTGTATAGTGTGTCAAAAACAAACTAAAACAATAGTAATATTGATACCAAATAGTTACGAAGAATCTCGGAAATCACGCAAGGTGCACTTGACATATGTACGAGTATGGGTGAAGTACGGCGCTCGTTAAGGCTTCTGTCGTACACTTCACCTTGTGTCTTGTGCTTTTGGCTAGGAAATGGTGTTTGAAATTATATGTAAGAAAACTTAAGGCTTTAATTTTGGCTTAAAGGAATGAATTTTAGCTCATTTCATCTGCTATTTTGAGAGAGCGTGATCCTTCCCTGATCGAGAGCCCATTCGTGTTGAAGCCGTAATACAGCTGCAACGTGGCTATACCGGGTCATCACAATTGCAGAAGCACCGACTTTATGTACAGCCACCCATCTGCCCAGCGGAGTGAGTATTATTTGAGATTACTCGAATAATAATGGGATTGCATAAGCAATCCAGATAATTTGAAAGGTATTTCCAGAGTTGCGTTAACTCAAGCTGGGTGCATGAAGCCTTCCTTATAGAAAAACAAAACATTTTCTAGTCTAGTCGTTCTTTGCTTCATTTTGCAAAAGTCCATTACTGTCCAAACAATAGCAGAGGTCCGTGTATAGTATGAGTGTGTAGATAGTGTTTGTTTTTATCGTCGTGCTTGGTGAACTGTTTCAATTAAATAACTTTTAATGAATAAAGAGAGGACAACTTAGATCAATCATTTTGGCAGCATATCTTTTCAAGTTAGCAAATACGTTTTCGATCTTCAAATTATTGAGAGTCCAGATTTTGCCTACAAGAAACAGTTCTCTTAATTACATTGAAACGGGAAAAATAAAAAGAGCTACAAGTCACTATAATGGATATAAACTTGCGCGATGTGTCGAACAAAGAAGTAACAGTTTTGTAACTTGCTGCATAAGTTGTACGTGACACATATCTAACGTGTTTGGGTGCCTTATGTTGGACGGAAGTACTTCATGTTTTTGTAACGTACGCGACTTGATCGTGCTTTTTAAATTGTAGGCGTTCACATTTTCTTGTGAGTTCTTCGGTTTTCACTACGCGTTACTTTCAGCGTTTAATATAATTAAAGATACGTTATTAAGCCAGTTACTTTTTTTTTCATTTTAAATTTACCTATAAATGTCCGCTGCTGAACATAGGTCCCCCCCATAGATTGCCTCATCGGGAGGACAGGATAGGATCAGGACAGTAGCCACGCTTGGCAGGCTGGTGGCAACCGTAATTTTTCATTACTTTGAGTTGTTATCAGGACGATGCTGCTGCTCATCTACAGTTATAATATTTACGATACTTATTTCAATCTTGTTTGTTTAGGATTTTTGTACTCACATATGCATACATGCAATACATGTGATCACCCAGCGGGAATATCAAATTTATTATTTTGTTCATTTTTATCAATAATGGAATAATCTGTTAGTAACATTTTTCTTTTACATTTTATGTTTATCTATTATTATAGTAGTAGTCGCCGAATAGTTTAAATTAGCTGTTTACTACAAACGTAAAACATCCGGTGACAGGCAGCAGCTTCATAAGTACGAGATTTTTTTTGTAAAGAATACTAGCACTTTCTTTAAAGAATAAGTCACAGACAAGTACACGGTTTATGTGGAATTAGTAAATATTTCCATTTCGGCGGACAGTTGAAAAATGGCGGGAAAGGTTTTTTTTACATTTTTTTTCTTTTTCTTAACGCTCTTTATGTATTTGCATTAAAACCAGCCAGATACAAACAGTACCACCGAATAGATTTTTCTTCAATTTTATACAAACATAATACCTAGAGACTTTTTCCCCGACCTACTAAATTACAAGAATAATAATTAAAAGCCCAAACCTCCTTTCTCAACCAGCTGGAAACCCAGCGGTACTTTAAAACAATTACAATATGAAATTTTATAAATTTATGTATAAAGATATTTAGAAACAGCACGAGAGCGATCACATCATTCCACACGGGTTATTATCATTAATGTACTCTTTAGAAGTACGCTTTAAAATAACCCTTAAAATAAAATAAAACTTTTTGATAGATAATGCCTGTATATTTTCTGGGTATTTGTTGTAAAAGTGCATATATGAAGGAATTACCAACACTTCGGAGGCGCGTACCTGGTATAAACTATTGTATATACTATAAAATATAAATATATATATTATATATATAAACTATAAATAACTTGTGATTGTACATTCTGCAATTATGATGAGTATTCATAGAATGTACATCACTATTTAAATCAAATCATTCAATATGACATTACGCTATGAAAATAACTAAAATAAAATAATTTAGATGTTTCGACACATGTAAGGCCTTTAATCTTCTTTGCAGCCAATGTTGCAGAATTAAGTTTACTAGCTAGTTTAGATATATGAGAGCTCCATTGAAACTTCGCGTCAACTATGAATTCAAAAAAATGCGGTAAATTTAACAAGACTTAGCTTTTCCCCATTAAAATACACACTGGTATTCTCCTGCTTAACATTTGGTGTTGTAAATTTAATAAATTTCGTATTTTTTACCGTTTATGTTTATGCTATTTTAAAACTACGCGCCGCATCGCATCTCGTTTCAGTTTGATCTAGCTATTTCGTGCAAGTATTTGTGATCTATTTTTATAGAATATGAATAGCAAACTAGTTCACAGTCACCTTATCATAAGTGCATACCATAGCCCATCGATAACTACATCTATCCCCTCCAATTAAGAATCGAAATTCCACGTCACTCCTGAATATTAAGATGAAATTACTACGAAATATATTCTCTGGTTCGCGACACTCATCTCACCATAGTCATAAATCACGCTGGTATTCTGTGAGATTTATAAATTTTGTATTAAGTAAAAATTAAATTATATGTTTATTTTTGTATTTATGAAAAAATTACGCTTAAATGTTACCAGGCTTACAAATAGTAAGAACGTCCACTGGTCTACGATGCTGATCTACAATTTTTCCTTAGGGAAATTAAAAAGAAAACCGTTTGAAGCAGCCATATACGTAGACTTTGAATAAAATAAGAAAATAAATGTTCTATTTAACAATATTGCAGGAAGGAAGCTGGTGCTTGTATGTATCATTTATTACCCGGAATAAAAGTATATATATAGTTTCACTTATACGGAAAAAAAAAAAACCCGGAGTTTTCACAGTAACGGGATCCATGAAAGTTTACCGAATATGTCGGACAGAAACTTTTAAATTTTATGAAAAAAATAGCGTTTTTTTAAATTCATTGAATTTACGTTCTATAAGTTAAACCAAACCACTGGTTTCAAGGATAACGGTGTTTACACTAACACCCTGTACATATCGGCTCAAAGAAAAATTGATTGCCTTTAAAGTTCGCAGTGAAAATAAAAATAAAACAATTCAAGGACAATTTATTTGTAAATTGAAATTATTTACGTAACATATTAAATTATTGTTGATCTTTTTTTTCTTACAAGGACAGAGGTTTTTTCCGAACCAGTATTCCTCTTCAGTATTATTTACAAATATGTTACACCATTCTTCTTCCAAATTGATTATTTAATTTTTATAAAATTCATATCGCTTTTATAATAGCCATATATATTAACGAACCTAGAAAGTCCAACATCAGCCGTTGAGAATACCCGCGGCGGACTCCTGGGGGAAATTAAACGGCAATCCGATTACTACGTCTCTCGCCAAGATTATTGAAACGTGCTGAACCTCTCAGCTATTTAAAATACATTCTCCTCGGCTGGCCGTACAAAAGTGTCGAATAATTGCTTTAGAGACGGACGACAAACATCCCTACTTAATTATTAATCTCTTTTTTAACTTATAAATCTCCTTTAAGTTGTAATTTATATTATTGTATATGTGTGTTATATTTATGTTTTGTTTACTTATTATAACCAGTGTTTGACTAAATATTCACCTGGTGGTAAGTGGTGATGAAGCGCTAGATGGTAAATCGCTCTGCCTTAGCCAAACAAAAGCCTTGCCTTGAAGACACCCAGATTGTATTCAGAGGGAAAGTCAGATGCCGGCAAATTATTCCCCTGTACGCATTACAAAAAACGATGCAAACCGTTTCGAATCATGCGAGGAATATCGACAACAAAGTGTTGACAACTACGCCAAAATGCCCCTACAAGGCCTATATTCAGCAGTGGACTATAATACTTTGATGGATGCATGATGGGGTATTGTAATAATATATCGCAGTGTTAGTGCATCATTGACCCACTAATATTTCTACAGTTTTACAAACGTGTCCATCCAAATAATATCTGTTGTCCGTTTAGTATTTTGTATTTAATTTTTTATCTCTCTTTTTTTGCGTTACGATCTTTGCAATAAAGAATTATCTATCTATTTATTTATTTTTATATTTTGCTTTTGTTATCTACTTCATCTTGTACAAGGGACCCGAATGAGCTCGCCGGAGCAGGATATGTTACTGTGGTGATACTTAGATTTGAGACAATGAAAGATCAATTTCAAAAAATCTTCATCTTTTACGTAAAAATATATCCCAGATTACTCCTGATATTGTTCTCTATCTGCGCATAAAGTTTCAATATATATATGATCGGTTTAGCCCTTCTGAAGACTAATATGGACAGACAGACAAACACGTCTGTTAGTAACTAAAAAAACACCCTTACTGAAAAAACTTCCTTACATTTTATCCTGATTTTCGGGTTAATACAAACACGCTTAAACCCGAATTATGCCGCGTTTATTTTTAAAAATGCTTTTTTTTTAGTAGCCGAACTGTTTTGAAGGAAATGAACTGCATTCTCATGCTTGCATTACTTTTTAAAATAAAATACCAGTTCAACTTCGCACAATCTTAACACAAGCGCAACACAAGCTTATTCACTCTTGCCTTGAAGATGTCCACATTGTAACGACCGTTACCGTTACAGCCGTTCAAAGTACACTGCTCAACATAGGCTCCTCCCACAGTTTGCCAATATTCAGATTTGTAACAATTATGTAAATACACTAGGTATGTCTTTTTTACTTATTTTAATCCAGTCATTGATTACAATCCCAGTAGGTGATACGCGGTGGTGAAAACTTAGATTATAAATAGCACCGCCTTAACCTAACAAAAACCTGTCCCCTGTATCTTTTAAGAAACCCTATTTTTATTATTTTTTAAGAGATTATTTGATTTGACAGCAGATATTTTTCGCTTGATTATTATTAAAATTAATTACGAAAAAAAAAAAAAAAAAACAGGTCATTTATTGCAAGAGAAAAAGTTCGCAAAGTGAAATTGGGGGCATGTGAAAGAGAAATGAGGCTTGATAAGCTTCTTCACGTGTTCTCACACATCGCACGTTACATCCGAAAGATACATTGTCGCTAAACGAATGTATATTCGTTCATGTTTAATCGCTTCCTCCTCTAACAAATATCCGAATTCATCTTAAAAGCTTCATCATCGTTATTACAGCCTTTTACAAGTTTACTGCTGAACATAAGCCTCCTGAAAGAAATAGCATAAAGCACGGCCCTGAGCTACCTGCATCCATTTATTTTCTGCGTGTCTTACCAGATGGTCATTGCATCAAGTGGAAGCCGAGCAAAACTTTTTTATAGAATAAGTGACAGGCGAGTACACAGTTCACCCGATGGTAATTGAATTCTGCGGCTCATAGATAGATAGACGACTATATCTGTCCTCAATTAGGAATTCGAATGCGTTGTTATCCCTAAGGACTAATTTGGAATGCCAATGAAGAATTTCTCTACACTCTTTTTATGAAACCTAGCATTATTCTGTTATTTTATTTGGTATTCCTTGAGGCCGGGTCCACTACAATTATTTATATCACCGTCACGAGGCCGATACTCGGGAACTCTTCCCCATCGATGATCAGTTTTTTGAATAATAAGGCTGGCCCATTTCAAATTCAGCTTACTGATCTGTTTCACTATGTCGTTTACTCTGGTTCTACTCCGGATTTCATCGTTAATAGTTTAAAACAGAGAACTTTTATTAAATTAGTAGTAGTAGTAGGTATACTTCTTTGTTTAAGCAAATTTTTGTTACAGCAAACATTTTTTTTAAAACTTGTGACTTCAAAAAATCTTTAAGGAATAAAATAATTTCACATTCCGAAGTTGGTGTTTTAATTCTTCTGTATACTATGTATTATAACCGGCTTCACAATGTGCAATTACTTTATTATTTTTAAAGACTTTGACATTTTGTTAAAATTTATTTATTTAAATCTTTTTATTAATTTAAAGTTGTCTTTTACTGTTTGCCGAAAGAAGTAGTAAGAGGGAAGTATCCACCTAGGCAAACTCTTAGGCAGGAAAAAGGCTTTTTAAATCAGCTAGACTTTAGTGAAAGGAATAAAGCGTCCTTTACTTTACAACTTTATTTAACGTGGTAGATCACTGGGTTTGTATTACAGCTACAGTACGAGTGGGTCGGCTTAATCGGGGAAGAACTTCGTTCGCATAGAACACCAATAAATAGCAGAAAAATGCTGCTGAATGTGTTCGTATTGAGTGACAAAAATTGAGTACCACCATATTGGTTATGTTGCTTTCTATCTTAGCATCCAGGGCATATAATTTACAAAAACCTACAATTTAATTCATTATATTTTATTACACACCTAAAAACCAATAACATATCATTTATTTACACACAAACATAAAGAAATATAAAAGTTTATTACTATAAAGCAATTTTTTCTAAACAACCTACAAGAAGGAAATAAAAAAGAGAGTATAATTTATGGGTAGGAGGTACACTATAAATAACAATATGCTCTAATAATAAATAATATAAAACTACATACTTATAACGAGAGGTCAGTGATCATTAAGGATATAAAAATATGAAGTAAAGAGAGAAATCAATAGGAAAAATCATTCTATGGCTATACATGTTTGGTGTGGCTGGTAAAATGTGTTCTGATTAATTCTCCTCCATGAATCCATCTTAACTTCGAATAAAATTAAAATACAATGATTATCCGATAGAAATCGTCCTACGTCGTCCTGAAGATGAATATGGCGCCATTACAATCACCGTAGATTGTAGACGTGTGGCCATGTGTCACCTCGCTTTTCTGCTCCCAACCGTTCGAATAAGGAAGTAAACAATAATGATAATAATATTTCATACAAAATCACTTTTTTATTTAAACGACATCAATTTACTATATTTAGTAAAACATTAATATCTAATACTTTATTTTAATAATAATTTTTTTTCAAACACACATAAAATCGCACTTCTATACACAAGAACTAATTTTGGGAAACTAACGCCAACACGTGTAGCAGTTATAAGAGTAATAAAAATAATAACATTTGTTATTTAATTAATTTATTTTTTTGTTATTTAATTATTTATTAATGACATGGAAATTAAAAATTTAATGTCCATGTCACACCTATGCCGGTAGTTGTTGGGAGCACTATGCTCGAAGTTGTTGACGAGTACGTTTACCTGGGACAAATAGTCCGACTAGGTAAGTCCAACTTCGACCGAGAGGTCAATCGACGGATTCAACTCGGCTGGGCAGCGTTCGGGAAATTACGACATATCTTCTCGTCAGGTATACCTCAATCTCTGAAAACTAAAGTGTACAACCAGTGCGTGTTGCCAGTGATGACTTACGGATCAGAGACGTGGTCCTTCACTGCTGGCCGTATGAGGACGCTCAAGGTCGCTCAGCGAGCTATGGAGAGGGCTATGCTCGGAGTTTCTCTGCGTGATAGACTCAGAAATGAGGATATCCGCAGTAAAACCAGATTGACCGACATAGCCCAACGGATTAGTAAGCTGAAGTGGCAATGGGCCGGCCATATAGCTCGAAGAACCGATAACCGATGGGGAAGAAAGGTTCTCGAGTGGCAGCCTCGTACCGGTAGGCGTAGTGTAGGGCGACCCCCCACTAGATGGAGTGACGACCTGGTAAGATATGCAGGAAGTCGATGGATGCAGGTGGCTCAGGACCGTGCTTTGTGGCATTACTTGGGGGAGGCCTATGTTCAGCAGTGGACTTGTGAAGGGCTGTGATGATGATGATGATGATGATGAATTATTTATTATAAATTTCCCACTAGGTTTCTTTGCATGTTCTTCCCGGAACAGAGGTATTTTCCGAACCAGTGGTAGATTAATCATAAAAGTGACTTTAAATTACTGTTATTTATTATCCATACTTAGCAGGAAACTTTTAGCGCTAAGGGCTGCGGGTTCAAACCCCGCACGGAATAAGTATTTGTATGGCCTTCAAATAATTGTTCCGGCTCTTGATGTTTGTCCTTATAAAATTTAGATACTACCCCCACGATTCAGGAGCAAATTCTAGTTTGCAATTATTATTTTTTTAAGGAAGAATTTCTACTTGACAAAAAAAAGTAATGTTATAGCTTCAATCCTTTCCACACCTATGCACAGGTGTTTGTGCTGAGTGGGTTTGGAGCAAGGTCCACCGCTCTGCTTTAGTGTGTGTCGACGTGGAGTAAAATTGCAATTAACCATTTTATTTGTGCCTTTTGATTCATTTCATTAGTAAGACCGAATATCAAAAATATTAGTTCATACTCACTAAATTGTTGGAATTTTCAAGAAAAAAAATTACAACGATAGTAATATTGTTTATTATAAAACGGGTATTACAAATAGATTCGTTTACTTATCCCATTAGATTTTTTGTACACTTTTGTAATGAGAGCATAACAAATATAAACACGTAGGTAAATTTTTGTCTTTTGAATTACTTTAAGCTCCATTAAGCTGCATTTGATAAACAGTGCTGCTGTTCTTTCTACAACAATAATTATCCGAAATAGGGACATAATTTTACTTCACACAAAATATTTTGTAATTTCCTATTATTTTTGTAATGTCACATTAAGTTTTCTATATTTCTTCTTTTCTTACTGTATTGGAATGTATATTTATGTCAGACTTATTTAGTGAAATAACACAGGACATCCTGGATTCTATTATTATATCTTATATATCTCTATTTGGTGAAATAGAGCTTAAGTCTAACAAACTTATAATAAATATATAAAAAATATTATATTTTGTACTGAGGCTGACTTTCTTAACGTGTGAAAAAATATTTTAAAAGGTAAAAGAAGTAGGGGACTATGGTCTAGATAATTTTAACTTTATTTTAAGTAAATAAAGAAACGATTTATTTCTTCATCCTACTCCAAACAATGTCGCAATTATCAATGACCTAAATGTGAAGTCCTTGATCTTGGTCAAGAAGCTAGCTGAACTGTTAACTGAATCAAAGCAAGCTACGTTTGAATTATCAGTATTTTAGTTAATAGTAGACTAATTTCATACTATGTCACTTATTTCACCCATTTTTTTTCAATACATTAAAAAGTCAGTCAGTATCTATATAAAGGTGAGAGAGACTTCATTAATAAAATTCCATCATTAGAAAACAAAACATAAGTTACAGCACCGAAAGTGTAAACACTATGAATGGTTAAACACCGTTATTTTTCCCGTGACTTTTCGACTCACAAACGCAATTTACGATATACGGAAACACATATAAATGGTTCTATTTGCTGTATTCAAGAATTGCATTAATATTAAAAATTTAAATAAAATAAAAGTGTCTGTCGCTAGAATTAAAATCTCCTTCAGGCTCATTCGATTCTTCGGGCTAAATGGCCGGCTCATTGCCACTTCAGCTTACTGATCCGTTGGGCTATCTCGGTTGTTCATGGTTAAATATAATGATGGATATAAGTTAGTATTAAGAGCTCATTAGAAAAAAATAAATAAAAAAGTGTCTCTCTGTAATATCTCAATATCTGCCTTTTATTGGGGTCAGGGATAATTTACCATGCTCTCACACAAAAGCAGTTAAAAAGTTCATATGGTGAGTGTAGAAAACCGGAGACTCTTTTTACCAGAAAAGAGTTATTCCATCATAGTCCTCATGGGCGGTAACGCATCTGAATTTTGATTCTTAATCGAGGATAGATGTAGATGTCTATTGGCATAGCATCCACTTACCGTCAGGTGAACTGAGTGCTTGTTTATTACCCTTATTCTATAAAGATATATTTTTATGAGCGTATTTCTACTATTTTCTTATAACATAAATGCAAAAATTGGGGTTTCGTTGTATCCCCACATTGTGGCCGTTATTCACTAGAAAATAATTGCTTTAACAAGCAATATGTTATTATCGTGAAATTGAATTCCTCTGTCCGTTAAGCACACACTGAATTCCTTACGCAAGGAACGCTGTACTATAATCCGACAGAAAAGATGCAAAACTTTTCAAATTGTTATTTTTTCAGTCAATACTAGTAAGGAGGTATTCATTATTTAAAAAAAATGATAAAATATCCATGATTTTCTTTTTTCTTCTCTATCGTGGGGGCAACTTAAGTACATAAATTACACAAGGAAAAACATCTAGATACAGAACAATTATTTGTATGCAATTAAAATACTTGTCATGTGCGGCATTCGAATGCTGCGTGAGTTGTCGGTAAAGCTAAGACGGACGAATGGGATGGATAAGAAAGTACTGCTTTCTTTTATAAAATAAGTGTGACAATAAGGGTGCCCATAGACATCTTCATTTATACTCGATTAAGAATCAAAAATGTAGATGCGTTGAACTTTTTAGAATCCATCGTTAACAGTAAAAAGCATCTCAAGTTATTTGTGAATTGATTAGTCCAGTGATATACTTTCTAAAAGCTACATTAAAACGTTGAATAATCTGTTTAGGGCACACTTGTTCCAAGATAAACGAATTGCTTGCGGTCAAAGTACTTAGACTTGTTGCAGAACAAGCTGGAGAAAAGGACTCGCTTATTCGTCCCTTCAAGTGTGTTTATAGATGATCCAGTAAAACTGTTCGGAGTAAATTTTAACATTTTAAGACGAATATTACTGATTTGCGTTTACGTCAATTCAAAACACCGTGTAGTGGCGGTGTAAGAATATCGTCTGTCCCATATAATAACGTCCCGTGGGTGTCGTAAGATCGACAGACGGAAAAGAACCAAGAGATGGGCAGCAGTATCATCCTAATAAAAACTTCATAAATATATATATATATATATATATATATATATATATATATATATACGCGCAAGAGGAAAGCACCTTTTTGACAAAGAATATAATATATTTAATGATTACTTAAAAGATAATAATGTTGATATAATGAACTTCCTTGTACTTTTTTTATTAAACGAACTGTTAAGAAGAGGATAGTCTACAAGTGAGTTTCATGATGCTCCTTCTCCCAAGGCTTATCTACATTAGGGGGATGAGTCGAATAGAAGCGATGGCTTAGCTTTTAACTTTCAAAACGTGCTTTGAAAAAGCAAATTTTGAATGGAAATATGTTGACTTTGACTTTGATTCTGATAAATCTGATAAATAAATAGAAATTACTTTATAATCGCAAAGCAATCAAGCATGTTCTCAACAATTTGCTGAAATAATGTGGATGTCCATGTAATATTCGTACTAAATCTATATATTTTTATTAAAAAAAAGGTACATTAGATAAATAAAATTACACATTAATATATCTATAGCTATATAATTAATTCATGGTAGACAACTTTCCTTTTAGTAAATATCATTGTATAATAGAGCACATTTTGTTTTATGGATTGGATTATAATATTTAATAAGTTATATGTTTACATAAAAACTATTAAAAACTTATGCGATTGAATTCGCTGGATAATTTGTGGAAATATTGCTATAAGCCGCGCGAGTGCTTCAAACAATTTTAATCTCCCGATATACAACAAATTAACGAAAATCTGCGGAAGGATTACACAATAATGTAATGAGAAGTTACAGAACCAATTGCATCGTGAAATAAAACTATCTTCCTTAATCTGTTAATAAAAACTTTCATTTAAATGGATCATGTTATAAACTCAAACCATTACTGAAATAGACACTCGTACTAAAATATAAGTAGGTTTGATAATTAATAAGAAGGTATTAGTGAAAAATAGAAACTTAATATCCTGTTCAAAACTAGTGAAGCTCAGGGGATGCGATACGAAAACTTGCAATCAAGAAGGCAGAGTGAGTCCAGAATGTACTTCCGTTTTGTTGTGAAATCCGATGGACTCACATCCGTAAAATTAGCTTTTCCCATGAAATTAATAAAATGTTTGTAACACTTCTGAGTGTACCTAGGCTGCACTAAAAGTATCGGGAATGGAATATTTCCACTGTTCCTGTCATATTAAAATCTTTTTAATTGAAGACTCCTCGATTTTAAAAATCGAATACCATTTATTTATTTAAAATAAGATACTCGGTCTTCTCACAAGGTTTTGTCAAACTTGTTTAGTCGTTGAGAAAATGGAATAGAGTCGAGAAAATTCAAGAGCGATGATTTATTATGACTTTCGAAGTGGTTTAACACAAAAACAGTGTGTTGACCGGAGGATTTCTGCATTTGGTAATGAAGCCCCATTCAAAACCACAATTTATCGCTGGTTTGCTGAATTTTAGCCTGGACGTGTCAAGCTCAGCGATGATACCCGTCAAGGTGATTCAAAAACTGCAGTAACCCAATAAAACGTTGATTCTGTGCGTAAGCTGATTGAGGAAGATTGACAAATGACATACCGCGAAATTCAGGCAACTTTAGACATTGGCATGAGTCAAATACAAATAATCTTGCATGAACAATTAGGTGTAAACAAGTTGTTTTCCCGATGGATACCGCATTCGCTCTGTAAAGAGCAAAAAGCGGCTCGCGTTACTTGGTGCGTCTCTCTCGAAAGATTCCACGGAGGATCCTCAAATGCTGTATACAACATCGTATCAGGTGACGAATCCTGGATATACGCGTACGAATCCGAAACAAAAAACCAGTCACGAGTTTGGGTGTTCGAAAATGAGTTAAGGCCAACAAAAATCGTTCACGGAGTGTTGTCAAAAAAATGGTGGCCACGTTTGTCTCCAAAACTGGCCATGTTACGACTATTTCTCTTGAGGGACAAAGAACGGTTAATGCAAAATGGTATGCTAGCATTTGTTTGCCACAGGTCGTTTCTGAACTCCGTAAAGAGAACTGCAACCGCCGCATCATCCTCCATCACGACAATGCGAATTCTCACACCGCACACAGAACAAAAGAGTTTTTAGAGCAAGAAAACATAGAATTATTAGACCATCCACCGTACAGCCCCGACCCAAGCCCTAATGATTTCTATACTTTCCCTAAAATAATGAATAAATTGCGTGCAGATTTTCAACCGACGCCAAACACTTTTACCCACAGTCCTAGGAAAAATGGAAAAAAAGCAATAAATACATTTTTAAATAGTAATGTTGGGTCACTTCCTTGATTCCCGAAATTTTCATTGCCACCCTCGTAGTAATATTCATAGCAACGCAATGCGATGCAACAAAGAGTATTTTGTTGTATTAACGTAAGAACCCTCACCATTAACTACGAGTACTCACAACACTGAAAATATTATCAACAGAACGCCATTTGACTGTGAAGTGACGGTATAAAATATTCTTCTTCACTACCGTATATTCTTTCGTGAGTATCGTAAGATGCGACAGCGAAAAACAATCAGGAGACGGGCAGCAGCACCTCCATAATAACATGTAAAAAAATTCAAAAACTAAGTTTGTTTGCCAACCCGCCTGCCTCCGTAGCAAATATGGCAATTATCTCTTGTGAGGCAATCTATGGGAGAGGCTGTTGTTCAGCGGTGGACTTTCGATAGGCTGTAATCGTAACAGTAACACGGTGTTACTGTTACGACTACATATTATGATAAGACATTCATGACGTCGATGAGCGCAAGTGACCTATGACCATGTTTTGTGTGATTCCTTGTGGAGCCCTTTGTTAAGTATTGAACTTGTAAAGAGCCGTAATGGCGATGATGATGATAATGACGATGATTCATATTGTGATCAACTCTCAAAGTGCTAAGTATCATAGAGGAATTGGTGTTTCTAAGTAAATACAGAAAGGGAACGGTCTGTTGCAGTAAAAATAGGGTGGAATTAGTTAAACCTAAATACACAAAAGATTTTTTCTCTTATATTTCGAATAGAAGTAAATAATTCATTTGCGAATTCAACTTACAGTGATGGAGAGGCAAACCTCGAGATAACTACGGATCATTTGTTTCTTCAGAGCTGGGGTCGATCTCGTAATGGACAACGAATTACTGTAAGGCGATACGGTCAGTGAGTGTCGCTGTGAGTATAAGTATGATATTCATTTGCTTAGCTTTATGTAATAGGTTACTGAGAATTGTTTATCAAAATCGGATGGTCATACAATATTCATAAAATAATATATGTTCTATATTCAATAAATATTAAAATATAGCTTTTTAGGACAAAAAATTTCAAATCTACTTCATGATTATTATATATTTCAACTTGATTTGTGACTATTATGTGATTGCATTGATAATTTACCGGTATTAAAATTATCCACTACCCCATATCATCCTTTGGGTGTCCTTAGAGGCGACAGAGGGAAACAAATTAGGATATGGGCAACAGCGGCTTCCTGAATAATGATGAAAAAAAAAAACTGCGGATTCCAACCCGCTTGCTAAGTGTGTGATGGCAAACACCCTCCCTACAAGACAGTCCACGGGGGAGGCTTATGTTCAGCAGTGGACTTTAATTGGCTGTAACGGTAAAGAATCGTTTCTGACAAGTAGGTACATATTTGAGTTGTGAGATTTATTTCGTACTAGTGACCCGCCCTGGCTACGTGTGGATGGGATCTGATGGATTGCATAATCAAAGAGCCTTTATTTAATTACCTATATGTTTTCCAAATAAATTTTTTCAGATATAATACGGCCCAGATGCCTTCTGACATTGCTTTCTATATCTTCGTAAAGTTTCATCACAATGAGTTAAGTCATTCTAAAAATTAGCAAGTACCGGAAGGACCGGAAGATGGACACATTTTAAAAATGATTGTGTGTGTGGCATGCAAATAGCCCCTTGAGTGTCTTAGTAGCAAGTTATTTCAACAGTACAGAGAGAAACTTCAACTTTATTTATATATATAGATTACATGTAAAGCAAAAATAAGTTTTTTGTTTTTTTTTATTTACCATTTCATACCATCTTGTTACGAAATCGTAGTAATGTGAATGGGAGAAGCCTTAAGAATCATATGGATATTTAACGAATATAAACTACCTCGTAATACCTCTGGTAATACTATCATGTATAATGAGAAGCACACAGACTCTGTTCGTGTAGGTATTACTTTTAGTTTAGTACAGAGTTAATAACTACATCTCCTATTTCTACTCTCACGTTTATTAACCAATTTGATAACTCTTATATTATTAAACTGTTGGATGATGTTTTAATAAAAAAAATCATCGTATTGGTTAATAATATTGACCAAGAAATCAAAAATCATAATCGTCATGCCAAACAATATACTTATAGTCGAATAGAAAACCTGCTCCTATTTTGAAGTCGGCTAAAAACAATATACTTTCCTTTAACTTTAAAATTTTCTAATTCGATTGTTTAGACAAAGTAACAAAATTAATACCTTTACAATTTACGGCCGGGCAATTGCCACTTTTCACCGATTCGTTGGGTTATGACGGTCACTTTAGTACTTCTGCGTATATCTTAAGAAGTCTATCACGCACAAAAACTTCTGGGATAGATAGATTATATGATTGTATGTTACTATTGTATTAGTTAAAAATGGCAGGAGAACTACCAGATTTGAATTAATGTTGCCGAAATGCGGTCACTAAGGAATATGTTAGGGAAGACTCTGAATGACAGAGTGAGGAATCGTGTGATAAGAGAAAAGAGTGGTTTCGGTACTAACCCTGAGTTTCGACGTTAAAAAATTAAAACTTCGATTGTCAAACGGCAAATTTTTCAGATATACTACCGCTTAATGAGCCGTGGCGGCACAGATGGTTAGTGTTCGCTGTAAATCTCACAGTACGCGAGCAACCCGAGTACAACCCCCTCACCGACACCGATGAAATTGGTAATTTAATTTTATGCGCTGATGTACCACGTGCTCGGCGGTGAAGGAAAACTCTTACTTGCCCTATAACCCTCTTAGAAATGAGGAGGCCTGTGCCCAACAGTGGGACGTTTGAAGGCTGTAACTTTATCTTAACTATAACTACCGTTTAGAAATGAAATCCTATGACCGGAGAAGAAGCAGCGAGAAAAAGAATCCGTGAGTATCCTCAATCAATTAATTTTTTTTAGGATTATATATTACAAAACTATCCAATATAGTAAAATTATTTGTATATTCATCGATATAATTCATGTTCTGTGATACAATAAAGAAGTCATTTTTAACTTATCTTTTTATAGTGAACCCTAGTAGGCAAGCCCCTACAAGCAACATCTGTCCACAGGCATGATGTGTGCGGCTGCCATCGCCCTCCTCAATCGTGTTAAAGGGCAGTGAAATACCCAACACACAAAGCCATCGCATAAAGGGTTCTCATAAATAACATGAAAATAATTATGTTTGTTGAAGTAAATGTTTTTACAGCTTTACAGCGATGAGTTTTCTTTTACAAAAAAATAACTATAACAAATACAACGACAACTTATGATACATGTATACCAAATAAAACTTAATGTAAATAATTTAAATTAGTGGCGATAGTGGTATCATACCAGCAGCGCCGGTGATATATGTGCTGAGATTGGATCGTGTAGTGCCGGAAGACTATCTACTACCCAATATCGTCCCGTGAATGTCGTAAGAGGCGACAGAGAGGAACAAACCACGTGATCATCATCATCAGAGTCTTCCTAATAACACCTAAGAAATAAAACTACAATATACAACCAGCGACTGCTAAATGTGGCAATTTTGTAATATCCTTCTAATAAGGCAGTCTACGGGAGGCCTTCGTTCAAGAGCAGACTTTGATTGACTGTAATAAATGAATTGGTTAATTAAAAGTTAATATAAATTTAAAATGTTGAATAAATTATGTAACTCTTTGGTTTTCTTTACAATCTTCTAATCTTTATATGAACGATTGTCAGCACGAAAGAAATTCGTAGCTTCTATATAATCTGCTAAACATCGGATTAGGGAAATAAGTGGCTGTTTGCTGTTTTGGTAAAAGTTAACTATACCTTTTTATTCAAAACAGTTTTATGGGTACAATTTATTTTAATAAAGACAATTATTTTTCACTAAAATATGAATTGAGACATCCAGTTCAAAGCTCTCTTAGGGCAATTAAAAGCTGGTAGAGCCACACTACAACTACATTGTGGTTATAACATGAATGGGTCGGCTTGACTGGGTAAGGACCGCGTTCTCTTGGAAAACCAGTGTAAAATAGTAGCTTACTGCTGCTGTTTCATATGGTGAGTGTAGAGACCGTTTATACTGCTTATGAGGCATCTATCTTAGTCCTCAAAAGTGACAACGCATCTATATTTTGATTAGTCGAGGATAGATGTTTCACGGTTACAGTATCCACTTACCATTAGCTGGACTGAGTGCTCGTTTATTTTGTATGAAAAAGAACAAGCGTAAGTTAAATATAAAACATAGTGTGAACGTCAATTGTAATGCCGCAGTCCACCCTGCAGCGGCGCAACGACGACGCACTAAGTCAAACTCACGTCTGGCCAATTAGTGAGACCAATGGACTCAAATTATAACGTGGCATACATACGTGCACATGGAAAACTAGAAACTCGAGAACCTTACTTCCCAATCGGTTGCAGGTTCTTATATATGGCCGGCTTTTGTCACTTCAGCTTACTATTCGTTTGGATACGTCGACAAATTACAAATTTATAATGATAAACATTTTAATAATAATAAAAGTTTACATTAAAACATGATTAACTTAAAATATTTGTCGGCGCATATATTAAATACCTATTAACAATTGCCTATACTGAATGTATACTGCAGTGTTCAGTTTTAATGCTAATAATCTAAAATTGCGTAAGTAAGAGAGCAAGTTCAAAATCCGCTCGCACACTTTTATTATTTTTAACATTAAACCTTATCCTCTTGTATTAACGAGATTAGAAGTGGGAACTCATATTGTATATGCCAACATGTTATACAATATACTAAATTTTTATATATAAATTTAATAAAGCTAGCTAGCTAATACATACATATATAGCTTGTAGCTATTAAGTTATTAAACAATAGTATTTTAATTTATTATAAAAATGAGCAGATTGCTGTCTAGTATTATTATTTATGTATATTATATTTTTGTAATTGATTGATACAATTCAAAAAAATATTTAATTCCATTTTTCACTCTTTTGAGGAGACAACAATATTTTGAAAGAAAACGAACTTAACCTTTCTCTTCTATCATATTATACCTAACGTTATTTTTTGAATGAAAAAAATGTCTTATTAAACATTTCTACGTTCCACGTAAAGAAATGTAGTAGTCCTTAAAATATTTTTGTCATCCTGATTCAAAGTGAAAAATTCCTATGACCATTATTAATTTTTATTTTTTAAACTCTTACAACATGGCGCGAATTACAAAATTTCAAAACTATAAACTGTGTTTTGTTATTGATTACGGAGTAATGTAGTTGTAATTTTTTTTTAAATTGATAAAAACGATGTTCACTATTGGTTTCAATCACGGATACACATTCCGAATACAGTCGAAAGCTGTCAAATGCACTTTCTGTAACTTATTTCCCCGTATCTGTTAAACATTCATGTAATAAGATGCAAAGTAGGATAAGATGCTGTTTCAAAACGCAATAACATTTCACTACTATGTCTGAAGGAAGATGTCAACTTTTTTATTAATGACCATTTTTTTAAAAAGCCCATATTAAGTGACATGCCTGATTCATGAATGTGCTGTATAAGTTATATTTATAAAATGTTTCTAAAGTCAAACAACGCGTGATTGATGAAAACAGAAGCAACCGAGTGTGAGATTAAAAGTTAATCCTGCAGCCATACACGAAATGAATCCGTTTACGGTAATTAATGCTTGAACATCACGGAAAAGTGTTTGAGCTGTCAACATGATGTAAATTTCGACCCCTAGGTAAATATTAATCATATTTTTAAACATTATGAGCTAGTGCTTACCGACCTGGATGTAAGGCGTGTTTTAGTCGAAGATAATAATGCGCACTGACTTAGCTATCATCTATTTCAATCATAATAGAGTAATACTAGACGGCTCCGTAGCACAGTAGCTTGGCAATGATTTACAGCGCTAAGCACGCCGGCTTTGAATCTTCGTAAGAAAAACAGCAACATTAAACTACTATTTTACGCTGGTATTATGTGAGAGCGTGGTCCTTTCCCCGGTCGAGCCGACCCATTCGTGATACAACTATACTACTTATATAACTACAGCATGGCTTTAATACATGAAATTTGCATTAATCTTCGATTAAGAATTAAAATGCTGATGTGTTGTCACATCTAAGAACTAAGATGGAATGCCTCGTTTCCAGTAAAAAGTCTTTGGTTTTTTACACTCACTATACGAAACACTAAGCAACATAAAGCTGCTATTTCACGCTGGTATTCTGTGAGAGTGTGGTCCTACCTCAATCGAGCCAACCTATTCGTGCTACAACCATAATATATCTGTAGCGTGACTGTACCACGTATTAAATAACTTTATAACCTTGACAACCCAATTGCATTTTGATTTTTAATAGAGGATGATTGTATATGACTATGGGCCACAGCACAATATCCAATTACCATTAGATGGATTGTGTGCTCATTTGTCACGCTTATTCTTTCCAAAAAAGAGAAGTTTATTGCATAAATATATCTATTTTTATTCTGTCAGATGCTACATAGGTGAGAAATTGCATTAAAGATTTTGCAACCGGCTTCAACAAATCAGTTTACATTAATTCCTTCAGAGATTTATTCGAATACGTCACGTGAGAGATAAATATTCAAGTAGACACTTTTATTCGTTATCTCCCCGGAGCACTGCCTGCTGCGAGTGACACAGTTGCTTTGCATATTGTCTGCACTAGGGTTGGGGAGACAACTACGGACTTATGTAGGAAATGAAAATTAGCAAAGTTCTATATGAACATGTTTAATTAAAAAAATAATCAGTATTACACACATAACTAACGCTTACTAGATGGTAAGTGGCCTAGGATTACATCTGATTAGGTACCGTCTTCTTTCCAATTTCTGTTGCCTAACAACAGTGTCTGCACTGCTGTGTTCCGGTCTGAAGGATACAGAGAGCTTGTATAACTACATGCTGTTAGACATTACATCTTAGTCTTCAGAGGTGACGAGACGCATCTGTAGCCTTCTTTCTTTGAAGTTAGCGGCAAATGTTTATGGAATGCAGTCGCCACTTACCATCAGACGGACTGTAAATTTGTTTATAACTTTATTTTATATAAAAAATTTAAACATCTTCCTGGAGTTTGTTTTATCACTAATATATCAAACAACTGAAATGATGACATGATGAAAACAAAATTAAGACCAATTTAATGGAATCCCATATATTAAAAACGATCAAGTATTTTCGGCTACAGAGTGTACCAAAGAAATATATATTCATACACTCAAAAAAAACATTACTTTCCTGCTGGGGATGTCGAGTAAAATTTACTTTACTACTTTGGCCTCCCCAATAAATTGCCTTAAAGAGGCGATATTTTTCTAATCCTTCGCGTAGTCGCCCCTATGACACCAGCGAGACTAAGTAGATTGTGGAAATGTTTTTTATCCAATTGCCCCCAGAGGGGGAGGTTATGTTTTTTTAAGAGTATGTATGTATGTATGTCTCTTTTGTTGCCACACTCTGTAGCCTAAACGGCTTAATATATTTTAACATATTATGAGGTGTCGAAAAATTCATATTAATTGTAGGAGTGATACAAAATGATTCTCTTTTTAGTAAACATTTTTACGCATTCGTTTCTTTTTATATTACTATTTAAAGCGATAAGACTAGTTTTATTTACCAATGGTTCTGTATTTTTATGTATAACTACTTTTATTGTGTTTGACCTTAAAATTAATAATGTCATTGAAATTTCTTCCGCCACTTCTGCTCCAATCAGAGATTCTCATTTTGAAGAAAAGTACACAGTTTTCAGTTAAAGTAAAAAAATTAAATTTCTTACGTTAAAAAGATATAATTTAAAATTTTATTTAAAACTAACTTTCCCGGCGACTTCGTCCGCGTGAAATTTATTTAGAGTAGAGAACCGGTCACCGTTTTCACTAGAAATGAGGCATTTCATCTCAGTTCTGAAAGATCGCATCTTCATTTTGCTTTTCGGATTTAGGATAGATTTAAATCTCTACGGGTCAGGAACTACTTACCGTTACCATGCTTAATTGTTACTTATTCCATAAAAAATGTCGATAAACCACCACAAAATGATTTATTTGAAAATCTTTAGGGCTGTTAGGAACTATATATATATATGTAATATTTTTCGTATATAAAGTGTATGATATTATATATTTTTGCACTAGTTAAAAATTGAAAAAAAAAAATATTACAACCCGGAAGGTCTCTTAAAACGAGGTTCCATCAAGTATAAAAAGTGTAACGGGAAGATATGTCAACATTTTCTTAACCGCCAAATTCCGATTTCGATTCCTCGCCGTGATTGATGGGTGAGGCTACTAAGACTACCTGAAGACGGAAAATTCATCTAGAAACGTCATTGTCCATTTTAACTAACTGGTGATGTAGAATAGCTTTACCCTTTCGGAAGGGTCAATGCGTTCCAGCTCCTTCAGGGCTTTTAAAGAATATGCTTACAACAGTTTCTTGAAGATATATGTAAAGGATTTATTGAATCATTTACATATATCTTCAAGAAACCAGGTTTTTAAATTGGTTTTCAAATATTTTTGTAGGTTTTAGTTTTTTCTCGCTGTACCAAGAGTATTTAAAAAAAAAGAAAACTTTGAATAAGTAATTCAGACTAAGCAGAACAGTATTCTAGCGTGTAGGGGCGGTGTAAGAATATCCATTAGCCCATGTTGACCTGTGAGTGTCGTAAGAGGCGACAGAGAAAAAGTGAAAAGGAGAGGCAGCAGCATCCTCCTAATGACAAACAACGCCTAGCTTAAGTTATCATACTTTTATAGGCTGTGATAGTTTAAGTTATCATACTTTCTTGCAATAATTCAAAGTAGTATTCTGTGGGAAATTATTACATTATTGTCATTACATTGTAAACTTGAAGCTTTAAAAAGTGGCAGACGAAAAGCTGGATGAAATGACAACTTGGTAAAGGAAACAGTTGTGAAAGAAGACAAGACTGTTTAGTTATATCTAACAATAATATACGCGTGTGTATAATAATGAAACCAACTTCCTGACTCCGGGCTGTTACTGAGAATTTCTTCACATAAAACCCCAATAACTGATTTGACCAGACCTGGGATTCGAACCCGGACCCTCATGATCAACAACCTCGTTTACGATAACTAGAACAATGACGCAGGCAAAGTTTGCTATATTTAGGGGTACATCTAAAAAGGCTGAGGAATAGGCTGTTAAAAAAAATTATAAAAATTGTTATTGTATTCTCTATCATTGTCTTATCTTGAAACACTTAATATTTCAAAGATCTCATCTTGTTCCTTGTCTAGATAATACAAGCGCGTAAAAGAACATTGCGCTTGCTTAAACTACTGAGAGGAATTCAATTTCACGCTTATAACATATTGCTATTTGAAGCGATTCCTGTCTTGTGCTCTAGTCTATAGTCTCCTTTTAAAGTAAAAGAGGTTGATACGGATTTTCCTAAATGTTTTTATTAAAATCTAGTCGTATTTTACTGGAGTTTTGACAGCTATACTTTTATTAATAAATAGTAGTTATTTTATTTTTATTGCGAGACTACATATATCCAAATAAAACTAGTTATTATGGATTTTATCGCGTATGTTAATTTATTTTGTGGTAGCAGTTTTGAGCGCTCTACAGCATCCATGGTCACTTGGTTAATTATGTGTAACGTGTGCGTTCGTGTCTTTTATTTTTTGTTACAAATAATTTTTTATCTTATTTTTAGTTGACGCTAAAATATTTTCTTTTATTTTCCGCCGGAGCTGTTTCAAGTCCGACATTAATAACTCGTAAATTAATAACTCGTAATTTAATTTAACGTATAATTATCAGCATGGAATTTAACCGTTTTCACAGTGAAACAACAAAGCAGGACGGCAGCGGATTTACGTAACGTAGATACAGACAAAATTTACGGAATTATACGTTGAAAACACTAAGTACCGAATTAAAACTTACAACTTATAACTGAAATTAATATAATTAATTTTCTTAAATCTTAATGTCACCTCATTAATAGAGTGTTGGTAATACTTTAAAGAACCACCCAGGCGAGAGTCTGTCTAGAGAAGTCAATAAACTTTAGTTAGTTTTTTTTTAAATAAAACTTGCTAAGATAACGTTTAATGTGATGACATACAAGCTTAAAATTTACGTTTCTTATGTAGTTGTTCCATTTTACACCATAATTTAGATAACTACAAAACTGGAAGGGCTTGTCGTGTATAAATTTAAACAAGTGCATCCCTAAATGTGGAAAAAATAGGGATGAAGATTTAATGTCAATATTTAGACAATTTTTTTATAGAATAAGGGTAAGATGTGAGCACACAGCCCACCTGATGGCAAGGATGGCCCATAAATATCTTCATCTATCGTCGATTAAGAATCAAAATGCAGATGCATTGTCACCCCTGTGGACTAAGATGGAATGCCTCGTTTATATTCGAACATACATAAAAGTATATACAAAAGAATTGAGATCCTCTGCCTTTTTCGCTTAAAAACGGAAGGAAATAATTAAAACAGTCTTGCTTATTGTGTCAATTAAAACTCGTAACTATTAAATTGTATTTATTTGTTTCAGGTACCCATAAAAATATGCTGTGCAGTGGCAGCGTAGGGGAATCCGTCACTCTTTAACGAAGGCTTCTTTTCGGGAAGTGTTATTTTTTAGATTAGAATTATTTTTATAAAATATAGATTATAAGTAAATCTTATTGAAATTTTCAGCTTAACCCTGTTTCTGAGTCTCTGTCCTGGGAAGAACGAGTAAAGAACGCAGCGAGACTTTTCCTAATATAAAATAGGTTGTACAATCATTTAATATACCCTAAGGAGCACCTTGAAAACGATCACCTAATTCCCAGGGTTTGAAATCAAGCTTGAGATCATTTATATTCTATTAAATATATTTTCAATTGATTAAACAGGACAAACAAGCACTCAGTTCAACTGATGGTGAATGGATGCTGTGACCCATAGACATCTAAACAAATCTAGATTCGTTGTCACTTCAGGGAATAATAAATCGGACTGAGTGGAATGCCTCATTTATAGTAAGAAGTTGCCCGGTTCTCTACACAGGGCTTTTCTTAAAAGTTTTTCTTTACCAGCAATGAATAAGGAAATAAAACGGATATGCAATTTTGTTTCCACGCATGCGTAGAGACAGACCAAAGCTAGTGCTTTCATACAAACATGAAAAATAAAAAACAAAAGCATACGAAACAAAGAAAATCAGACTGTAGTCAATTTCTTTTCCATAAACCGTAAATTGAATTTTTTAAGACAACATATCACATAAATCAGTTGAATGATATCGTACCCAGTGTTTTCATTTCCGTTCCTTAAGTGAATGTTCTCCCTCCAGATAAGACCGATTCTGCGATTTAATAAGAATGGGAGTACGTACCTAGTAAATAATGGCGGCAGTAGATCAGCTGCGATAAAATGTTCAATACTTTAAGACTACTACTTTATAAATATTCCCCTTAAAATAATGCTAAGAATGAATAAGTATTTCAAATATTTTTTCTGTATATATGATTAAAATAAAGCTCTTTCTGTAATGTTGAAATTACATGCTTCTATTAAGCTCACGGAGTTATTTGCATGCTGCTAAAACATAAGCAACCATTTAAACAATTGTCTATTTGTCTTTGAAATAGCTAAACCGATTGAGACAGAATTAGACGACAGGATAAACAGGCTATAATATATCCGAAAAGCTTAAAGATTTTTTTAAGAAAACTGAGAAATTGTTAAAATTACTCTATATTAATAGATCCTATCCATGCGAAGCTGGGGTGAGCGCTAATCTAACACTAAAGTAGTAATTGTAGGCTACACTGTGTTTTGGTAAGATATACCTACGTGGTATGAACGTCGCGGCCCAGAGCCACATGTTGATCTTAAATCGACATGTGACTATGCGTACGCAGTTGCGTTGATGTTTCTGTAATTCATTTTCTTCTATCATAAAGTTTTATCACGGTCTTAACCTTAAACAATCATTGCATTGATGTTACAGAAATAGTGATTAAAATTGTTCGTGAAATATGAAAAAATTTATGCATTAAGGGTGAACACACAGTACACTTGATGGTAAGGGTATATGGCTCATAAACATCTACTCGCGATTAAGAATCAAAATGCAGATGCATTGTCACCTGTGAAGGACTAAGATAGAATGCATTTTTCAGTAAAAATTTTTCGGTTTTCTATACTCACCATACGAAACACAGCAGCGTTAAGCCATTATTTTACGCTATACAATATTCTGTGAGTGCGTTTCTTTCCCAGCTGATCTCACACATTCGTGCTAGACCAAATATTTAGCTGCAACGTCGCTCTACCGCGTGTACAAAATATGTTTTAATTGAATATTTAAGGTGATTGTTCGTAAAACAGGAGATAATTGAAATATAATCACGTTTTACGTGGTGGAGCCATGCTGTAGCTATATTGTGGTTGTAGCATGAATGGGTCGGCTCGACCGGAGTAGGACCACGCTCTCACAGAATACCAGCTTGAAATTGCAGCTTAATAGTGCAGCGGTTCTTATGGTGAGTGTAGAGAACTGGAGACCCTTTTTTAATAGAAACGAGGCATTCCATATCAGTACTCCGGGCTGGCAACTCATCTACATTTTGATTTTTAATTGAAGATAAATGTAGATGGCTATGGCCCACGGCATCCACTTAACACTCAGGTGAACCGTGTGCTCGTTTTTCACCCTTAAACTATAAAAAAACATCATTTCATCCTATGACAGCCCACTGCTGAAAATAGGCGTCCTTCATACAGCAGAGTTGGCAACCGCAGATGTATGTTACACATAACAGCTCAAAAAAATTAGAAATAGCTTGGTAGCGATCACCTTCCCCAGGGGTTATTATTATCCATAAATTCTTTAATAATATAACAACCCTTTTTATACAAACTTAGCTTAATAAAGATTTTGTACTTTGAGCAGATAAAATTTTGTATATTTTGTGGGATTTTGTTGTAAAAGCGTATACATTGCCCCAAGAATTAATTATAGATTCGGTGGAGTCTAGTAACTGGTAGCTACTACTAACTTGTGACTGTTCTTAGTATTTACAAAAATAAGTGACATTAATTTTACACATCACTTATATTCATTAATTTTACACATCACTTATTTTTGTAAAACTACTTTTATTTTTGTATACGTACATTACATTTTCATAACTGTATTGAGAGGCCAAAGTTGTTTTTTTTTACTTATTATAAGACCACAATCCCACCTGATGCTAGATGGTGATGCAGCCTTAGATGATAAATCGCACTGTCTTAGCTTAACAAAAGCATATTCACTCTAGTCTTGTAGACGCCCAGATTTTATTCGGACGGAAAAATAGCCACCGTTGAATTATTCCACTCCTTTGCTGTACGCATTAAAAAAGTCGTAGCAAACCATTTGGTTGTATTTCGTGGAATATCAACAACAAAGGGGTGAAGACCCACCTACCACCTGGTTATCCGATGGTGGAAAAGAGAGGGAAGAATTAAAGCGTGCGATTCCTGAGCACATACACCGAAGTGCATCCTGTAGAATACTGAGAGGTGTTACGAGTCAGTGCACTTGACACTGAGCGGTAAATGCATTTATTAACGTCACAGTTACCGTGAAGTGTTCTTTGCTTCAACTTGTAAATAAATTGTATCGCATTTATCATTTAAAGCTGCCTTACGCGAACAATTTTCATTATAAAATTTGACTATCCGTAAGTGTATCATAGTGCAAACATTACAATAGGTTCACGTTATTCATCTCGCACAAAATACGACGCACTGGTCTTTAAGCTTCGCGATATGGGAGAGGGTTCCTCCTGTCTGTACTCACATATGGTGCCGAAACTAATGACTACCCCACAAACCCAAAGTTGTCCAGCGATGAAAAGAGCTGTGCTCGGAATTTCCCAGGTAAGATAAGATTCTTAAAGAATAATTTGTTACACCTGTCGCAGAAACGACAACCGACGGATTAGACGTATCATAGAGTAAAGACGACGTATAAGTACACGCAATGTGTGCCGTCTCCTGGCTAGATAGAGCGATGATCTGCGCAAGGCAGCTTGCAGCGACTGGATACGTGAAGCTGATGATCGGGCTAAGTGGCGCGCCTTAAGAGCCGCCTATGTGCTGCAATGGACTGTCCGAGGCTGATAATGATGATATGACTCATTGATTCGTTAATCTGCATTCAGAATAAAGTCTATTAACTTGCCACTGCTGATGTGTTTTTCGTAGAACGAACATGCGGCTCACCTGATGATCAGTGACTGCCACAGCTCAGTAATAACTGCAAATCCAGGGGAATTGCTGAAGCGTTAACGGCCTTTTAAAAATAGTTGATTTTTCTTGTAGGTCCCTAATTCTATCGATCCAGAAAAATCGCTGGTTTAATCGAAGTGTCCGCCACGGTACTCAATGTGTGTTGGCGGAATTCCAGCAAATCCATCAGAGGGCTTTAACGGGTTAATGAAGAAGATAAAGAAGTTTTAATGTTTAACAGTTTATTTTTAGTAGGTACAATATGCAATCATTTCTTTGAGTGTTATTATATAAAATATCTTTAATATATCAAGCAACTTATTTTTTGTCGAAGAGATACATAAATCGCACAAGAAAAAACATGCAAACAAAAAAAAATATTTTTTTCGCCATACAATACATGTTCCGTGCGGGATTCAAACCCCCTTATGCACTGCAACTCAGTCCTACTGCGCCACAAAGCCCACATTGATATTACATAGTATAGACATTATTTAACTGCATATTTTAAACAACATATAACGATAATGCTGGGGGGTGAACTATAGGTATAAATAATGGGAAAAGAGAGACGAAGTGTAATGAACAAAACTGTTATGAATTTAAAATATAAAAATACAAAGGCAGAAAAATTAAAATATTTAAAATAAGCGCAAAAAATATCAGCATACAATAAATATAAATTAAAATAACATTTTTGCGGCCAATTTGATAGAGGTTCCATAAAGTTAATGTTTGTCCTTTATGACGTGATGCCCAGGGCGTAACAGATTTATATTTCTTTTGAAGTTAAAATCTAATGAGGCATGAGGTACATTACTGTAACATTGACAAAGTGAGGACAGAGGAGAATCGTAATTGGTGTCTTCAAGGCAAAAGTAAATAGGCTTTTATTAAGCTAAGTCGGTGCGCTTTACAATCTTCGGCTGCATCTCCACTTACCGTCATGTGGAATAGGTGTCAAGCACTGGTTTACACTAGTGAAAAACCTGGTTCCGTGTAAACATATATTTTGCTTTGTAAAACATCTCTTTTGTGTTGTAATGTTTTCAAAAAGGTCTTATGGTGCTTGCTGTATCGCTGAAATAGGTAATTAGCTGGTGACCAAAGCGAACAAGATATCAAACTAGCAAGTGTGTCAAACAATCAAGTTATAATACAATATTTAATTAAAGTGGACATAATGGTGGTATATACAATATAAATGTGCCCATCGACACCTAATTAATAAAGAATTATTTATACCTTTATATATTATTGCGGAAAAGATTCTTTTTGTTTGTAATTTTGATTGTTTAAACACAATAATCTCTGGTGCTACCAGTCAGATTTGAAAAATTATTTTTATATATGATAGCCAGATAGGTTATCTACCATTAGGTTACATCTGTACGCTAGCCTTAAATATTAACTTTTGTTAATCAAGTGAGAAGAAAAACCGCTCCCGAATTTATTTATCCACGTGCGCTGGTTTAGTGGTTACTGATACGTAAACACAACGTTCTATAAAATAATGATATTTAATATATCTAAAAAAGTCACCTGTATCATATTCTTATACATAAGTCACAATAATATATTTTGTGACAAAAATTATTGAAAATTAAAAAGACATTTATGAGCGTTATTATTAGGTATGGCATATTAATCCTTATAAACGTAGGTTATTTCAAGATCAAGACAATTTTATGAAATGATTTCGTATATTTCCGCCAACCCTACACATTTAAATAAAAAAAGAGTTTATGAATTTTATCGCGTGTATAAAAAGGGACTCCCCCCGTGAACATAGGTACTGTAAAGTTCTTGAAACACCGGAAATATTAAAAAGTTAATATACGCGAATAAACCCGTAACAACTTGTACAATTTTATGAAGATAAACTTTGTTCCTTACAGCATTGTATTGTGACGCACAGTTCCCAATAGGCCAAGACAATTAATATATATTAATACTACATGAATATGGAACATAAAATATCGTTTTTACCAAAATATTATAAATCATCATCATCAATCAGTGATATCTTAAATTATACGCGGGTACAAACCTAATATTTCTATACACCCCTATCCTTCTAGTAGCTGTAATTTAGTAATATTAATATCACCCTACTCTAAATGATCCACCGCGCTTGTTACCTCTTGTGTATACGTTTTAGTATTAATTTACTTTTATTTTTCAACGACATTAAAAAAGAATTTAAGAATTAATTCGTCTTGGTACATATTTTTATGTATAACAAAATCAATATGAATTTTAAGATAAAAACCTCCCTTATACGGAAAATAGAGAATGAAGTTAGATGTTAGTTAGTTTTGTTTAGACAAAATTCTAGATGTAACTTTGAACTGGTGAAAAATTAAAAACATCGACGCTAAAAGATAGTATATCGTATTACGTTGCCTTGAAGACACCCACATGCTTAGAATTGATTTGCAGCGTAGAGAACAGCGGGTTCATAACCTGCAGGTAAGAAGTTCGTTTAGCCTACGAATAAATGTCCTGGGTCTGAATGTTCGTCCTCGTGCATTTTATGTACATAAACTGACTCCACGAGAAAGTCTTTTTAGTAAGAGTAATGTATTTCTTAAAAACGAAATAACCCACCACTATTTTCTTGTTTTCACGATAAATAGTATTTAAATACATAAATTGCACAGTCATGAACAAACATTGAGACCCGGATCAAACATTAATTATTGTAGGCCATACAAACGCTTGTATTATGACAAATTTGCAGCGGCGATACCACAGCGCTGCAATCACTGTTCTACTCCGATGTTTGTATTTGTATTATAAAGAAATAACTTGTTCCCTGTTGCTGTTTTTTCAACGAACACTGTTTTGGGTGCGCAAAACATAAAGCAACGAAATTGCTGGATAATAAATATAAATAAATGAAAGTAATTAAACGAGAAAAATGTGCTGAAACCTCCCCCTTAAAAAGCAAACAAACTAAAAAATAACTTGAGACAAAGGACACATTGGTAAGGTGTGCTTTTATGAGAATGTCAAACCTCCCTATTATAAAGATTTAAAATTCCTGTGTTTGGTTGGTGAATGTTTAATACATGTAATATCTTTGTATATAACATGTAATGTCGTTAAAGTTTATCGCATTTTTGGAATATTTATTCAAAAGTTAAAAAATAACTTTACTGCAGAAAACGCAACCATAAAAAATATAATTAAAAAAATTATTTGCAAATTGTATGTGATTTTACTACCTCTGACTGATACGTTCATCGAAAAGCGGGGTCCTTGACAATGCTTTTACTCTCCGACCAATGCGGGATTATAAAAATCACATACAATTGGAAAATAACTTTTTTATGTTTGATTTTTATAAAGTGAAATTATTTCTATACGTTTTAATAGTGATTCTGATTACGCACTTAACGGGAACTACAGGGCTTTTGTTACAATGTTGCATAATTCCGGTGTCCGTGTGTTCGTAATTCTTCTCCACTTATGTGGTAACTCTGATGGTTCTTAGATATACTTGGACCAGGTAGGTAGGACCAGTTTTCGATTTCCAAAAATTTATCTTACATAAATCCAGCCGTGTTGCTATTTAGTTTATAAATATACTAAAAATATTTTTTCTATTAAGAAAAGTTAATAACAGCTTCATTTTCTATTCTCTAGTTTAGGTGACAAAGCATTTGCAGCTTCCTTTGTTCTTCAATGGTTGCTGGTGTCCATGGACTATTTCTCTCTCTTTTTCTCTCTTCCTCTTACCATCAGTTGAACTGTAAATTGGTTTGTCGATACAGTTTTATAAAGAATACAACTAAAAGCTACAGGGGTGCACGGCAGTTAAAAATGTGTGTCATAAACAAGAAAAACTTTGTGAAATATTCCCCTTACGCGAATAAAACAACTTGTAAATAACATGAGACACCGTTTGTTTTTATAGGCATGTCACACCTTCATAATATTAAGATCTAAAGTACCAAGCAACGATTTAAAATAATACAACATTTGAAAGTTCGTAAAGTTGTGCGTATTATTTTTCCTTTTTTTAATTTCCGCCTTTAATAATATAGACATGCAGTTGATGACAGCTCGTGGCGCAGTGCCTTACCATTGAGTTGTAGCTCAATGAGCCGCGGAACACGTATTTGTAGGGCCTACAAATCCTTGTGCAATTTATCTATTTGAACAGCTTCCACGATACAGGAGAAAATCCCCGAGTGGGTGTAGTTTTTTAAAAACCCAAAACGAGGAAAAAATTACCTTCATCCAGTATTTAAAATGTACCCTTCATTTTAGTCAAACGCAAGATTTTTAAATAATACATTAAAATAGTCCTTTCGGATTTCCGATATGAGTACCAGTTTATATAAAATTAGTTTACAAAAGGTTATCTAAAACTGAGTGAAGTATTTTAATTTAACAAAAATACACTTTTAAATTTAATCGTATGGCGGTGGTGCAACCATTACTCCCTTCATACCGGAGGTGTCGTAAGAGGCGACAGAAGAAATCAAATCAGAAGATGAGCGGCATATAATATCAGGCATTAAGACATTCCATCTTAGCAACCAGAGCTGACATGGTGTCAGTAGTTTTCTTTGTTTGAAGTTAGTTGCAGATGTCAGTCAGTCAGTGGTGTCGTCTGCTAAGGCATTCGTATACTTTGCAGGTCTCGGGCCTCAGGGTATGCCCCCTTTACCCGGATTTTCCTCATGTTCCACGGCTATGGGCCAGTCCTGGGTGCCTTAATTTTGGCATTGATGGATTGCTTGTTCTCATTGGAGCAGAAAAAAAATTGTTTTGCCAAGGTCGGTTATCCGATTGTAAAGAGAAGTTGTCAAAAGTGAGAGTCGATCTTGGCCATTATCCGAAATTTTCGTCAAGGCCTACGACTATGTGCCAGGTCTAGAGGCCTCAAATTTGGCATTGGTGGGTTTTTTAGATCTTAGTAGTGTTGGAAAAATTGGTTTCGCCGTAGTCGGTTAATCCCAAGAAAAAGAGGTTATCTTTTTTCAATAGTTGGTGTTGTCCAATCTGCGGCATTGTGGGTGGTCAACTCTCAAATCTATATAAAGAGGATAAGGTCTCTTGGATAAGGTCGCCCGTCTGGGGGCCGTGTGTGCAACGGCGCAAAGCCGTTAAGGTGTTCGTGTGGCCCGTTGTCGGCGCGGTCGAACATACCGCGCGCCAGCCGGGCCAAAAAGTCTCGGATGGTCTCGACTTTCAGATCGGCAGCTATGACGTCATTCCGGACGTAGCGACCTGCTCCGACGATCGTCCTTAGTGTCAGGTTCTGCTGGGCCTGCAGTCGCCGCCTCAGAAGATCGCTCAAAAGCGCGTACCAGGCCGTAGCTGCGTATGTTAGTAAGGGTCTTATGTACAATTTGTAAGTGGTTAACTTCGACTCAGTCGGTAACTTGGATACCAGGAATGGACGGAGCATCGCCCGCGCATATCGGGATTTACGGACGACGAAGTCGACGTGTGCAGTCATGCGCAGCATCCTGTGAATCCTGCACCCAAGGTAGGTTACGACCTTCTCGTACGCGATCTACTGTCCATTGAGGGTTAGCGGAGGTGGTAGATTTCTGAGACGACGAGTGAGCAGAGCGGTCGTCTTACCAACGATGACGACCATCTTCCACTCGTCCAGCCATGGTGGCAACAGGTCCAACAGACGCTGCATTCTGGCAGTGTCGATGTGGGCTCTTCTGGACGAGGTGAAATAGGCGCTATCATCCACATATAACGCCAGCTCCACGTCGTCCTCCCACTCACGCAGCTGTCCTGCCAGTATCGGGATGTCATTAGTATATACCGCGTACAGCACTGAAGACAAACAGCTGCCCTGTGGAACGCCGGCTCTGATGGTGCGTGTTGCGGATTCGGCGTCCTCTACACAGACGTAGAACTTCCTGTCTGCCAGGAAAGACGCCACTAACATAGCAGGAGGGACACTTGTCTGTTCATGCAGTTTATATAGTAATCCTGAGTGCCACACCCTGTCGAACGCGTTCTCTATGCCGAGAAAGACGCAAGTGCAGCACTCTAGTCAGCCGAGTGACTGTAGAGTGACCCCTCCTGAATCCGTGCTGCTCCGCCCGAAGTTGGATGCATGGACGGAGACGTCTCAGCAGCAATCTTTCTAGCAGTTTAGCTATGTGCGCTAATAGCGTGATCGGCCTGTAGCTGGCAGCTCTACGCCTGTCCTTCCCGGGTTTTGGCAAGACAATGACTTTTCTTTTCTTCCAGTCCTCCGGGAAGTTGGATGTCCACAGTATCCCATTGTAGAGTCGACCAAGCTGTACTAGGACTCTATTGGGCGGCTGTCGGAGTGCAGCGTTGGTAATCCCGTCGTGCCCCGGTGCCTTCCTCGGATGCAGGCGGGTTACTGTCCTCCGCAGTTCAGCGGGGGAAATGAACAACTCTCCTGCAAGTGGTGGCGCGGGCGACGACAGGAACTCCTGTACGCGACTCTCCTTCCGGGCATGAAGCTCCATGAACTCCGCACTTGCTGGGTTCGGCATAAATTGCTCCTCGAAGTGCTCTACTAGGATATCCCCTCTTCCCTTGGCATCATAACGTTGCTCGCCCGCGTTGTTGGTCAGCGAACAAACGGGTGGGTGAGTTTTTGTTAACTGCCGGTTCAATGTGTTGAGCGACGCTTTTTCATCAGCCTTCCAAATGCGCCGCTCCCAGGCCTCTCCTCTGTGGGCCTGTATTGCAACCGACAGTTCCCCCCAACTGTCCGATAAGGTGTTCAACTTTATTTTAAGTCTGGAGCAACGAGGGCGCGCCAAGAGCTTCCTCAGCGCTCTTATGTGTTTCAGCTGCACACATATCTCTCGCGGCAGCTCTTCTTTTCTTCCAGAGAGAGGGACGATCGTAGAGGCTGCGTTGAGGGCCTCCTGGATACTCTTGAAAATTCTGATTGCAGCGGCCTCTACGTTGTCCGCTGAGTGGATCGGTGCGTGGACTGGAGGTCTCTCCTGCAGGTGTTGGTGGTCTCCACTGGAGCCTCCAGTCGATCTTGATCTTAACGGTTCTGGGCGGCGAAGTTACTGCCTTGGTGCCAAGGGTAATCAGAATCGGGAGGTGCTGCGTGTTTAGGTCGTACAGCACCTCTACCACTACCGGGTAGTTGTCGTTCCTAGAGAGCACGATATCCAATATATCCGGACGGCTCCTAGGGTCTGTAGGGATGTGCGTTGGTTCCTCGGGACCTAAAACGTCGTAGTTGTGGTTTTCCGCGTCTTCATAGAGCTTATGACACGGCGGGTTGATCAATCTTGACCCCCACGCCGGGTGTTTGGCGTTTTGGTCGTACCTTCCATAACCGTCTGTCTGAGGTCTGAAGAGTAGAATGGAGTCCCTGGCGGGCGGTATACTGCAAAGATCCTTAGTTCCTCGCCCGCCGCCTCCATTTCTATGCCGATTGAACGCATCGTCTGGAAATCTGGCAGGCGCCCGATTCTCACCAGAATCGCTGTCCCTCTATAAGCGATCCCTTGAGGGTTGACCTATATAGCCCGCCTGTAGATGGTGTAATTTGGCAGCTTTCGATGCATTGGTGGTCTTAGTTTGGTCTCTTCTAGCAAGATCACCTGGATGTCCTGTTGCTGAGTGACCGTGCGGAGTTCATGGATCCTTTGTTGAATCCCGTCCGGGTTCCAGTAAAGAAGGCGCAGGTTACTGTCCTCCGTAATGTCTTGCCAGTAGTGATGCCAGCGCCTACATCACGGCGATTATGGGGTCTGTCCCGGCCCCTATGTCGGCCAGGAACTTGTGTATCGACCTCGATAGCTATGCCTACCAATCTATGGATGGCACCAGCTGTCTCGAGGCCGGACGTTGGTGGTGGTCTGCGTTGATATGAAGGCACTGTTCTCGGGGCATTGATGGTCTCTCTTTGTGTAGAGCGGGCTCTATTTTCCGGTAGAGCCCTTTCTGGCGCTCTACTCGTGGTCCTTTTCGGTGGTGGTCTTTCAGTAACCTGCGCCTGTGAGGCTGTCGGTCCTGATATTGTAGGGGTAGCGGTGACGAGGCTGCTGCGACTTCCTGCTCATATACCTCCGCTTCTTCTTCTTGGAAGGCTGATGCTCTGTGGCGTCGTTAGCGGGAGGCTGGAGAGTCGCCCCGGTGGATGCCCTTGACTCTGTGGATTCCACCGCTTCCATTGGTGTTATAGGAGGGGGGAGCTGATTGCCTACCCTTTCCTCTGACGACGGTGGCGATCAGCTAGAATGTATAGAGAGCCAGTATAATAGCAGACATTAAGACATTCCATCTTACCAACCAGAGCTGACATGGTCTCAGTAGTTTTCTTTGTTTGAAGTTAGTTGCAGATGTCCATGGACTGCAGTACCCACTTACCATCAGCTAGACTGTACGATCATTTGTCACTTAGATTTTAGAAAAAAGTCTTCTGTTTAACTTCTTATTGGCGCCACAAAGCCTTGTCCTCAGTTTCAACAGAGACGTGCGTAGGATAGAATACTATTTTCATACAAAAACAGGTCAATTAAGAACAGTCGTTGCACAATTACAACGTACCTACGTGACTATTACAAAGTTGCTTCTAACTTCTTTTGTTCTCAGTAATATTAAAGTGCGCTGGAGGCGGTAGATAATAATCCGTGACGCGAGAGTTTAGTTTAGATAAGTAGACTAATTACTAAGAAATGCGAAATTATTAAAGAGAATATTTCTTAATTAATTTCTGTTTTTCCATCAGATTACAATCTAGTTATCTTCGAGGTAAGAGTGAGGTAAGCTAAGTCAGTGTGATGCTTTGCCGTAAAAATGTCAATTTTAATGATATTTTTGGCGACAAAGAACCATCTTAATCTTATTCTGGATATCGCTGTAAACAAAATGACCTCTGTATTATACAACACATAACAAAAATCTATGATTCCCGTTAAGTGCGCCATAAGCATCAGTATAAACACGTATAGAAATAATTATACTTCTTAAAAGCACAGTATAAAAAGTTAATTTAAATAAATCCTATTTGCAAATTATATGTGGTTATCAAAGATACCTATTTACCAATACGCGTGTCAGTTAGAGGTAATAAAACAGGGACATTAGCAAGAATGGGTCGGTTCGACCGGGAAAGGACCATGCTCTCACAAAATACCAGCGTGAAATAGCAGTTGCTGGCTTAGCTGTATATCGTATGGTGAGTGTTGAAAACGGGAGACCCTTTTTAATGGATACAAATAATTTCATCTTAGTCCTTAGGTGTGACAACGCACGTATATTTTCATTCTTAGTCGAGGATAAATGTATATATCTACGGGTCACAGTACCCACTTACCATCAGATGGACTGTGTGCTCGTTTGTCGCTCTTATTCTATAAAATAAATTATACAACATATTTTATAACAATAAGCGATAGCTTTATTTTCACTTCATTATCACAAAAGAGTAAAAAATAATGCTGCAAATCCATTTGCTTGATTTCTGCACTGATTATACTCTATACCTGTTTTAACGGCTCATAGTGAAGCGCGATGGGATATTTAATTTCCTGATTCAACAACACGATACCGGACCGAATTATCTAAAATTAAATTTATTAGGAATTTCGATTCTCGATGTAGAGGTAATTGACAGTCATTAAATTTATGACTTTAATTAATTCAGTATATCTTTTTGGTACAAGTACTAATGTACTCCATACCGAACTTTGATCAAGGCGGCCAGTCTTAAGGTAGACTAGCCATCTGCAAAAAATGTCCCGCTGAGTTTTTTCTGGTTCTTTCCAAGACAGAGGTTTTTTTCCCGAACCAGTGATAAATTAAAAAAAAAAGGCTTTCAATAAGTATTATTTAAAATCTATATTAAATAAAACTAATGTACTCCATGCCGAACTTTGATCAAGGCGGCCAGTCTTAAGGTAGACTAGCCATCTGCAAAAAAAGTCCCGCTGAGTTTTTTTTGGTTCTTTCCAGGACAGAGGTTTTTTTTCCGAACCAGTGATAAATTAAAAAAAGGCTTTCAATAAGTATTATTTAAAATCTATATTAAATAAAAAGTTTCTGTTTCTGTTTCGTAGGACAAGATTATAGTGCCCAAGTATATGCACATTCACACAGGTGCACTCTCTGTTCCCTCACTCTCGTAGTCCGATAAGAGGATAAACCAACACGACCAAATATAAATCAGGCGCTGTACCAATCATATCCACATGCTTTCATTATCGACCACAAGAGGGTGATTATAGACCACGTGACTTTCGGAAAACATCCAACAACGGCGACGGACTACTCATAGGTTCGTTCAAGGGCTTAGGTGGTGTTGCAACGACGATCGAGGTCGTACTAGTTTCACGGTCACCAACCCGCTGATAGAGAGTATCATGTGACGAAGTCGCGATTATCGCTGATATATTACTAGTAATAATAATAATAATGTGGCGGCGCTGTCATCGCGCCGCAAGCGAAACATACCGAAGCCTAAATCACGCTATCAACATTCCGAATCATAAGCAGCATATATAGAACATCTCCGAACTATCACACGGAGCAATGGCCGCTCCCCGGGCAGAACACCATGCCCGGCTGTAGATCTCTCCTTTTCCTTCACGGCCACAGTGGTGACCCCGACGTAATCTGAACACGCAACCAACAACCTTCGGAAACTTCAAGCTTCATCATTGTCATAGATTACGCCACCCATTCGCTCCCGAGCAGATATCGTCTGCAGTTTTCATATCCTGCAAGCCATCTAGCTTCACAAGGTTCATCACAGCACTGGAATAATAATGCTTCCTGTTCCTTCAAGCTACTCTCTGCGCTATACATTGTTCGGCACGGCTCTGAGCCTTACTGCTCGCTTCTGCTTCAAGGCACTCTCGCAGATTACTTGCCTTCTTCTCGATTCACCGCAGACTACAAGGCTAATCCACTGGCACTTGCACATTCGTCGGCAACGAGGCTGCACTATCGACCTCCGGTCTGAGCAGGGGGGTGATGTGGCGGGGCTGTCATCGCGCCGCAAGCGAAACATACCGAAGCTTAAATCACGCTATCAATATTCCGAATCATAAGCAGCATATATCAAACATCTCCGAACTATCACATGGAGTGTCGGCCGCTCCCCGGGCATAACACCTTGCCCGGCGGGAGATCTTCCATTTTCCTTCTACGGCCACAATAATAATAATGTCTTCCAGACCGAATTTCGGTCTCGGCGGCCAGCCTCAACCGAGACAAGCCATCGGTGCAGGACAGGATTATAGTGCCCAAGTGTATGCCAACAAGTCACTCTCTATTCCATCACCTCATAATCCGATGGGACGGTAAACCGACACGACTGGAGAGAGATCAGGCGCAGGATCAACGGCTTTATGTGCCTTCCGAAGCACGGGGGTGATATACTGCCAACTTCCTGACTCAGGGCAGCTATTGAGAATTTCTTGACGGAAAAACTTAATAATAATTTTTTTCGCCCGACCCGGGATTCGAACCCAGGACCTCATGATCAGTAGTTGTACCACTACAACCACTAGACCAACGAGGCAGTCATATATTACTAGTATTAATATTACTAGTATTACGGTTACCGCGTGTTGTATACACATTCTGCGATGGCGGTGAATTTGCAAATGTAGCAATTATGTTTCGCAGCATAGTGACGTCTTTCCTCAGTTCTATTGCGGCTCGTTCCAAACTTGAAATTTATAACGGATGTCAATTAATTCGGCTTTCAACGTAGTAATATCTTCCAACAATCTAGTCACGTCTAAGTGATCGAACGTCACCGGAGGCAGCTTGTTGAGATCACGTGCGACGAAAGTTGGGATGTCATTAGGGTCGGTCTCATTGAACAGCTTGAAAATGTATTGCAAGTATTTCTTGCTGCGTCCATCCCTATGAGTTGTGAAGTTGAGAAGGATTTTGATCATGTCTGAGTCTGCTAATACCTTCTTCGCTTGGATGATCTCGTCTTCGGTGAAATTAATCATCAGTATCTGCTCCAGAGATAACTGGTCTATAATGTCCAATTTCTGTTGAAGAAAGGCCAGGGATTCGTGAACTACGATGGTATCGTAGCGTCTAGATTGACACGCCATTTCTTGCAGTAGGTACGCTTACGCCACGAAAATATTGTAGGTTCGGCATTGACTACCATCGTTGAAGCAACTACACTACCTACAAAATAGTAGGTTCATGAGAGCTACCACATCGTTATGAAGCAACTACACTGACCGGTAGTAGAATCGCTAACTCAAAGTAGACACACGTTCGTTTATATATTACAATTTTAAGATAATAAAAACAGAGGAATCGGCAATATCTTAAGAAGGAATTCCTGAACGATTTTCCACTAACGAAACAAAAAGCACCCGCGACCGACTCCGGGGAAAATTAAAAATGAAACTCTGTTACCGAGTGTTCCCCGTACCTAATAACACAATTTTATGAAAACCTTAGCTATTTAAAGAACATTTTCCTCGGTTGGCCAACTTTTTTCTTTCTTCTAATTATGAACAAGAGATTACGTTCGTGATGAGAAATTCAAGACAAAGAATGTTAAAACATGTCATGTTTATAATAGCCGTTAAGGATTTTATCCCATATCGTGGCGGCGTGGACAAACAAATTTCGCAAAGAAAAATATCCAGTTCCGGAACAGTTATTTGTAGGCCATACTTGTTCAATACGGTATTTGAACCCGCGGCCCTCAGCGGCACGACTTGTTGAATACGTCAACAAGTGGCTGCGAGAAGCTGACCTTTGAGTTAAAGGTGCTAAAAAGAAATAAGTTTGAATTGCCAATGTTCGAAACACGTTTTTAACATAGTGTTGCGTGCCTAAGTTGACGTCATGTACCCGGCACTAGCGCCATCTAGTGTCGGGGTCGAGAGCAAGGAGGGCTTTCTAGAAAATGTCAATCTTGACTTTCGATCGACAGCGCCATCTAGTATCGAATTGAAGAACTAAGCTTTCTAGAAGCCCTACACTCGAACTTTAGCGCCTGGTCGATTGGCGCGCGTATTTGCTTGAATATTCTGCATGTTTCAGTGAAAAGGCGTATTTAAAGGCGCTGCAATACGCGATCGGGGCAGTATTGAATTTTGGCGAGACAAGCGAAGCTTCGGAGCGAAATAAAGTGAATCAGTGTGATTAATTATTAGTGTTTTTTAGTTTTAATTGGTTTTGGGTAATAAAAGTGTAAATTTTGGTAATTCAATCGGCAGTTTTTATTGTCAAGAACCTCAAGCTCGTAACAATAGGTTAGAAACGTGTTTCGGACATTGGCAATTCAATAACCATTTAAATTTAACAAACATTCGAAAAGAACATATTGATAGGAGATGGATAATTTCAAGATATACAATCAGGTAGACTGTAAATTCACTTGTTACTTTCATTAAAAAAAAAAACAGAATTAAATCTTGTTTATAGCAACGCCCTTCGCTGGTCACCTCACTTATCTTTCAATATTTAATACGAAGACAAGACGTTAAGAAACGTTTATCGGCTAAAAACGTATCAATAAAAATAGCGTAGACAATGATTGAGTAGTATTTATTTTTATTTTCCCCAGAAGTCCGCTCCGGTAGAGTCGAATTCGGATATCATTAGACATATGTTTAAAGTTCGAGAGATTCATTCTTGAATCATCACCCTAATTATATTGCGATAAAATTGTGCGATACATACATTAAAAGTGTGGAGTCATCAACACACAGGAACAGCGGGGCGTATTTATTTGTCAATAGCCCAATCGAAAATAGAGGAATCCTATGCCCAGTCGTGGCAATAATATAAAGACCGTAATTTTACTCCTTATATTTCTAGTACAGAAAGTGACATAAGTTAGTCGTGATGTTTTATTCTAAGAACAAGTACACAATATAGTTGTGTGTTTTATTATAAAGACAAGTAGGTACACAAAATAGTATTTAAATTTTATCAACATCACAATCTGAAATGGCCTAAAATCAACTTTTTTACTCATTCCTAGTGACAAGCGCTAATAAAACCTTTTTTTTCCTTTTGATAGTCATCTAAAAAATAATATTTACACATATGGTCTCAGAAAATTACAGGTATAAGAATAAACTAACTTTATTAGATTAAACTTTGCTAAAGATCATCCTCTCCTTGACACGTTGCGTGGGAAACCAATCATCCCCCTAATTGCCATGTATGGAAGGCAAGGTGACCTGTGGTTTGGTACTGGAACACTGCATATAGGTTTCAAGCCCCACTTGTTTAGTGTTTATTTATTTATTTATAGTAATTTATGTTAACTAACTAACCCTCGGTTTAAGGTTAAGCGTAAGTGAATTTTAAATAGATACAAAAAGGAATACTACAATTTTTCGGAACACATTTATTATACAAATAATATTAAAAATGAGATTAAATCGACATAATATAATTTCATTTAATGCAAGATAAACGAAATTTTACGAAGAAAGAAAAAAGAAAAGATACCATTTATTAAAACACGCCACAAATATATACTGTAGATACATGACTACGCAAAACTATGTATACTTACAAATTAAAAAACACAAATAAACGTGCCCCATGTTAATACATATTATGTGGTGTCATAACACAAGGAAAATCCATGCTTCAGCTATATTGTGGTCATTGCACAAATGGTTCGGGTCGATAGGGGAAGGACTTCGCTCTCGCAGAATACCAGCGTAAAATAGAAGCTCAATGCTGCTGTGTTTCATATGGTGAGCGTAGAGAACCGGAGACCCTTTTTACTGGAATCGAGGCATTCCATCTTAGTCCTCAACCACCCATTGGCATTTTGATCCTTAGTTAAGGATAAATGTGGATTTCTATGGGCCACAGCATCCACTTACCATCTCAGTGGGGCCACAGTATATATGTTGTCATCGGGTTTACTTTGTGTTCGTTTATCGCCCTTTTTATATAAAAGAAGTAATCATCGAGACAGTATTTAAATGCAAATTTTTATAGATAGCATCAACTGCACCATTATTGTCGTACGTAGTTTACGACCATTGTGTGCGATGATATGAAATATGTATGTCATTTCTTTTTAGTGTCGTAAAATATGGAAGTTCTGGTCAAGTTCTATCATGCCAATTTTAATTTCAGCTGAAATAAAAAAGCAATTCTCTTTTTACTTTTGTTTTTCGACTTAATTTAATTAATGTATTATGTTACGCGCTTTTTGCTCAATTGTCGAGCGATTTCAATGATCATTTTTTTTGTCAAATCAAATTTGCTAGTATTGACGTAAGCGACTTAAAATATATACGAATGGTGGTAAAATATGGGAACGAGATTTCAGTTGTTACCTTGAGCTTATGATCCTGCTTAGTCAACTAAAAGGTCCCATTATTAAACATAAAAAGTAAAAACTGTCTTTTAAAAAATTATAAAGCAATTTCTTTTAGAGTATATGCATGTGTGTAATTATTCTAAGCAATTTCCACATAATTTAATAGTGTCTGTCATCGGTGCTGAGAGATAATGTATTTAAGAATTATAACCCCGACTTCAGAAGCTATTATATTATGTGAACATTAGTTTTAAGTTGTTTTTTTTTTTCCTATTCCAGGTTTAATCTATATAAATAAAAATCAATTGCCGCTTGTATGAGAGAAATTTGATGAAATTTTTGTGAGTATTTGCGTGGGTCCGCTGGGCGAATAGCTAGTTTATTATATTTCAACGTGATCATACTTAAATAAAAATAAATATTAGGAAGAAAAATTAGCTTAGGTTATATCAAAAATATATAACACCTTTCAATAATATTCCGATAGAAATACGAATTTACTATTGCTATTACAAATACACCTGGTTGGTATTTGCAGAACCAGACATCCTGCACAGCGTCTTCCTAGGTAGACTAAGGCTAGCCTTCTTCGCTAGGTATTTCTACTTTTATTTTTTATAAGCCTGTACAAGTTCTCGTTGCCCACAGCCCTGATGATATGAACTGGATCAGGTGGCTCAGGACCGTGCTTTGTGGGGGAGGCCTTTGATCAGCAGTGGATGTTAAAAAGAGAGAAGATATACACTGCCATTAAAATCAGACAGAGAGAGAGACGTAAATGCACATTATGCTGAGTCGGTAGCCCTTTTGTTGCTATAGTCAAATCATTTTATTTAGTTTTAAATTGACAATCTGCAAGTTGCAGCAACATATAAATATATTCTTTCCTTAAATTGGCGCTAAAACTGACCGTCAATTGACTATTTTTCTTTTTTTATACAAATTAGGGGTAACTAACGAGCACACAATACGCCTGATGGTAAGTGATGAGTGATGATAATGAACCAAAATGATGATGCGTTTTCATCCTTAAGAACTAAGATGGAATGTCTCGTTTCCAATAAAAAGGGTCACCGAATATCTACACTTGCCATACGAAACAGAGCAAAGTTGAGCTGCTTATTTATGTGGATAATTTATCTTTTCTCACTAGACTAGAACTACCTACTGACCCAATGGAAATCCACCTTAATGTATAATAATTACATCCGTAGTCAGCACTTGGCGTAGGCGTACAAGAATACATTTTGCCGTTACTTTTGTATACAACAACGCTGATATTACATTGAACATAACCGTTAAAAACGATGCCTAAAGTAATAACGCTTCACGAGGCGAAACTACGCACGCAGCGAATTGTTATGATTGCCTTAATCCCGCAGGCTGGCAGCTTTCGTCATAACCGTTTTCTTTTGGAAGTATATATAGGGGTTGTGTTACAACTTTTGTAGGCCTTTAAGATGATATTATATGAATTAATAAAAGAAAACAGGTTATTATAAGAGACTTAAAAACTTGGCGTGCTTATCAAAACGTTTGGCCACCCTTTTCCATTTTTTTCTTCGTTGCAATTTAAACTTGGGATATAGCTTGAGACATATAGCTTAAGAGAGTTTCGAGGAATCACTTGTATTTTTTATAGGATAAGGGTAACAAATGTGCACACAGTCCACCTGATGGTAAGTCGATACTGCGGCTCTTAGACATCTTCATTTATCCTCGATTGAGAATGAAAACGTAGATGCGTTGTCACCCCTGAGGACAAAGATGGAATGCCTCGTTTCCAGTAAAAAAGGGTCGCTGGATCTCTACACTAACCATACGAAGCACAACTCAGCACCAGTATTAAGCTACTATTTTACGCTGGTATTCTGTGAGAGCGCAATCCATCCCCGGTAGTCGAGAATGATTCTGCCCAACTTTATTGGGATAGGTCTAGTTTTAACTGACCGGACCGTTGAGTATAATCGACCGGACATAGTATTAGTAGAAAATTAGGAGAAGCGGACGTGGTTGTTGGATATTGGCATTCCAAACTCGCATAATGTGCAGAATTACAGCACTGAAAAGTTGACTGATACTGAAGAAATCCGGCAGTTAAGGCGACAGCAGCAGGTACTTATCGTCCCGCTGATTCTCTCTACCACGGGAGTTGTTCCTAAATCCCTTACTGACAATTTAGCTAAGATGGGCATTTCAGTGAGGGTGAGGAACAAAATTCAAAAAGCCGTAATTTTGGATTCGACAGCGATAGTACGTCGCCGCCTCACAATTTAAACAAAAGAGTGGCATCTTGCGATCAGCCGATGCCACATCTTAAAACCCTAAAAGAAGCGTTAATGGATAACCCATAATAAATATTTATTTCCTTTCCAATTACACATGTTTACATACAGGAACAAATATGATTACAATTAAATAAAGTAACAATAAGTCTAACAAAAATAACATACTATGATAAAATTAAAACTATGTGTAGCTTAATAATATAGAATATACAAAAGAAAAATAAAAAAGTCAAGTTTATAATTTTAGCTACCTGCCTGAACTAGATTGAGTACCTGTGTTTCAGACAACACTTACACAATGGGTTTAATAATGTAGGACACTAGATATTTAAATAATTAAACTATATTTTATAATAAATAAAATAACTAAATAACAAAATAGCAATTAATTGTTACCTACAATTAATACAAACTATTTTAGAATTTCTAACAACTTCTCTGTGTCTTCGTAATTTAATTTATTTAGAAATTCCCTTACACTTATATTACAGTTCTTACAACTTAGCTTTACCTTTAGTGACTTGTTGAGCTTGTTATATAGAAAGGGTCCTAAAAATATGTAAAATTTGTTCACAAATGCTTGTTTGGTTTTAGGGTTTACACAAACTAAGTCCATTCTTCTCCTGTCTATGGATTTTGAGTTAAATTGAAGTTCGGTACGTTGTTTTAATATGATGTTCAGGATAAACAACTGACGGATAGTTAGTACACCAGATGCCAAGTAAAGTTGATGTGTAGGAAACATGAACGAACGGAAAGTGGCTACCTTTAAAACTGCTCTCTGAGCACGTTATAATGGGAGCAATATTATTTTAGAAGCTCCACCCCAGGAATTAATGCCATAAGTGAGTATGGATTGACAGAAAGCTAAATAGACCTGTCTTATCAAGAAGTCAGCGATGTTACGAAGATATTTAAAAATATATATTAATTTACGAACTCTAGCACAAAGTAAATCGATGTGCTTGCGGAAATTTAAATTTGTGTCAAGCGTGATACTTGGATATTTTATATTGTCTGTTTTTGTTAATGCGGAACATGCACATGCAGTGTCATTATACGAGTTACAATTATGAGCGTAAATATTTAGGTGAGTAGGTATGTTATTATTTCTCATTAAAAATAACATATGTTGTGTTTTATCAGCGTTTAAACGTAGGAGATTATTAAGAAGCCAATTAGATACTATGTTAAAGCCTTGCTGAGCGTATTTATAAACCTCATCTCGTGATTTAGCTGAGAATAACAGGGCTGTGTCATCTGCATACGACATAATGACACCATTTTGAAGTTGAAGATTGCATAAGTCATTTATATAAATTAGGAACAATGTAGGCCCCAGGATACTGCCCTGTGGGATTCCATAAGAGCTATTTTGTAATTCAGTACTTGTATACTCACCGATTTTTACACATTAAAAGCGATCACTGAGGTAATCAGAAAAAAATTGTAGTTGAATTCCCCTTATGAAAAGTGTTTCAAGCTTTTGCAATAGTATAGGGCAAGAAATAGTATCAAATGCTTTGGCAAGTTCTAAAAAGATCCCAATTGAGTGCATACCGTTGTCAAAATTACTTGTGACGTAATTTGTCAATTGATGCAAGGCATCATTGCATGATCCCCCTCTTAGGCCTAAAACCAAATTGTCTGTCTGACAGCAAGTTGTTAGTTTCCAGGTATTTTATTAACCTGGTATTTATAATCTTTTCTAAAATTTTAGATAAGCCAGATAAGACTGAAATCGGTCTATAGTTACAACTAAGTTTTTATCACCAGCTTTGTAAATAGGAGAAACCACTGCTTTTTTAAGCACTTTCGGGAAAATACCATTTGATAGGTATAATTGAAAGATATGTGTTAAAGCGGCGGCCAGTAAATGTTTAAATCTTTTGAGTATGCGATTAGGTATATTGTCCCATCCAACTGCACAATCTTCTTTTAAGCCAGATATTATACTTAAAATCTCATCAATATCGGTATTTAACAATACAAAAGAATTTAACTTAGAAAAGGATGTGGGCATAAAAATTGGATTACGTAAGTGTAACACTACTTAATTTTAAAGTTGTCTCTGCTATGTTTTTGCCAACATTAAAAAAATTTACTAATCGGCAAAAGTAGGGGTCCAAGATTTTTTGAACTGAAGTACTTTTTAATGAACTTCCATACAAGTTTACTGTTTTTACCGGCCTATTGTAAAACTTTTTTATCATATTGTATTTTGAGGTTTTTTAATAGTTTATTGCAAAAATTCCTATATCTTTTACAAGTAGCAGAAAGTATTAAATTATCAGGAGAAAGTTAAGATTTTAAATGAAGTTTGTCTCTATTTCTTATACATCGGACGAGACCAGGTGTTATCCAAGGTTTAATATTATAATACTTACGTGACAGTTTTATTGTTGATGTATTATTCATTATTGCGTATTGTAAAGAATTTATATAGTAACTCAAGGACGTATTTGCATTGTCAGAGTAAGAAACAAAGTCAAAGTTAATGCTACGAATGTCATTTTCAAGGTTCGTCATATGGACTTTAGTGGAGTTGCGTATGCAGTTTTTCCTAGGTAAGGCTAATTGTAATGTTAGTAAAATTGCTTGATGATCAGTAAGCGAGGAATTAGTAACTAATGTTAAAGAAGGGTTATTTTATTTAATCACAAAATGGTCTAAACAAGAGCCGCTTTAATGTGTAGGGTGGTAATATGTTGGTAATAGCCCATGAAAAGAGCAAATATTTAGGTAGTTATGTGCATGGTTATCTGTTTTCCCAGGGGTACTGTTAATATTTATGTCACCGGTTAGGATTATATTTTTATATGTGCTAAATTTGCTTAAGGTAATATCAAGGGACTCTAGAAATCTATCAATATTTTGTGAAGGAGGTCTGTAAGCTGCGATAACAATCGTCTCGGAACTAATTCGAATGATTAAGCAATTACTATCCTGGAATGTAGGTTCTGTGACAGTTACTTTTAAATTATTTTTAACATAGATAACAAAACCGTCATTTTGATTAATTTTTTCTCGTTTTGTGTAAAGAATAGCCATTTAGAATCGGTAGGTGGGATGGGAGGTTTGACAGCCAAAATTCTGTAAGGATAATAATATCACATTTTATATCCAGTCTATGCAACAAAACTTCAAACCCGGTTATATTCCGATTTATGCTTCTAATATTTTGTGTAAGTAAGATTAGCTTTTTTTCAGGAAGTGGAAGGAAGTGTTTACAGTCATCAACATTACATGTTTTGGCGTCAGACACAGAAAAGTTGTCTAGGTCATTGAGTAAATGATTCGCCATACTTAAGCTTAAAGATAAACTAAAACTAGTGTTTAAGAGCTAAATAAATAATATAATACGCGGCGCTCTTAGGCGCCCTCATAGTCTATGGAGTTGATTTTTTCTCTGCGAATTTACGTGCTGGATAGCTTTCATCACCAGTTTTGTGGTCGCATTTTCTTTCAAAACGTTTACACGACGCGCAAACGGGGGCATGCGCTTTGTTATTACATTCCTTAAAGGAATGCCCGAGCTCTCCACAGTAGTTACATGTAGGGCTACTTTCCCGACAAAAGTAGTTAATATAAGTGCTAAGCATTTTATTTTTAAAATATATATATATATATATGTTTACCTGTCAATTACAAGTTGGCTCACGAACAACACGTATTAGATTTCTGTCAGCAATAGTGAAATTGCTTTATTAAAATTAGCGACGCATCTGCATTTTGATCACTAATTGAGAATAAACTTAGGTGAGCCGTGGTAGTAAAGATGGTAAGCGTTTGCTGTAAATTTCACAGTAAGCGAGCAATCTGGGTTTGATCCCCGCCGGCACCAATGAAATTGTTTTTACAATTTTAAGTGTTGATTTACCATGTGTTCGGCGGTGAAGTTTAACATCGTGAGGAAACCTGCATGTCTGAGAAATAAGAAAAAAATATTTCGAGGTCATGTGAAGCTCGCCAACACGCATTGGGGTAGCGCGGCGGGCACTTTCTTGCCCTAAAACACTCTCAGAAATGAAAGGATGCCTCTGCCCAGCAGTGGGACGTATATAAGCTATAACTTTAACTTTTGGATGTTTGTCTGACTTCCTAGATTTTCCATTCCTGACAGTTATAGCTTGTGGAAAATATCCCACCTATATTAAAAGTAATAAACGGGACATTTGCCACATTTACCACCCTTGGCGGGCAGCGGATTATCTGCTGCTGCTGAGCTCCTGGTTTTTTCCCGCTGTCGGTTCTTACGACACCCACATGATGATATGCGATAGTGCATATTGTTATATCTCCGTTACATTGTCAATATTGTTTTCTATTCCATACTCGACATTAATGTAATGTAACAGATAGCAAAAATTATATTAATGTTAATAGTATGAAAAATAATTATGAGTTTTAAGTACTTGTTAATTTTCAACATTTAAATATTTTCTCAATAAATTTAAATATTTATTTTTCACGGCTCTATAGTCATTAAAAAATAAATTAGTGTTAACAATTTTAATGTGATTAAGCGAAAGATAAAGGTACCAAATTGGAATTCACATAACTTATCAGCAGTAACAGCACGGTACAGGTACTACAAACTTAATGAGAGACAAAAGAATAGTGTAACAAAAAAATCGATGATCGATGCATCGATGCAAGCCGGGTCGGTGACCGGAGAGCTGCGCGTGCGCCGCCGGGGCATGGAACTAGTGCAACTGACGAGGTTCGGCCCGTCTGACCGGTTCGGGCCGCACGAGTACTGCAGTGTAGAGATGGGTTCGAATGCTATTTTTCGTTCAGACACTACTATGCCAACTTTTAATGCTATAACAGTTGCTGCAACGGGAGAGACCCTTTTCCAGTAGCGGACTTCAAAACGCCAGGACCTGATTATGAGTAAGAATAATATTTCTAGTTCACAACCTTATACAATCAGAGAATATAAAATGTACATGAACTTCATTCATATTTCTAGCTGGTTGGAAAACTTTGAATGAAAAACACTTGATAGTCTTTTATTAATTGGCAGATTCCGTCACTTCACTGCTATTGTGAATGCATTCTCAAATTTATAAAATATAAGTCGTGGATTTACCGCAACATCATGCTGAGTCATGATCTTTTTTGCACGAGACAGCAGTGACCACCTAATAGCATCTAGAAAATAAGAAAATACTGCGTTTGTCAATCTGCCTGCCCAGTTGGCCTTTTATATACTATTCTAGTTATACATTCTATAAGGCAATCTTTGGAGACCGTTTTTAAATGCTGTTGTGATAATGATGATGCTCTACTTAGTTATAACTGTGTATGTTGTCTGCTGTATATGTCAGTTGTTTCTGTCAAATAAAACAATATTTTTCTTTCGCTAATACTTTGATTTAGTTTCAAGAAGATCAAGTGTTAAAGTCCTCACTTGTTAGCTTGCAGAAATTCATTATATTAAAAAGAAAAATAAATTAGTTAACATCCTCAATAAAATAAAATGTCCTACCTAGTTTGAAGGTCATCTTCCGCCACCTTCAATGTCGTGCACTATCCCCGTTACCACCAGTAGTGATGCTAAGGATAGTGGTGACGGGGATAGTGCACGCAGTGAGGGCTAATGATATTTCATTCAGTGGATTTCGCTAGTAGGGACTCAGGTGAAGTTTATTGTTACACAATCTTATTTAATTGAGAAGTTGCGAACTCTTTCCCCCATGTTTGTGCCATGAATCATATATGAACATTATGATTGCTTAACTGTTGTGTTTATTTCGCGAACAGGGAACTGTTAAATAAAATTTTATCGGTTTCTAGAGTATTACATCAAAACAATGCTTCAGTGGTTTGTTGTTTAATATTTATTACATTTACATTAACCCTTACATTTTCATAACAAATTAACTTCCTCGCCATATAATTTAACAAATGTTTAACTTCTTTTTAAGTGCTGCCGCCCTAATGGTAATTAACTTGTGATGGCCTTATTGAGGCAGGGCGGTAGGTGCTCTTCAAACTAGGTAAGACACATTTAATTTTATTACGTGGATCTTAAGCAATAAATTTTCAACATCTTTAAAATTGCTATTATTGATATTCTAAGTAGTAAGGGAACAACACTAGCGTTCTGAGTGCGTAGTTGGTACAGCTCGCAAAAAGCGCAGGTCGCGAGTCTGCTTTGTATTTGTTTCGGCAATGGCGGCCCAGTGGCCGGCGCAGAGTCCGCGGGTGTCGCTGGTGCAGTGACGTAGTGTGGGCGATGTCGCGCCGTGTCCTCTCACGATGCTGGCCGTTCGCCACGCCAAGGTATGCCTTGTTCATTTCACAGAGAACCAGGGTTATCTTTATAGAAAAAGGGTTACAGATGAGCACACAGTCCAGGTCATGAGATGGTCCAGTACTTCGTCCAGTTAGGAGCTTTACAATTCTACTATCAATGTCTTCAACTACTTCTTAATTATTAATAGTCCCAGATTTATTTACCCTTTTGAAAGTGGTAAAACCAAACTGCTGCTACATTACGGTTGTAGCACTTATGGATTGGTTCGACCGGGGAAGAACCACACTCTCATAGAATACCAGCGTAAAACAGCTACTGTGTTTCGTATGGTGAGTGTAGAGAACCGAAGACCCTTTTCGCTGGAAACGAGGTATTTCATATTATTCCTCAGGGTGTCAACAAACCTGCATTGTGATTATTGATTAAGAAAAGATGTAGATGTTTATGGGCACAGCATCTCTTTAACTGTGTGTTCGTTTGTCACCCTTACTCTATAAAAACGGTCATGAGATTGTCCAGTTAGGATCTTTATAATTGTACTATCAATGTCTTCTTCATCGGTCAGGAACCTCTCCCGTTGTTTTTATAATTTCCATAAATCAAATAAGTTCGATGTCAACTTGAATATGATTTTTGTAGACTTATATAGCCTTATTCATTAGGTGGTTTATTAATAGTCTAGAACTTGTTAAAAAGACACTAAGCCGCGGTGCTACATTTAGTCTTTATGATTTTGAACTTCTTTTTAATATTATACTTTATATTTTATTTTAGATATTTCTGCGGGGCTTCTTTCGTAAAACAGATTCTAGTTTTGCCTGAGACTAATTATTCTAAAAAACTTTTTTTTTTTTTAAATAAGACTTATTCTAATAAATTTTTATTTTAAAATATGTAATTATTTAGGATTTGTAACTAGATATTATGTAGTTAGTAGTATGGTACTAGTACTTGCAGGTGAGAAACGCTCAAATCAAAAATATCTTGTAATTTAAAATAAGTACCCACTTCGACAAACTGAAAAATAAAATGATTTCATATTCAACTCGTGGCTATGATTCCTTTTTTTATAGAATAAGGGTGACAAACGAGCATACAGTCCTCCTGATGGTAAGTGGATGTTGTGGCCCATAGACATCTACATTTATCTTCTATTAAGAATCGAAACGCAGATACGTTGTCACTCCTGAGAACTAAGATGGAATCCCTCGTTTCCAGTAAAAATGACCACCGGTTCTTTATACTTACAATACGAAACAGCAGCATTAAGCTGATATTTCATGCTATATCTATATAGCTGCAGCATGGCTCTACCACGTAAAATTCTTCTATACACTATGACTTAGCACCGACTTCATTTTTTTTACTTTTAGCGCACAACATGCCAAACAAAGATGATCGTCTTCTCTTATATTGTTTTCCTTTATAGAAGTTAATAAGGGTGACATACGAGGACACGGTCCACCTGATGGTAAGTGAATGATGTGCCATGGGCCACTACATCTATTCTCAATTAAGGATCTTATATGCGTTGTCGCTCCTGATGGTCCTGTGTTTTTGGTTTTCTACATTCACCGTTCACAGCGTTAAGCTGATATTTTGCGCTGGTATCCTGTGAGACCATGGTCCTTTATCAGTCAGATCGACTCATTTGTGCTAGAACCATTATATAACTGCAGCCTAGCTACGTGTAAAAATATCATAACAATTAAAAAAGTATACATAAAAAAAAGTTAAAGTGTAAAAGTTAACGGAACAGTCGCAAAGTAGACTGTACGCGAGCACTACACATTGATTAAAACTACTTTTACGGATTTTATCGTGTTTTATTTATTTTTGATACCCGACGTTTCGGGTGCTTTCCAGCACCCATGGTCACGGGGGATTGAGATGACTGACGTCCCGATGTCAAAGTTAACCCGGAGTACCTTCAGCTTTTTAATTATTGTCTTTGGCCCGATCTACGCAGAATGAACTAACTGTGTTTTGAAGTCTTGCAGTGGTATGCTTGGGTTTAGTTTTAATTTTATTAATTATAGGATCCCAAGCAGGTGGTAATACCCAGCCTCCTTCTCTATTGAAATTAGGATGTATTTTAATTTCAATAGCCTCTCGTAGAAATCGATGTTCTTTCGCGAGGATTTGTGGTTTATCAAATCTGATGTAATGGTTGGGGCCATCTAGGATATGATCGCAAATTGCAGACTTCCCGGAACGTTGATGCTTCACGTCAGCTATGTGTTCTTTTACGCGGGTTCTAACACTAACGTTGGATATCAAAAATAAATAAAACGTGATAAAATCCGTAAAAGTAGTTTTGATCAATCGTTATGAGTATTAAGAAAAATAAGTTTGGTTAAATACTAACGTTTAGAAGTTTAATACACAGTTTACACTAAAAATAAGGGACAGTATATACTTGCCTTAATAAGGTCGTGTCCTAATTAACTTTGTGGAAAATTGGGAGGAAAACCGGAAGCTATTACTAGACATAGCGGAGCAATGAAATGTAAAATCCCTCAGGTTCTGACCTTGACGGATTGCGGACAGCGTTGATGACTTGGAAACGTGATATGCTGACCTTATCCTAAACCTTTGCACCTTATCCTAAAATGTTATTGTTCCCTCGGTACAAAACTTTTTACTGACATGTTAAGAAACTTAATAGGAGCTCCTTTTAGAATTAATTTATACGTTTAACACATACAATATTAGTTATCAAATGTTTTATGATGTTTTTCCATTGTTTAGCCGTTATTTATGGCCTTAAATATTTCCGTATTTATTTGTAATTATTACCTGTTACTCTATCGTAATATCTATCTATCTATATATAGGTAGCTTAGATAGCCAGTGTTTACTGTAAATTTTCACAGTACACGAGTAAGCCGAGTTCGATCCCCGCCGGCATCAACGACATTGTTAATTGTAAGTTTAAGTGCTGATTTACCACGCGCTCGGCGGTGAAGGAAATCATTGTGAGGAAACCTGCATGTCTGAGAAATTTAAAAAAATATTTCGAAGACATATGAAGTTCGCCAACACGCATTAGGGCAGCGTGGCGTACACATCCTTGTCCTAAAACCCTCTCAGAAATAAGAGGAGGTTTGTTCCCAGCAGTGGGACGTATACAGGCTGTAACTTTAACTTTATTACCTGTAATTCCATAATGATTGAAATTCCGTGTAGTGATGGTGTTAAAAATACGAACCACCCCAGTTCGTACCGTGGGTGCGATAGGCAGCAGCGTCTTTTTCATAACGACAAATATAAAAATTGCGATTGCCGTCTCGTCTAGTGGTCGTGGCAACTTTGGTAAATGTGAGGCAATCTATGGAGAACTAAGTTCAGTGATGGAATTTTGAAGGGCTGCAATGATAATGGTGTGATAACTATCATCATCATCTCTGCCTAACTGAGAAAAGTAAATTGCCTGGACATGAACCGCTACCGTTGTGTAAAAATAAAAAAATGCGGCTGCCAATCAGCTAAGTGTGTGGCAACTATGACAGTATACCCTCCCCCCCCCCAATGAAAGATTCAAATAACCGGTGGAGCGCGTCGCCAGCCGACTCGCTATACCTAGCTACGAAGGCGACCATGGTATCGGCGGGACAGGAAGTGCTAAGCATCTCCTCGTATTACTCTAATGTTGTTTTTTATAAATTAAAGGTGAAAAGCGAGCACACACATTGGATGCTGTGCGCTCATAGATACCCACATCTTTCCTCGATTGAGAATCAAAATGCAAAGTCCCTGAGGACTGAGATTTAATGCCTCATATCCAGTAAAAAGGGTCTCCGGTTCTCTAATTCACCACACTAAACACGGGAGTATACCCTGCTATTTTACGCAGGCCTTCTGCGAGAATATTATAAAAAATCGTTGTTATGAATTATGGAAGTGTCATTTTGTCATTAAAAACATATCTTTTAATTGTTTCCAAACAAACTAAAATACTTGAAAGACCCAAATTTAAGCTAATTGGGTAAACATATTTTAATATTACGGGTAATGGGAGTGCATCTCATCGGCACGTATAATGGAAATTTGAATCCTGCGTTGTACACGTATATTGCTTTGTTGATTAGAGATAGCCATTTGTTGGAAATATTTTCGTTTATTACCTTATGTTCAATTTAAAGAATAAAAGAAAGAACACACAAGGTCGGGGAAAAAGTTTCCTCATATTTTATGTACGAGGGGCAAGATCGGGAATAAGAAAAAACACATGCACGGTATAGCTAGCTAAATTGTATTTTATTGTTTTTCGAAGTATTCTCCGTTCAACTTAATGCAGTTTTCCATTCGTGCAACCAATCATTAAAACAGTAATTCCAGTCTGAAGTTGATGTTGACTAAATGGCTGATTTGTACGCTTCCACAGCTGCTTCGGGGTCTTCAAACTGTTGACCGCGTAATAAATCTTTCATCCCAGGGAATGTAAAGAAATCGTTTGGGCTCAGGTCAGGACTGTACGGAGGATGGCTCATCAGCTCAATGTTTTCCTGCTTCAAAAATCATTTTTCTTCCGAGCCGTATGAATGGCCAAAAATATGTGTGGTCTGGACACACATTTTTGGCCATTCAGCAAAAATTTAGAGAGGCTGGTTGGGAAGTGTTAATGCTTCCTCTATATAATGACTTTGCACCCTCAGATTTTACTTCTTTCGGTCACTTCAGAATATTTTGAGTAGTGTTAGGTTTGCATCAACGGAGGACTGTCAAATATACTTATCCGGATATTTTTGATCAAAAATCCCACGAATTCTACTGCAACGGGATTATGTCACAACATGACAACTTGTTGCCATTGCCAGATGGCAACCAGTTATTGACCAAAATAGCACAAATTAAATGTTTAATTAAATGTAATTACACCTTGAAAAAATTCTTAAATTTGTATATAAAATACGAAGACACCTTTTCCCCGACCTTATATTTAATGAAGAAGTTTTTATTCCATGTGGAAGGTTATGATGATCAATATCATCAATTCAGCCAATCAAAAGTTCACTGCTGAACATGGGCCTCTTCATAGATTGCCTCATAGTTGAATATTTGCCATAGTTGCTGCTTGGCAAGCATGTTGGCAACCGCAATTTTTAATTTTTTTTTGTTGTTATTAGGAAGATGCTGCTGCCCATATCATGGTTTGTATCCCACGGTCGCCTCTTACGACACCCACAGGGCGATATAGGATAGTAGGTATTATTACATCACCACTACAAGGTTTGTAATCAAAAGTATGTAAATACTAGTTACTACTACAGAATAGAGAGTTTTGTCGGTCATCGAACGCGATTAACGTTAGTATGAAAAATGCCCTTTTAAATAAGTCGGGGAACAGGGATTGTGAAGTATACTATACAAAATAGTTAGGAGCACATCCAGGGGATACGAATGTCGAGCTACTTAGAATTAAGCCTTCAGTGAAATTGTAATATATTTTACAAAAATATTATTGCATAAAAATTTGTCTTAATGGTAAAATATAGTACCGTTTTCTAAGCGATAAATATCACTACAACAGCCTACATTTGAAGATCATGTAGTAAAAATTAGATCTTTAAATTACTTATAAATACGAGATCAATCATTATTCAGACTAGCGAAAATTCTCCATTCAAATTCTCACCATCAATAGCCTCACTGGAATAAAATGTCTAATTGCATTAAGTCCACCTTCTGGTAATTGGCTTATGGAGTCTGTGGACAAAATTAATAAAAAAATTAACAAAAATGTAGTGAATTATTATCGAAAAGTCGAGGCAATGAAGCGTGGCCGGTGGCTTGTCGAGCTCTAACTTACTCGTTAAGTGAATGACGTAAACTGAGGCAGAAACGTATTATGTGGCTTCAGTCCCTTTCATTACGTTATCCTGTGGATATGATGTGTTATAACCTATTTAATTTTACAGAATAGGGAGAAAAACGATCACACAGTCCAGCTGATGGATGCTGTGGCTCATAGACATCTACACACATCCTCAATTAAGACTCACAATGCAAATTCGTTGGCACCACTGAGAACTAAAACGGAATGCCTTGTTTCCAGTTAAAATTTTTCTTTTTCTCTACACTCACCATACCAAACAGCAGCATTAAGCTGCTACTTTACTCTAGTGTTCTCTGAGAGTATGGTTCTGCAACCGGTCGAGCGAACCCATTCTTGTTCTATGATATAAGTATATTACGTATTTTATTATTATATACATATTATTAACTAAAATTAGTAGTATGTTTGTAGCACAAATGAGTTTGCTCGACCTTACCTCGACCGGGAATTACTTTTTAATTTCTTACTGTTTTAACTTATGGGCTTATTTTTATGTAACGCGTGGCTTTTCTCCGACTTTAACTATCAATTAGCCGCTAGTGATAGGACATATTTTCTTTTTTGAGGTCGGTCTGAATTAGTTCCGCGTGGTAGAGCCACGCTGCAGTTATATTGTGGTTGTAGTAAAAATCGTGGTAGGCACGATCTCAGAGAATACCAGCTAAAAATAGCAGCTTAATGCTGCTATGTTACGCGTGCTGATTTACAAATATCAGCGTGAATGTAGAGAACTGGAGAACGTTTCTACTGGAAACGGGGCTTTCTATCTAAGAACTCAAGGGTGACAGCGAATCTTCATTTTAATGCTCACAAGAAGATAAATGTAGACGTCTATGGACCACAGCATCAGCTTACCATCTGTGTCCTCCATCGTTACATATGTTCTGTAAAAAAAACCTCTTACGCATTTCTGCCACTAAATAGCAGAGTGTGTGCACTGCTGTATACCGGTCTGAATGCTATAACTATGACTATGACTATGAGTCATTATTTATATAAAACCAAAGTGGTGTAGTGACGCTGTTGTCGCGCCACAAGCGAAACACAACGAAGCCTAAATCACGCTATCAAAATTCCGAATCATAAACAGATATATATATATATATATATATATATATATATATATATATATATATAGAACATCTCCGAACTATTACTCGCAGTGTTGGCCGCTCCCCGAGCAACACCTTGCCTGGCGGGAGATCTCCCCTTTTCCTTCAACGGCCACATTGGTGACCCTGACGTGATTTGAACACAAACTTCAAGCTTCGTCATCGTCATAGAATACCCCACCCATTCACTCCCGAGTAGATATCGTCTGCAGTCTTCATATTCTGAAAACCAGCTAACTTCACAAGGTTCATCGCAGCACTGGAATAATAATGCTTCCTGTTCCTTCAAGCTACTCTCTGCGCTATATAGTGTTTGGCACAGCTCTGAGCCACATTGCTCGCCTATGCTTCACGGCACTCTCACAATCTCATGGCACTTGCACGTTCGTCGGCAACGAGGCTGCACTATCGACCTCCGGTCTGAGCAGAGGCGTGATGTAGCGACGTTGTCGCCGCGCCACAAGCGAAATACACCGAAGCCTAAATCACGCTATGAAAATTCCGAATCATAAACAGTATATATAGAATATCTCCGAACTATTACTCGGAATGTTGGCTGCTCCCCGGGTAGAACACCTTACCCGGCGGGAGATCTCCCCTTTTTCTTCAACGGCCACAATGGCAAGCGAACTTACAGTCCACTTGAGTGTGAGTGACTTCCAGCTTTACGTGAATACCAGCAATAAACTTCAAATGTTATTTAAGTATTTGAAGTTACAGTTAGGTTACAGATGCGTGGCCACATCTGATGAATAAGATGATGAGAGAAATGCCTTTCAGTTTGAAATTATACTAGCTCTTTTATACTTTAGTCCGAAAAACAGCGTTGCACACACTTCCGCTTGGCGATAGATATAGGTAATAGGGTGCTATTTAAGCTAAAGATAGTTTGGTAGGAAAATTCCTACCACCTAAACTATCTTTTAACATACCTACCTATTATTCAATACCTATTTAAACTTGGAAATCCTAGGATATTTTCTTTCCAATGTTTCTCCCTTTTTCTTCCTTAAAAGTACATTTTAAATTTAAAAGACATTTATTTCGCCTTTAAATTTTATTTCAGCGCATTTGCGGGTTCTTTACATGTTTAAGTTCTAAAAGATTTGCGGAGTTATTTACTTTTTAAACAAAATCGTGCATTAAATGTTTTCGGCTGAGGTGCGCACGTTCACTCCCTCCACTTTAATGACCATCAGCTGGCTTTATGAGAACCAAAAAAAATAATAAAGAAAAAAACAGGGTCGCAAAACCAAACTTGGGGGGCCAGTGAAAGAAAATAACATACGACACCACAAGCCCCCCGACCACCCAACCCCAGAGCACCCAGTACTGCCCATAAAGTGAGACTGTGTTATTTTAACTTTACCACTAGTTTTATAAATACCTCGGTCCTGAGAAGAACTAACGAAACCCTGCAGGACTTAAAAAAAAGAACAGTATGCAATCAGTAAAGGTGCAAAATAAAATAATATAATGTGTACTCTCAGAGGCTGTGAGACATTCATAGTCTATAGAGGTGACAACTAGCCTTAACATTAACCTTCTTCCTTCACTTTATTTAAAGAAGGCTGCAGGTTTCCATGGTAAGAAGCGGTAGAAATATTTGGCCTTAACACATTTGCCGAATTGAGAATCTACGCAGAATAAATCACACGAGGGACAAAAAAAAACTAAAAAGAGTGTAAAAAGTTGCCAGCATCTGTATTTCTATCTAATTACGATGTGGGTCTTCAAGGCAAGAGTGAATAGGTTTTTGTTAAGTCAGTGTGCTTCACCATCATTGGTTGCATCACCACTTACCAGCGAATGGAATAGTAGAAAAACGCTAGCTTAGAATCAAAGTACAAAAAATTATCACGTACAAAAACTTCCCTGAGGAACTACGAGTATGTAGGTACATTGTCAAACCAGAGCGTACTACCGACTATAGTACGCGGGAATACCCGAAAATGTACAAATTACGTATCAAAGCGCATCAACGCACATAACGGATTTTAATACGCGTTGAATTACATAATCTGTTAATTCTATTAAATAGTCTGGCTACGTTGAATGTATGTGGGGCAATGAATGATAAAATGGATGAAGTATGCGATATGATGTATGATAGAGGAATAGATGTGTTATGCGTAAATGAGACGAAAAGAAAGGGGAAGGATGTCACTACACATGGCATGTATACCGCATACTGGTCTGGTGTAGACGAGATCGAGCGGGCATGCCAGGGAGTAGGTATCATCCTTTCAGAAAGAATGGGCCAATGTGTGAAAGAGTATGAATGTGTAAGCCCAAGACTGCTATGGATACGAATGAAAGTGGGCTTAAAGAAGTTGTTCGTGTTAGGGGTCTACGCCCCAGACATGTCTAAGCCCACTTATATCCGAGTGCAGTTTTGGGAAATGGTAAGGATGGTGTTAATGAAGTGTAAGGGAAATGAAAATATTATTATGCTAGGAGATTTTAATAAAAGGGTTGGGGTGAGGAGGCTTGGTTATGAAAGGATATTGGGAACGTTTGGTGATGAAAGTATAAATGAGAATGGTGAAAGTCTCCTCACCGTATGTATGGAAAAGAATCTTTTTGTGACAAACACTTGCTTTCGCCACAAGAGGATTCATATGTATACTTGGGAAAGAGGTGACGATAGAAGCATGATAGATTTCATAATTGTGGATGAAAGATTGAGGGGCGCAGTGGTGGATACAAGGGTTTACCGGGGTTCTAACGTAGGAACGGATCATTATTTGGTTTTATGCCAAATTAATGGTCTACTCAGGCGTTGGCGTCATCGGTCATCTGTGTCTACCACTGCGTTACAGCGTATTAGTCAGAAAGGTTGCAAGATGAAAGTGAGAGAAACAAGTTCAAATGTAGACTGAAAGAAAATATAAGTATATGTATGTATTATGTATGAAGGAGTTAGACTTGGAGAATGTATGGCAAAATGTAAAGAAAGGTTTAGTGCATGCAGCTGCCGAAGTATGTGGTGTTAGTAAGAAATAGAATGAAAGGAAAAAATAATACGTTATGGTGGGATGATGAGATACGTATGGAAGTTGAAGCAAAGAAGAGAGCATGGCTAGATTTACTAGCAACAAAGGCTGGTAATTCTAGCGGTACGAATGATGATATTGAAAGAAAAAAGGCGGTCTTTAGACATCTTAATAAGAGAGTAAAAGAAGTAGTTGAAAGAAAAAAGCAAGAAAGAACGGATAAGAATGATAGAAGAATATCGGATAACTTCCAGGCAAATATTAAAATGTTCTAGAAACTGGTAAGAACTGCCAGGGGACATTCAAAACAGCCTATGATGAATGCTATAAGAGACGAGAATGACTATATTCTGAATGATGAAGTTTTGAGTTTAAAGAGATGGAAGGAATACTTTGAAAGCGTGTTTATGAGTAAGGAGACAACATGTGTACTAGGTGAAGTAGAAACTCCGAAAGAAGAGGAAAGAGGTAGCGAGATAAGTATTGATGAAATAATGAAAGCAATGAAAAGCATGAAAGCGGGTAAGGCGCCCGGATATGATAGAGTTTCACTCGAAATGCTAAGGGCTGGAGAGGAGGTGGTGGCAGGCCTGCTGCACACCTTGTATAATTTATGCTGGGAACTGAAGCGGGTACCGGTAGACTGGTGCAAAGCCGTGATAGTCCCAGTATATAAAGGAAAAGGGTCGCAGCAGGACTGTAAAAACTACCGTGGCATCAGCCTTCTTAGCATTGTGGGAAAACTGTATGCTAAGCTACTGATTGAAAGGGTCATGAAAGAAACTGATGGAAAAATTTGGGATGTGCAAGCGGGATTTAGAAAGGGAATGGGATGAACAGATCAAGTCTTTTCCATGCGCATGATCGCGGAGAATTTTCTGGCCAAAAACCAAAAGGTTTTTTGTGCGTTCATGGACTTGGAAAATGCCTATGACAGAGTGGATAGGGATTTGCTATGGCAAACACTGAACTCATTTGGGTTGAGCGCTGGCTTGATACAGGCATTGGAGTCTCTTTATAGGGACTCTAGTGCTTGTGTTAGGATCAACGGGGTCTACTCGGACTGGTTTGACATCCATAAAGGTGTCAGACAGGGCTGTGTGGCTTCCCCGTGGCTGTTCAACCTATTTATGGACAGTTGTTTGCAAAATTTGAAAGTTGAAGAATGCGGATTAAGAATGGGTGAGTTAACCGTCAAATGCCTTTTGTACGCCGATGATCAAGTCATTCTTGCGTCGTCGGCGGCCGAGTTGCAAATGATGGTTACATTAATGAACGGATCATTAAAAGAAAGGGGTATGAAAGTGAACGCAAGTAAGACGAAGGTTATGGTTTTTGAAAGAGAAGAAAGTAAAACGATTTGTGAAATAAGAATAGAAGGGGAGTTGATCGAGCAAGTAGATGAGTTTGTATATTTGGGCTGCGTATTTAGCAGGGATGGGAGATATGATAAGGATATAGAACGACGAGTGAATGCGGGAAATAGAGTAAATGGGGCCTTGCACTCTATTGTGAAGAGTCAAAATGTGTCGAAAAAGGCACGAATGGCAATTCAAAATGCTGTGTTGGTCCCTACTTTAACGTATGGTAGTGAAAGTTGGGTGTGGCAGAAGAAGCACGAGAGTAGAATAAACGCAGTAGAAATGCGGTCGTTAAGGAGTATGTTAGGGCTGAATCTGAATGACAGGGTAAGAAATTGTGTAACTTATTACACTTTATTACACTTACTTCTCTTAAGAAGAGTGTGGTTTGCAAGATGATGTTGTGACCAGCATTAAGAAAGGAATGCTTTTTTTATTGGAAGCGGGCCAAATTAGGAGTACCCTTAACCGACGAGCATGTATGCGTAGGTGTATGGATGTGAAAGAGGCGAGAGAGGTGTGTCAGGATCGTGCCAAATGGAAATCTGTAGTCTCTGCCTACCCCTCTGGGTGACAGGCGTGAGTGTTTATGGATTTTATGAATTACATAAATAAAATGAAGAAAGAACGTAAGAATTATTTATTTTATATACAAATTATAAAAAAAGAAATATATAAATCCAAGGGGCAATAAAAGACACGCATCAGTCTAAGACTACTTATGCATTAACAATTAAGGAGCTTTAGATGCACATCATTAATTAATACGATGAATTGATGAATAAAGGGAAGGAACTAGCATTTTCTTTACAATATATCTTATGCTAAAGCTTATGTTCTATTACAATTTCTTACTTATTATAAACTCAACGACGATGGTCACACATAGATTATAAAAATAAGATAATAATGTGAGGGACCTAGTTTTGTAAAAGAAAAGTAACTTAATTTCTAAAATATTATTTTAACATATATTAGAGGTTAGAGTTTAAATTTTAATGTGTTAGTGTGTTAGCATATGTGCGCTTGCACACGAACACGCGCGCATGTGTGTGTGTCTTCATGCATGTACCTATATAGTCATTGGTTAGATGATTTATAATTATGTGTTAGTTTAGGTGTTTAAAAAGATATTAAGTGTTTAACGCGCTAATCCCAGTCAGCCTCTCGGGTCATCTGAGGCGACTGGGACTCCGTGACGGACCGCTCCGAGCTCAAATGCAGAAGGCAGTGCTCCTCGATACCGCCCGCATCGTCCGCCGGTTTCTTTCTCTTTCCTCCTAACTCTCGGCCGTCTGGTCTCCCCTGCCGAGGGCTTCCATCTGGTTGAAACCTTACTGAACTACTACCTTGGTGAAAACCTTAGCTATTTAAAGAACATTTTCCTCGGTTGGCCAACTTTTTTCGTTCTTCTAATTATGAACAAGGGAGTACGTTCGTGATGAGAAATTCAAGACAAAGATTGTTAAAAACATGTCATGTTTATAATAGCCTTCTGTATTACTGCGGTTTACTTTGATAAACAAATAATTATAAAGAGTATTTTATTTAAATATTACGTTAAGAATTTTATCCCATATCGTGGAGGCGTGGACAAACAAATTTCACAGAGGCAAATATCCAGTTCCGGAACAGTTATTTGTAGGGCATAAATATACTTGTTCAGTGCGGGATTTGAACAAGTGGCTGCGAGAAGCTGACCTTTGAGTTAAAGGCGCTAAAAAGAAATATGTTTGAATTGCCAATGTAATGCCAATTCTAACCTATGTTAGAAACGTGTTTCGAACATTGGCAATTCAATAACCATTTAAATTTAACAAACATTCGAAAAGAACATGTTGACAGGAGATGAATAATGTCAAGATATACAATCAGGTAGACTGTAATTCACTTGTCACTTCCATTTAAAAAAAAAAAAAGAAACAGAATTTAAATCTTTTTTATCGCAACGCCCTTCGCTGGTCACCTCACTTGTCTTTCAATATTAAATACGCAAACAACACTTTAAGAAACGGGTTACCAAAGAGAAGGTACTTAAAAAGCTCATCAGCTCAGAACTTATCAATAAAAGTAGCGGGGGTATAATTATTGAGTTGTTTTTTTTTTTAATTTCCCACAGGAGTCCGTTCAGGTAGAAAATTCGGATATCATTAGACACGCCGGTGATAATTTTTAATGTATGGGAGATTTTTTAATGCTTTATCGTAATTTCATTGCGATAAACATTTTGCGAGAAATATATTAAGTTCAAAGTCATCATCACACAGGAGCAGCGGGGCGGAATTATTAGCCAATAGCCCAATCGAAAATATCCTATGCCCAGCCGTAGCAAAAATACAAAGACCGTAATATTACTCTCTTATTATTTACATTTTTACATTTGCGTTCTATCCTATACCTTTAAACGAGCAATTCTTGTATATATATATACAAGAATTGCTCGTTAATATATATATATAATCGGAATCTCGGAAACGGCTCCAACGATTTTCATGAAATTTTGTGTGCAGGGAGTTTCGGATGCAATAAATCGATCTAGCTAGGATTTATTTTTAGAAAATGTCTTTTTGTCCGTGTTTTTAGGCAATGAAAAACTGCTACAATATAGTTAGAATAAGAAGGTAAATTTTGACAATTTATTAATGATTACAGATAGCTTAATTGGTATATTGAGCGGTCACAAAATCTTAATTTCATGGTTCGAACCCAGACCGACCGACCGACTTTTTTTAATTTTTTTTTTCAAGTTCATTTCTTTTTTGAGAAAATCTATTTTTTCAAGCCCTTTTTTAGTATTCTTTAAAAACACGAAAATTTAAATTAAGTGCAATTAGCACTCATGATTTTTCATTCAAATAACTAGTTCAGGTTTTTTCTATTATGTCGCTAAGATCAAAAAATATTATTCGAATTTCATCAGTATGTAATTTGTATCTAAATATAATTTCCAAAACACACGAATTAAAAAAGAAACCGAGCGAAAAATACCGAGCACAGCTCGGTCAACCGGGTACTTATATTAAATCATATAAAAGGTACTTCGAAATTCACTTAGTTATGATTTACAGTGGGGAAAAATAATATATAAAATATACATTAAAATACATAATACAATATGCTGTGTGATGGAGACGTAAGAGAATTCATGAGTCTATTTTTTCCCGTGGCTGTAGTAATAGACGAATATGCTTAAGTAGATTCTCCCTACAAAGAGTACTCGTAAGTCTGAAAACCATTGTTGAACATGAGCTTCCACAATGGACTTTTACGGGCTGATAATGATAATTAAGGAGAGTGATAATATACAATGACGGATGTAATATTCAATATCATGTCGCAACGTGAATTGGCAGGACCTTGACTGGATTTAACGTAGTAGAGCCACGCTGCCGTTATAGTATTGTTGTAGCACGTATAGGTCGGTTCAACCGGGGAAGGACCGCGCTCTAACAGAATACCATCGTAAAATAGTAGCTTAATACTGCTTCGTATGGTTAGTGTAGAGAGCCGGAGACCCTTTTTACTGGATTCCATCTTAGTCCTCAAGAATGACAACGCATCTGCATTTTGATTCGCAAACGAGGATAGATGTATATGTCTATGGGCCACAGCAACCGCAGCGACCACTTACCATCAAGTGGACTGTGTGCTCGCTAGTCACCCTTTTCTATTAAAAAAATTCCTGGCCGTTACAGCTTATGGAAATTATCCCTCCTATAATAAAAGTAGCAGAAGAGACATTTGCTACATTTGCCACTCTAGGCAGGCGGCAGATTAACACACCTTAGTTTTTCAGGTTTTATTAAGAAGACGCTGCTGCTGAGTTCCTGGCTGTCGGCTCTTAGGACACCCACATGATGATATGCGATAGTGGATATTGTTATATCTCCGTTACATTGTCAATATTGTTTTCTATTCCATACTCGACCTAAATGTTATATAACAGATAGCAAAAATTATATTAATGTTAATAGTATGAAAAATAATTATGAGTTTTAAGTACTTGTTAATTTTCAACATTTAAATATTTTCTCAATAAATTTAAATATTTATTTTTCACGGCTCTATAGTTATTTAAAAATAAATTATTGTAACCAATTTTAATGTGATATAGCGAAAGATAAAGGTACCAAATTGGGATTCACATAGCTTATCAGCAGTAACATCACGGTACAGGTACTACAAATTTAATGAGAGACAAAAAATCAGCGTAACAAAAAAAATCAATGATCGATGCATCGATGCAAGCCGGGTCGGTGACCGGAGAGCTGCGCGTACACCGCCGGGGCATGGAACTAGTGCAGCTGACGAGGTTCGGCCCGTCTGACCGGTTCGGGCCGCACGTGTACTGCAGTGTAGAGATGGGTTCGAATGCTATTTCTCGTTCAGACACTACTATGCCAACTTTTCATGCTATAACAGTTGCCGCAACGGGAGAAACCCTTTTCCAGCAGCGGACTTCAAAACGCCAGGACCTGATTATGAGTAAGAGTAATATTTCTAGTTCACTACCTTATACAGTCAGAGAATATAAAATGTACATAAACTTCATTGATATTTCTAGCAAGTTGGAAAATCACGAATGAAAAACACTTGATATTCTTTTATTAATTGGCAGATTCCGTCACTCCACTGCTATTGTGAATGCATTCTCAAATTTAGAAAATATAAGTCAACATCATGCTGAGTCATGATCTTTTTTGCACGACAATCGAAGATTATTTGAAAATTTTACTATGTTTCATTAGATTGTATTGTGAAGAATATCCACTACCCCCTGATATCATCTCGACAGTTGTGTACCGACAGGGAGAAACACACTAGGAAATCGGCAGCAGCGGGCACCAAATAACATCTAGAAAATAAAAAATACTGCGTTTGTCAACCTGCCTGCCCAGGTGGCCACTATTCCAGGAATGAATTCTATAAGGCAGTCTTTGGAGATGTTTTGAAATGCTATCATGATAATGATGATGCTCTACTTAGTAATAACTGTGTATGTTGTATGTGATAGCTGTGTATGTCAGTTGTTCTGTCAAATAAAACATATTTTTCTTTCGCAAATTATTTTATTCAGTTTCAAGAAGATCAATTGTTAAAATCATCACGTGTTAGCTTGCGGAAATTCGTTATATTAAAATAAATATTTAACATCCGCAATAAAATAAAATGTCCTACCTAGTTTGAAGATCATCTTCCGCCTCCTTCAATTGCGCGCTTTATCCACGTTACCACCAGTAGTGATGCTAAGGATAGTGGTGACGGGGATAGTGCACGCAGTGAGGGCTAATGATATTTCATTCAGGGGGTTTCGCTAGGATGGATTCAGGTGAAGTTTATTGTTACAAAATCTTATTAAATTGAGAAGTTGCGTTTAACTCTTTCCCCGTCCCATTAATCATATATGAACATTACGATTGCTTAACTATTTTGTTTATTTCGCGGACAGGGATTTGTTAAATAAAATTTTAACGGTTTCTACAGTATTACATCAAAACAATGCCTCAGTGGTTTATTGTTAATATTTATTACATTTACATTAACCCTCACATTTTCACAACAATTTAAATTCCTCGCCATACAATTTACCAAATGTTTCACTTCTTTTCTAAGTGCTGCCGCCCTGGTGGAAGTTAATTTGTGATGCTTTATTGAAGGAGGGCGATAAGTGCTCTTCAAACAGGTATATAACAGGTATATAATAGGTAAGACACATTTAATTTTATTACGTGGATCTTAGCCAATAAATTTTCAACATCTTTAAAATTGCTATTATTAATATTCTAAGTTGTAAGGGAACAACACTAGCGTTCTGAGTGCGATGTTGGCACAGCTCGCAAAAAGCGCAGGTCGCGAGTCCGCTTTGTATTTGTTTCGGTGATGGCGGCCCAGTGGCCGGCGCAGAATCCGCGAGTGTCGCTGGTGCAGTGACGTAGTGTGGGCGATGTCGCGCCGTGTCCTCTCACGATGCTGGCCGTTCGCCACGCCAAGGTATGCCTTGTTCATTGCACAGAGAACCAGGGTTGTTTTTATAGTACAAGGGTGATGAGCACACAGTCCAGGTCATGGGATGGTTCAGTGCTTCGTCCAGTTAGGAGCTTTATACTTCTACTATCAATGTCTTCAACTACTTCTTAATTAGTAACAGTCCTAGATATGGATATTTCCCCTTTTGAAAGTGGTAGAACCAAACTGCTGCTACATTATGATTGTAGCACTTATGGGTTAGTTCGACCGGGGAAGGACCGCACTCTCACAGAATACCAGCGTAAAATAGCTACTGGGTTTCGTATGGTGAGTGTAGAGAACCGAAGACCCTTTTCGCTGGAAACGAGGTATTTCATATTATTCCTCAGGATGTCAACAAACCTGCATTGTGATTCTTGATTAAGGAAACATGTAGATGTTTATGGGCACAGCATCTCTTTACCGTCAGTCGGACTATGTGTTCGTTTTTTTTTTGCGCCCGTAGCAAATATGGGCAACCCTCCGGAAAGCGGGGGGAGGGAGGCGGTGAATGCTCATAGCATACCACGCAGCCGGCTGCGTGGTTATGTGGAGACTTTTACCCACTAAACACCGGCTTTATGGATTGGCTTACCGATCTGACGAGAGATCTCTAAGCCGTATACGAACGCGACCCTCCTTGGCAGAAAGGAGGGCGCAAGCGGCGAAAAGCCGCTTGGAAGTGTGCCTAACTAAGGCAGATTAAGGAATGTGTTATGTCGGCTCGGCCTGAGCCGCCAGGAGGCAGTTCAGGTCAGCCGGAAGCTTGTTGGGGGGTGTGTTCGTTTGTCACCCTCACTCTATAAAAAGGTCATGAGATTATCCAGTTAGGATCTTTATAATTGTACTATCAATGTATTCTTTATTAGTCAGTAAACTCTCCCGTTGATTTTAAAATTGCCATAAATCAAATAAGTTCGGTGTCATCTTGAATATGATTTTTGTAGACTTATACAGCCTTATTCATTAGGTGGTTTATTAATAGTCTAGAACTTGTTAAGAAGAAACTAAGCCGCGGTGCTACGTATAGTCTTAACGATTTTGCTTTAACTTTTTCTGTTTAATATTATACTTTCTTTTATTAGTTTTCTTTCGTAAAACAGATTCTGAGACTAATTATTCTAATAAACTTTTTTTTAATAAGACTTATTCTAATAAAGTTTTTTTTAAATATATAATTATTTAGAATTTGTTGCTAGATACTAAGGTGTTAGTATGGTACTAGTACTTACAGGTGAGAAAAGCTCAAATTAAAAATATATTTTAATTTAAAATAAATACCAACTTCGACGAACTGAAAAATAAAATGATTTCATATTCAACTCGTGGCTATATATATTCCTTTTTTTATAGAATAACGGTGACAAACGAGCATACAGTCCTCCTGATGGTAAGTGGATGTTGTGGCCCATAGACATCTACATTTACCTTCCATAAAGAATCGAACCGTAGATACGTTGTCACTCCTGAGGATTAAAGTGGAATAACTCGTTTCCAGTAAAAATGTTCTCCGGTTCCTTACACTCACCATACGACACAGCTGCATTAAGCTGATATTTCACGCTGGTATTCTGTGAGAGCGTGGTCCGTCGCTGTTCTAGCCGAACCATTCGTGCTACAACTATATAGCTGCAGCATGGCTCCACCACGTAAAATTCTTCTATACTGCTATACACTATGACTTAGCACCGACTTCATTTTTTTTACTTTTAGCGCACAACATGTCAAACATGTTGTGCGCTAAAAGTAAACAGAAACAGAAACAAAGATTAGCTTTTCTTGTATTTTTTTCTTTTATAGAATAAGGGTGACATGCGAGAACACAGTTCACCTGATGGTAAGTGAATGCTGTGGCCAGACATCTACATCTATTCCCAATTAATAATCAAATTTCATATGAGTTGTCGCTTCTGAGGTCTAAGATGAAATACCTCGTTTCCAATAAAAGGGTCTTTGGTTTTCTACCATCACCGTTCTTAGCGTTAAGCTACTATTTTACGCTGGTATTCTGTGAGTGCGTGGTCCTTCACCACTTTGTACTAGAACCATTATATAACTGCAGCATGGCCACGTGTAAAAATATCATAATAATTAAAAATGCATACATAATAAAAGTTGAAGTGGATACGGAATAGTCGCAAAGTAGACTGTATCGCTAGATTAAAATATCGTTAGGAGTATTAAGAAAAATAAGTTTGTTCAAATAATAAGATTTAGAAGTTTAATAATCCAACTACACTAATAATAAGGGACAGTCTGTACTTGCCTTAATATGGTCGTGTTCTATTTAAGTTTGTGGAAAATTGGAAGGAAAATAGTAAGCTATAACATATAAGCTATAGCTATATAGACATAGCGGAGCAATGAAGCGTAAAGTTCGTCAGGTTCTGACCCTGACGGATTGCGGACAGCGTTGATGACTTGGAAACGTGATGTGCAGACCTTATCCCAAAACGTTATTGTTACCTCGGTACAAAACTTTTTACTGGCATGTTACTAAACTTGATAGTAACTCCTTTTAAAATTAATTTATTATACGTTTGAAACATGTTATATTAATTATCAAATGATTTATGATGTTTTTCCATTGTTTAGCCGTTATTTATGGCATTAAATAATTCCATATTTATTTGGAATTATTACCTGTTACTCTATCGTAATAGTCGGATATATAGGATAACAGGAGCCGTGGTAGCTTTGATGGCTAGCGTTCGCTGTAAATTTCACAGTACACAAGCAACCCGAGTTTGATCCCCGCCGGCACTAATGAAATTGTTAATTGCAAGTTTAAGTGCTGATTTACCACGTACTCGGCGGTGAAGGAAAGTATTGTGAGGAAACCTGAATGTCTGAAAAATATAAAAAAATATTTCGAAAACATGTGAAGTTCGCCATCACGCACCGGGGCAGTGTGGCGGACACTTCCTCAGAAATTAGAGGAGGCTTGTACCCAGCAGTGGGACGTATATAAGCTGTAACTATAACTTTATTACCTGTAATTCCATAATTATTAAAATTCCGTGTAGTGGTGGTGTAAACATACGAATCACACTATTTCGTACCGTGGGTATGATGGGCAGTAGAGTCTTTCTCGTAACGACGAAAATTGCGGTCGCCGACCCGTCTAGTAGACGTGGCAACTGTGGTAAATATTAGGTAATCTATATATATATATATATATTACATCTATATATTATATATTGAAGGGCTGCCATGATAATGGTGTTTGATAACTATCGTCATCATCTCTGCCTAACTGAGAAAAGTACATTGTCTGGACATGAACCGCTACCGTTGTGTAGATACATAAGCACTAAAAATAAACAAAATTGCGGCTGCCAACCAGCTACGTATGTGGCTACTATGACAGTATACCCCCCCCCCCCCCACGATGAAAGATGCAAATAACCGGTGGAGCGCATCGCCAGCGGACTCGCTACTCCTAGCTACGAAGACGACAATAGTATCGGCGGGGCAGGAAGCTTAGCAGTAGATATGGGTAAGAGGGTGCTATGTAGGTTAGGTAGGAAAAGTTCTACCATCTAAACTATCTTTCAACATACCTACCTATTTTTCAATACCTATTTAAACTTGGAAATCCTAGGATATTTTCTTCCCAATGTTTCTCCCTTTTTCTTATTTAAAAATAAGTTTAATTTTAGAAGACATTTATTGTGCCTTTACATTTTATTTCAGCACATTTGCGGGTTCTTTTCATGTTAAAGCTTCTAAAATATTTGCGGAGTTATTTACTCTTTAAACAAAATCGTGCATTAAATGTTTTCGGCTGAGGCGTGCACGTCCGCTCCCACCCCTTTAATGACCATCGAGCTTGTTCACTTTATGTAAGCCAAGATTATTTTCTTTTCTTTCAAACAGCATTAAGAAGAAATATAGCGGAAAACATGTAGTGTTGAAATTTTAAATATTTAGAAATGGGATCTTTTTTAGAGCCGTGGTAGCTTAGGGGCTGAGCACTCACTGTAAGTTTCCCAGTACGTCAGTAACCCGGGTTCGATCCCCGGGATACACCAAAGAAATTGATAATTGCAATTTTAAGTACTGATTTAATCCGTGCTTGGCAGTGAAAGAAAATATCGCGAAGAAATCTGCTTTTGTTTCTTTTTAATAAGATTATTAATGAGACTTTTTGAAAAAAAGTCTCATTAATAATCTTATTAAAAAGAAGCTCTTCAATCCAGGTAAGACACATCATTGTATTTGTTTAGCGGAAGGTTGCGAAGAAGTTTATATTTTTATTTTTTATTATAATGGATTTCCGCAAAGTAACGCCTGGTTCTATCAATTATACAATACAATCATCAAAGTTGCAAAATAAAATAATATGTACTCTCAGAGGCTGTGAGACATTCATAGTCCATAGAAGTGACAACTAACCTTATCTTTAACTTTCTTCTAAGGCACGCATCAGTGTTAGACTACTTATGCATTAAAAATTAAGGAGCAGTACAAGCTTTTACTTTAAGTACATTACAACATATTCTCAGAATATGTGCTTGCATAACAAACGCTTAACTAAAATTGTCGAACTGTAACTTCTGACGAACAAGTAAATAATCGTACATGAGCATCGAGTATGTGGCAAACTCCAGCAGACGTATTTCGTGCTTCGAGGTCTTTGTCCCCTTAACCGAGTAATTATTTCTTGAATTTAGTGAGAATATTCATAGGAACAGCCACGATAGTCGTTGGTTTTGTTAAGTACATCGCAGGAGGAAATACTCGCCGTACTTAAAAATTGGAGTACGTTATTTATTCTTTCTTTATATATATGTAACGCGATATATTGTTCGATTATGAACCGATCGCTCGCCCTTAATAGTAGGAAAATAGGGCATGAAACTTTAAATGTAACTAATTTGTTGTCATTCTAGTTCGGCATGTGGTTTAAAAATAGACTTGCCAAAAGTTAAAGTGGAATTCAAAGAACAAAAAAAATATATTCTCACCAAAGCTTCTTAAGTCAGGGTTTTCATATTACTATACACTATATCTTCTGTAGTTATTATGTACATTTTAGTACCTTATGTGCATTTAATAAGTCCAATTATATTAAGCACGTATTATAGGAACGTGATACGAAAATATAAAAAAAATAAACCATGTACCCCACATACTTTTAATATAATCTCAGTGCAATTCGAAAGTCGTAGTGTTTGTTTTGATAATGAATTGCGAGGAGGTGTTGACGTGCGGGTCGTTATTCTTACTTACCGCCGGTCTTGTTTTCGGAACTGGTTATGATTGTTATTCCTAATTGTACATGTATTGGGCGATGCATGCAAAATTAGTTAGGGTCATTGACACACCTTAGTGAAAAGTTTTTAATCGGGAGAAAAAATTATTTAAGCTAATTTTTTAAAATTAAAGTGACAAACAAACTTACAGGTCACCTAATGGTAGCTGGATGATGCAACCCATGGACACCTGCAGCCAACTTCAAGTGATGAAGGCTGCAGGTGCGCTGTCCCTTCTGAGGACTAAGATGGAATACGCGAAGCATTCAGATTCAGATATAAATTATATTGGATTTCTATAGTGTTCAGAATGGAACACAGCTATTCAAGCACATATTTATGATACCTAATAGGAATCCTGCAGATATAATAAAGCTGAGGGCGTAGCTCTACCACATGAGTACCGTGTAGACTATTATTGTTGTTTAAAAATATTTTACGTAGTACTTATCTAAGTATTTATAAGTCTAGCTAGTCTAAAATTACAAAATTTTTGTGGTTTATATAGGGTGTTTGGTGGGTAGTCCGAAAAACTGAAATGGGAGATAGATGGGTTCATTAGAAGCATATTTTCTTAGTAAATTTTTTTTTCTATCTCTTACCATTTTTTTAAATGAATTTTTAAAAATTTTTTGTTATTATCCCAATTTTCTAGTATTTTGGTTCAATAACTTCTACTATTTCTAGTTTTCTACCATTTTTTTCTATTTTTCCTAAGAAATATAATTTTTTTAAATTAAAAGAAAGATTGAAAGCCCAAAATGCATAAGAAAAAATACTAACGACACATTGAAAGTGAACAAATGAGAAAAAAATTGTAAGCCCTTAAGTTTCCAGCCCCTTAAAAAAATTTTGGGTAATTTCAAATGGCCATCAAAAATTTTCTATTTCATCCTCTTTCTATCGGTATATCACATGTTACATAAAATTTTAGATTATCGACAAAATTGTTGATAATCAAATGTGAGAACGGGGGAATTAAAAAATTACAAGTTTCGAAAAATTGCCAGGGCACCCTAAACTGGTTTTTACACGTGTAAATATTTTTTTATGGTTTCATTCTTGCGTTTGCGAGCCAGATAGATGTTGTCTCTTTCTGGTGGTACAGGCGAAGTTACGACGCGCGGATCAGCTACCTGCTTCTGTTGTAATTAAATTTAGTCGTGATTTGACTGTCTCTGAAGCTACTTGCGCGTTCTTTTTCGACATTCATTGTTGAACAGTTTCGTTGAGTTTAGTTTTTGTTTCGTTGATTGTTAAGTTTTTGTTGTTTGTTATTTGTTTCTGTTTTCGGACGGTAGTGTTCAAACTTAATTCAAAACACTGCAGTGATTATGGCTCAACGCACTTATTTTACTAACAAAGAATACGCTGATATGCTTTTGGTTTATGGCCGGGCCCTGAATAACGGCCACAGAGCACGTAGACTTTATGGAGAGCTGTATCCCACGAGAAGGTTGCCTAGCCATGATACGTTTGCAAATACTTATAGAAGGCTACGTGAAACTGGCAAATTGCAACACAGGAAATCAGGAGTACGTGAAAGACCACTTGATGTTGCTGTGGATGAGCGTATCTTGGCGGCTTTTGACGATGATCCCACTATAAGCATTAGAAAAGTAGCGACTGAACTCGGCCTTTCTGTATGGAAAGTGTGGTCGGTTCTCCGCAACGATTGCAAGCACCCATTTCACCTCACCCCAGTGCAAAGTACTTATTATTTCTTCTTTTTATAAAATTACTGTTTATCTTATCCATTATTAATTATTTCGTACATTTTAAAGTGAGTAAAGTAACTTACACTATTTTTTTTGTGCTAGGTATCGTGGAAGGAGATTTTGCACGGCGTACAGAATTTTGCAGATTTATACTGCACAAAGATGTCGACGATAATCAATTTTTGAAGAGCATTTTATGGACCGACGAGTCAAAGTTTACACGAGAAGGCATTTTAAATCAACATAATTTACATTATTGGTCAGATAAAGATAAAAATCCACGTAAAACGGGACAAATATCGCATCAGACACGATTTAGTGTTAACGTGTGGGCAGGTGTGATTGGAAGATATTTAATCGGTCCTCATTATCTACCTGATAATTTAAACGGAGATAATTATTTACATTTTTTACAAAATGATCTCCCGGAACTAATGAGCGAGGTACCAATAATGAATGAGGACACAAGAATAATATTTCAAAACGATGGCTGCCCTGCCCACTATCGCAGAACCGTAAGGGAATATTTAGATGCGGTATTTCCGAACACGTGGATAGGGAGACTCGAACCTATCGAATGGCCTGCGAGATCCCCAGATCTGACTCCAATGAATTTTTATGTCTGGGGCCGAGCAAAGGAAATTGTATATGAAAATGAAATACAAACAAAAGAAGAGTTGATTGGAAAAATAAATGCTGCTTTTCATATTATGAAAGAAGAAATGCGATTAAAAACTACCACGACTGAAATACGTCGAAGATATCAAGCGTGTCTGCATAATGTAGGAGGACATTTTGAACAAAACTTGTAAATTTAGTAAAAAATTACTAGTAGTTACTTATTTTTTTTATTATTATTGAGCAAGACCCTGGTTAGTGTAGTGTAGACACAACCATAAATTTTTTTGTATTAAATACAATAATAGGCGCTAGTATGAGCTGGTAGCTGTAGCTGACCCGCGGGTCCTAAGCGGCAATTTTTTAATTCCCCCGCCCTCACATTCAATTATCAATGATTTTGTTAAATAATCTAAAGTTTTATTTGACATATGATATACCGATAGAAAGAGGGTAAATCAGGGAAGTTTTTAAGGCCATTTGAAATTACTCAACATAATTTTTTATTTTTTTTAAGGGGCTGGAAACTTAAGGGCTTACAATTTTTTTCTCGTTTGTTCACTTTCAATGTGTCGTAAGTATTTTTTCTTATGCCTTTTGGGCTTTCAATCTTTCTTTTAATTTAAAAAAATCATATTTCTTAGGAAAAATAAAAAAATTGTAGAAAACTAGAAATAGTAGAAGTTATTGAACCAAAATACTAGAAAATTGGGATAATAACAAAAAAAATTTAAAAATTCATTTAAAAAAATGGTAAGAGATAGAAAAAAAATTTACTAAGAAAATATGCTTCTAATGAACCCATCTATCTCCCATTTCAGTTTGTCGGACCACCCACCAAACACCCGTATATATAAAACAAAAAATTAGTGAAATTATATTATGTATCATTACTTAATCATAATGAATTCAAAGTTGCAACATACACAAAACTTTGGTCATAATTGAGATATCTTTCTCAAATCTTATGCATAAGAAAAATCAAACAAACGACACTCATCTGGAGTCGACGTTCGTGTCTTTCCGATATCAATATCTAATAAAGGATTTCTTATATTCAGATAAGATATAAAAAATATGCTGTGTAAATTAAAACTTCTGAAATTAAATTCTGTATAATTGCTCAATCATAATGAAGTCAAAGTTGCAACTTACACAAAACTTTGGTCGTATATCGACATACCTTTCTCACATCTTATGCATAAGAAAAATCAAACATAGGTACTCTAAGCATCTGGAATCAACGTTGGTGTCTTTTCCATATCAATGTCTCAATATCTAATAAAGGACTTCTTAAATTCAGATGAGATATAAAAAAGTATGCTAAAAATGTTGTACTATAATCTTATAAATCTTTCGCGTGGTAGGTAGGTATCGGCTAAAAGCCAGTCATGCGGAATTTTAAAAATTTATGAAACAAATGACGATAAAAATGACGTAGCTAAGATCGTCGTGATAAAATAAAATGAAGTGATGATGCTCTACACATTACTAATCCCAATTCCATCACCCTAGAAAAGACACACCACCATAATACGACATTTGTTTTGCCTCTAATGCTGCGGCTACACTAGCTAGGATGAATTTGGTTAGGGATTACACGATTAGGTATTTTGGGAAGGGGTTGTTCAAAAGGTTGTAAAAAATTGTCCCTTTTATGAATTTTAGAACGGAATAAGGGTTTAATTAAGTTATAGAAGTGACGATTTATATCATCCACGTAGATAAAGTTATCACCATAATAAATTAAGTGTGCAAATCAACTACAATAATACCTTTTCTAGTTGATAACTTCTTTTGAGCCTAACCTGATGCTCCCGGTAGGTTACTGTCAAACAGAAATAATATCAATAGTATATTAGCAAATGTTCTTTAGTATTGCAAATTTTTTGCTATTTAATTTTAAAAAAATAACTGTTTGATAACTGCATAGTTCTAGAGTCGAGTGCCTGGTATTACTAGCTTGTGCTTGTTCCTAGTATTTATAAAATTTACATAACCATTTTTAATAAAACCCTACAAATTGTTAGAAATTCATCAGAAAATTTTCCAAAACGCATTGGGGCAGCGCGGCGGACACTTCATTGCCCTAAAACCCTCTTAGATATAAGGGGAGGCCTGTGCCCAGTATTGGGACGTATATAGGCTGTAACTTTTACTTTTTCAATAGCTCAAAATTTAATTATAAGAAACGACCTCAGTAACGACGTTACTGCATAAACACACAACTCATAGAACACAGGAAGCAGTTTAAAGTATAGACAAGTTAACATATACAAAAACGGACAGACGAAATCACGATACCAAATATGACTCATAGAACGACCGATCTAACCTAGTTTTCTGCACTGTACTTTATACTGCCTAAAGGAGTAGCAGTTTAGAGTTCTATCTACCCTTTTACCATATATTCTAATCCTCTAGGATATGAGATTGTTGATTATCTTCTCCTACCATACAACTGGTGAGCTCTTTATTATATAATTTACAAAAATATTTGATTACCTCATTGTTCTAGTAGTCATAAACACGGTTGCTGAGGTTGTTCTGCTGTCCTGGATTCAAATCCCGGGTCGGGCCAAAAACAGTTATTGAGTTTTTCTGTGGCAGCTCGGAGTCAGGAAGTTGGCGGAGTTTCACCTTCGTGCCTCGGAAAGCACGTTAAGCCCCAGGCTGCTCCTGATCTCTCTCCAGTCGTATCAGATTATTGATCCATCAGACTATGAGAGTGAGGAAATAGAGTTCACCTGTGCTTACGCACATTATAACTGTTCAACGCAGATGGCTAGTCACCGTTGATACTGGCCGCCTTGAGATATATTCTGTTCGGAGGTCATTATTATTTTTATGATTACTAATTTAAGTAACAAATTAACGCAGATGTTATAACACAGAAATGAAAAAGTAGCATAATGCTGCTTAGTTTCACGAAGTGAATGATTAGAACCTGAGAATATTTTTTATTTATTAACGGATTTTATCGCGTTTAATCAACTATTTTAACTTAGTTTTTGCCACCCACCATTACATTAGATTTGATAAACCACAAATCCTTGCAAAAGAACACCGATTCCTACCAAGGATGATACGTGAGGCTACTGAAATTAAGAAAACGTCCGAATTTCAACCTAGAAGATGGATGGGAGCTGCCATCTGCTTGGGATCTTATAATTAACAAAATTAAAGCCAAACCCAAGCATACCAATGCAAGACTTCATGATACTGTAAGCTCGTTTTGTGTAAATCGGATCAAAAATTAATATTCAAAAAACTGAAGGTAGCCGAACTAACTATGATATTGGGACGTCAAATATCCCAGTCCCCCCCCCCCGTGACCATGGGTGCTGTAAAGCAACGGAAACGTTGGGAATTAAAAACTAAGTTAAAATAGTTGGTTAAATGCGATAAAATCCGTAAATATAGTTTTATTCAATTTATTTAACTTTTTTAATTCCCAACCGGGCACCTTACGCCATCCATGTTCACGAGAGGGGACTGAAGTGGTTAACGTCCTGATGTCTTAATGTTAACGAAGGCTATTTTCAACTTCATTAGCTACGACATAGTTAAAAAAATTTAAAGTTAAAGGCGGTAAAATCCGTAAAATTAAGTATATAAGAAGTCACTTACTACTTTTCATTATTTAACCGTAAAACAATCATTCAGATTTAATTACTTAGTAGGTACATTGTAGTTATAATTGCAAAATAATTAATCTAATAATTATCTCGGATACTAGATTGTCAAAATATATGTAAATTTGTTCTGCAAGTAACCTTATATGAGAGAAAACAGATTTAAATTTAAATAACTTAAGTTAAGAAAAACAAAAGGCTTTAAAGGCATACCAGAACTAGACGTGAACTTTCTATGATTATTGAGAAAATAATCGCGCGTAAAAAGTTCTCGCAGTTTTTGTGCATGTTGCTAGACATTGTATTACCCTGAAATGTATTTTATATATCGATGTAGATATTTGCGACATTTTTTTTGCACCAAGCACTTTATGAGTAATAAGGAAAACTATAAATAAATATTATAATCCACGCAGAACAGTGTCCAACTTTACCGAGAGTCATGGTAGCTCAGTGGCTTAGTGCTTTATGTGTTGATTTAGCACGTGCTTGGAGGTGAAGGAAACCTAGTTAGGAACCTATCAATGCCGATACCTATATAGCCTATCAAAAATCCACTGCTGCCTCTCTTTTATTTGGTCCTCCACTGTTAGATTGCTTGGGGAGGATACTTGCCATAATTACAACGTTTGGCAGACAGATTTTTTTCATAGCATAAGGGTGACGAACGAGCACACAGTCTACCTGATGGTAACTGGATGCTGTTTCCCATAGACACCTACATTTAACCTCGATTAAGAATCAAAATGCAGATGCGTTGTCACCCTTGAGGACTTAGATGGAATGCCTTGATCTCTACACTCACCATTCGAAACACAGCTGCATTAAGCTGCTATTTTATGCGTTTGGCAACCGCAGTTTAATTTTATTTATTTTTTCGTTGTTGTAAGGCAGATTCTGCTGCCCATCTTCTGGTTCGCTTCCATCTGTCGTGATGAAGATATAATGGTATGGCGTAGTGGATATTCTAACACCGCCACTACATGGTTGGAGAAAACCTACAAAAATGACCGAGAAATTAAAAAAATTCGATAATATATGAACTCCGCTAACACACACTTGGGCAGCCTAGCAGACATTTTCTTGCCCTAAACTCTCTCAGAAATGAGAGGAGGTCTGTGCCCAGGAGGAGTACGGATATAGGCTGCTAACTTTTCTATATTTTCACATCACTTCAAGCACAGATAAATAAGAAAAGGCAGGCAATTAATTGTAACAGGCGTTACTTTTCAGAAATTCATAATATTAGTAATGTTAAAAATTATTGTTTTTCTATATACAATTAAGAGTGACAAGCGAGTGTGTCTACCTAATGGTGAGTGGATGTTTTGGCTTAATACACATCTACATTTATACTCGTCTAGCGATCGACCACGGCTTCGCAAGTGTGATTCCTGGATTTTAACAATAGTGTCACTTACTGGTTCCAAATGTGAATATAAACCGAAAATAAACCCATTCAAACGCAAGCGAAAAATTCATAAAAATCGATTGTATGGTTTAAAGTCTGTAACGGACATGCGTAGAAACATTTTTTGTGTTTTTATAGATACATTAAATAAAAGTTATACTGCGCATAGGTAGTCACTAGAGGACTAAGATGGAATGCTTCGTTTCCAGGAAAAAGTGTCTCTGATTCTCTTCACTCACCATATGATACACAGCAGCCTTATGCTGTTAGTTTAGGCGCTAATTAGCGTACTGTTGTATTATGCGGATCTTATCTTAGAAATTTTTCAACATCTTTAATGATGTCAGGCACTTCCTCAGACCTCGCAAAAGGAAAAAAGAGATACGAGTATAATTCAAGAGGCACAACAATATTTAAAGTTTAATGTTATCAAACAGTAGTTGAAACTTGAAAATACGAACATAAATCGTTCAGAGGATTTACTCGCGAAGCACATCGAGACGTGAATTTTACGAGTAAATATTATGAAAACGAGGAAAGATTTTATAGCGAAACCAGATGCGGCGCATCGCATAAATCTGTCCCTCGAAACTTTTGCAGTATAAATAAATTTTATTTTAATATAATTCTTCTAGATTAGATTGATTGAAGTCTACTTCTATTTCTGTTCTAGTCTATTGAAGTCGACTTCTAACTCTACTGCGTCCCACGCGTTGGGCCTTAACGAGTACAATAATACCATATGTTGTTTCGGTTTTTAACGTATTTTTTTATAGAATAAGGGTGACACACGAGCTCATAGTAAATGGTGTGTGCTATGGTCCATAGACATCTACATCTCTATCCTATGGTTAAGAATTAAATGGAGCTTGTCACCCCTGATGACTAGATCATCGTTACGATCTGTTTAATTTTCCGCTATAAAAATTAATCAGGTCAACAGTATTTTTAATTTAACATTACTGTGACAACTGAGCTGGATAGTGACCAGTTTTTTAAGTATCTTTCTATGTGAACAAATTTGTCTAATGTGATTGTATGCCAGGTATACGATAATTCAATAAAACATGGTAAAATTTAAATTATTTTATTGTGAACAAAGATTACGTCATTTCGAAAAATAAGTATATCCTCTGTGATCTGCTCATGACTGTTCCAAAAACATCTTTATAATTTTTCCAGTTTTCTTATCACAAAAGTTAATAATTATGAAAAAATACGTGTGGCACTCGGTGACTGCCGCGGTAAAGCTATTGCATAGCATTTTTTATCAACTTATGCAACAATTATTATTTATTTATTTTATTTATGCAGTTAACGTTTAAGTCTTTGATATTAAATGAAGTTACACTTTTTGAGCGTGGTGACCGATAAGAAAACAATTTTTTTCTCTTATTGAATAGATGAGAAGTTACAATTGTTTAAAATATTTTTAATATCTTACAATACATGTAGGTTATTCAGGAATTTTTATCATTGAGTTAGCAGCTAGTGTACACGCATACGTCTAGTCGCACGCACATAAACACCGTGCCGAAGTCTGCCGAGTGCCGAAGTCTGCCGAACTGAAACGACGTTAGACGATGCACGGCTTTCAACGCCACACCTCCGTGCCCGTCGGAGTGGGGAGCGTGAGGTTTTTTTTCGTTATGGAATTTCTGGATTCGGTCCCCTCGCTCAAGGCCCGCGATAGAAGCTATGCAATAGCTTAAAATATATCGCCTGGAGTTACTGTGACCGACGCTAGGTGGTTAAGGGTTAAGGATACTTAGATTACAAAAATAATAATTTTTCCATTTTATGATAGTTTTTTAAGTTTGAACTGTTTTTGTGTTTATAAGGTAATATAACATAAAATATTATATAGATGCGTAGATATTAGGTAAGAACTGTAATTTTTTTAAAGAAATTAGTTCACGTTTAATGTTTGACATTATGTAGAACTACTTAAACTTATCAAGTATAACAATGTCTGGTCCGCTTACAAGCATAATATTTTGAGAAGTTAATTGTAATAAATTAAAATTGTATTCTTTGGAGTAAACAAGTAAAATAATAATTTGTTATAGCGCCATCTACTGCATTTTATACGTAAAATGATTTCATCGAAAAAACATTGATTAACTCTCAAGGTAGTACGCATAAAATATGCTAGACGGCATAAACAGGAAACGATTTAATTTAATGTTCTATTTCATTTTCTCGCAGGCTAAATTCTATTGATATATACTTATATATCACTTCTTATATTATGAGATTTTGAGGATACTTACATTACATAAATAATAATTTTTCCATTTTGTGATAGTTTTTTAAGTTTGAACTGTTTTTGTGTATAAGGTAATATAACATAAAATATTATATAGATGCGTAGATATTAGGTAAGAACTGTAATTTTTTTAAAGAAATTAGTTCACGTTTAATGTTTGACATTATGTAGAACTACTTAAACTTATCAAGTATAACAATGTCTGGTCCGCTTACAAGCATAATATTTTGAGAAGTTAATTGTAATAAATTAAAATTGTATTCTTTGGAGTAAACAAGTAAAATAATAATTTGTTATAGCGCCATCTACTGCATTTTATACGTAAAATGATTTTATCGAAAAAACATTGATTAACTCTCAAGGTAGTACGCATAAAATATGCTAGACGGCATAAACAGGAAACGATTTAATTTAATGTTCTATTTCATTTTCTCGCAGGCTAAATTCTATTGATATATACTTATATATCACTTCTTATATTATGAGATTTTGAGGATACTTACATTACATAAATAATAATTTTTCCATTTTGTGATAGTTTTTTAAGTTTGAACTGTTTTTGTGTATATAAGGTAATATAACATAAAATATTATATAGATGCGTAGATATTAGGTAAGAACTGTAATTTTTTTAAAGAAATTAGTTCACGTTTAATGTTTGACATTATGTAGAACTACTTAAACTTATCAAGTATAACAATGTCTGGTCCGCTTACAAGCATAATATTTTGAGAAGTTAATTGTAATAAATTAAAATTGTATTCTTTGGAGTAAACAAGTAAAATAATAATTTGTTATAGCGCCATCTACTGCATTTTATACGTAAAATGATTTTATCGAAAAAACATTGATTAACTCTCAAGGTAGTACGCATAAAATATGCTAGACGGCATAAACAGGAAACGATTTAATTTAATGTTCTATTTCATTTTCTCGCAGGCTAAATTCTATTGATATATACTTATATATCACTTCTTATATTATGAGATTTTGAGGATACTTACATTACATAAATAATAATTTTTCCATTTTGTGATAGTTTTTTAAGTTTGAACTGTTTTTGTGTATATAAGGTAATATAACATAAAATATTATATAGATGCGTAGATATTAGGTAAGAACTGTAATTTTTTTAAAGAAATTAGTTCACGTTTAATGTTTGACATTATGTAGAACTACTTAAACTTATCAAGTATAACAATGTCTGGTCCGCTTACAAGCATAATATTTTGAGAAGTTAATTGTAATAAATTAAAATTGTATTCTTTGGAGTAAACAAGTAAAATAATAATTTGTTATAGCGCCATCTACTGCATTTTATACGTAAAATGATTTTATCGAAAAAACATTGATTAACTCTCAAGGTAGTACGCATAAAATATGCTAGACGGCATAAACAGGAAACGATTTAATTTAATGTTCTATTTCTTTTTCTCGCAGGCTAAATTCTATTGATATATACTTATATATCACTTCTTATATTATGAGATTTTGAGGATACTTAGATTACATAAACAATTATTTTTTCGTTTTATGTTAGGTTTTTAAGTTTGAACTGTTTTTGTGTATAAAAAGCAATGTAACAAAAATATTATATAGATGCGTAGATATTAGGTAGATACTGTACATTTTTTAAAGAAATTAATTCAAGTTTAGTGTTTGACCTTGTGTAGAACTAATTAAACCTATTAAGTATAACAACGTATCGTCCGATTACAAGCATAATATGGGACTATTTTGCGAAGTTAAGTGTATATATATAGTTTTATATGTGGTAGAGCCATGCTCCAGTTATATTAGTAGTATAGTCGTAGCGCTAATGGGCAGGCTCGACCGAGGAAGGACCATGCTCTCATAAAATACTAGCGTGAAATAGTACAGAATGGACATTGTGTAAAACTAATTAAACCTATTAAGTATAACAATGTCTCGTACGCTTACAAGCATAATATAAGACTATTTTGAGAAGTTAAGTGTAATAAATTAAAACTGTATTCTTTGGTGCATTTTATACGTAAAATGATTTTATCGAACAAACATTGATTAACTTTCAAGGTGGTATGCAAAAAATACGCTAGATGGCGTAAACACGACATGATTTCATTCTCTCGGTGGCTAAATTCAATTGATATATAACTTGTTGTACATTTTTTAAAGAAATTAGTTCACGTTTAATGTTTGACATTATGTAGAACTACTTAAACTTATTAAGTACAACAAAGTCTGGTCCGCTTACAAGCATAATATGGTAATATTTTGAGAAGTTAAGTGTAATAAATTAAAACTGTATTCTTTGGAGTAAACAATTATGATAATAATTTGTTATAGCGCCATCTACTGCATTTTATACGTAAAACGATTTTATCGAACAAACATTGATTAACTCTCAAGGTGGTACGCACAAAATACGCTAGATGGCGCAAACACAACACGATTTCATTTTCTCGCAGGCTACTATTGATATATAATTGTATGTAACTTGTTATGTTATCGGATTTTAAGGATGGCATAATATACATTTATGGATATAGGCATTTATATCCTATTGATATAGACTTATATGTCACTTCTTATATTATGAAATTTTGAGGATACTTAGATTACATAAATAATAATTTTTCCATTTTATGATAGTTTTTTAAGTTTGAACTGTTTTTGTGTATATAAGGTAATATAACATAAAATATTATATAGATGCGTAGATATTAGGTAAGAACTGTAATTTTTTTAAAGAAATTAGTTCACGTTTAATGTTTGACATTATGTAGAACTACTTAAACTTATCAAGTATAACAATGTCTGGTCCGCTTACAAGCATAATATTTTGAGAAGTTAATTGTAATAAATTAAAATTGTATTCTTTGGAGTAAACAAGTAAAATAATAATTTGTTATAGCGCCATCTACTGCATTTTATACGTAAAATGATTTTATCGAAAAAACATTGATTAACTCTCAAGGTAGTACGCATAAAATATGCTAGACGGCATAAACAGGAAACGATTTAATTTAATGTTCTATTTCATTTTCTCGCAGGCTAAATTCTATTGATATATACTTATATATCACTTCTTATATTATGAGATTTTGAGGATACTTACATTACATAAATAATAATTTTTCCATTTTGTGATAGTTTTTTAAGTTTGAACTGTTTTTGTGTATATAAGGTAATATAACATAAAATATTATATAGATGCGTAGATATTAGGTAAGAACTGTAATTTTTTTAAAGAAATTAGTTCACGTTTAATGTTTGACATTATGTAGAACTACTTAAACTTATCAAGTATAACAATGTCTGGTCCGCTTACAAGCATAATATTTTGAGAAGTTAATTGTAATAAATTAAAATTGTATTCTTTGGAGTAAACAAGTAAAATAATAATTTGTTATAGCGCCATCTACTGCATTTTATACGTAAAATGATTTTATCGAAAAAACATTGATTAACTCTCAAGGTAGTACGCATAAAATATGCTAGACGGCATAAACAGGAAACGATTTAATTTAATGTTCTATTTCATTTTCTCGCAGGCTAAATTCTATTGATATATACTTATATATCACTTCTTATATTATGAGATTTTGAGGATACTTACATTACATAAATAATAATTTTTCCATTTTGTGATAGTTTTTTAAGTTTGAACTGTTTTTGTGTATATAAGGTAATATAACATAAAATATTATATAGATGCGTAGATATTAGGTAAGAACTGTAATTTTTTTAAAGAAATTAGTTCACGTTTAATGTTTGACATTATGTAGAACTACTTAAACTTATCAAGTATAACAATGTCTGGTCCGCTTACAAGCATAATATTTTGAGAAGTTAATTGTAATAAATTAAAATTGTATTCTTTGGAGTAAACAAGTAAAATAATAATTTGTTATAGCGCCATCTACTGCATTTTATACGTAAAATGATTTTATCAAAAAAACATTGATTAACTCTCAAGGTAGTACGCATAAAATATGCTAGACGGCATAAACAGGAAACGATTTAATTTAATGTTCTATTTCTTTTTCTCACAGGCTAAATTCTATTGATATATACTTATATATCACTTCTTATATTATGAGATTTTGAGGATACTTAGATTACATAAACAATTATTTTTTTCGTTTTATGTTAGGTTTTTAAGTTTGAACTGTTTTTGTGTATAAAAAGCAATGTAACAAAAATATTATATAGATGCGTAGATATTAAGTAGATACTGTACATTTTTTAAAGAAATTAATTCAAGTTTAGTGTTTGACCTTGTGTAGAACTAATTAAACCTATTAAGTATAACAACGTATCGTCCGATTACAAGCATAATATGGGACTATTTTGCGAAGTTAAGTGTATATATATAGTTTTATATGTGGTAGAGCCATGCTCCAGTTATATTAGTAGTATAGTCGTAGCGCTAATGGGCAGGCTCGACCGAGGAAGGACCATGCTCTCATAAAATACTAGCGTGAAATAGTACAGAATGGACATTGTGTAAAACTAATTAAACCTATTAAGTATAACAATGTCTCGTACGCTTACAAGCATAATATAAGACTATTTTGAGAAGTTAAGTGTAATAAATTAAAACTGTATTCTTTGGTGCATTTTATACGTAAAATGATTTTATCGAACAAACATTGATTAACTTTCAAGGTGGTATGCAAAAAATACGCTAGATGGCGTAAACACGACATGATTTCATTCTCTCGGTGGCTAAATTCAATTGATATATAACTTGTTGTACATTTTTTAAAGAAATTAGTTCACGTTTAATGTTTGACATTATGTAGAACTACTTAAACTTATTAAGTACAACAAAGTCTGGTCCGCTTACAAGCATAATATGGTAATTTTTTGAGAAGTTAAGTGTAATAAATTAAAACTGTATTCTTTGGAGTAAACAATTATGATAATAATTTGTTATAGCGCCATCTACTGCATTTTATACGTAAAACGATTTTATCGAACAAACATTGATTAACTCTCAAGGTGGTACGCACAAAATACGCTAGATGGCGCAAACACAACACGATTTCATTTTCTCGCAGGCTACTATTGATATATAATTGTATGTAACTTGTTATGTTATCGGATTTTAAGAATGGCATAATATACATTTATGGATATAGGCATTTATATCCTATTGATATAGACTTATATGTCACTTCTTATATTATGAGATTTTATGGATACTTAGTTTACATAAATATAATTTTATTAGTTTTATAGTAGTTTTTTAAGTTTGAACTGTTTTTGCGTATAAAAAGTAATGTAACATAAAATATTACTTAGATGCTTAGATATTAGGTAGGTAGGTACTGTAAATTTTTTAAAGAAATTAGTTCAAATTTAGTGTTGGACATTGTGTAGAACTAATTATAGTATAACAATGTCTTGTCCGCTTACAAGCATAGTATGGAAGTATTTTGAGAATTTAAGTGTAATAAATTAAAACTGTACTCTTTGGAGTACACAAGTAAAATAATAATTTGTTATATCGCCGTCTACTGCATTTTATAAGTAAAATGATTTTATTGAACAAACATTGATTAACTTTCAAGGTGGTATGCTAAAAATACGCTAGATGGCGTAAACACGACATGATTTCATTTTCTCGCTGGCTAAATCCAATTGATATATAATTATATATAACTTGTTGTACACTTTTTAAAGAAATTAGTTCACGTTTAATGTTTGACATTATGTAGAACTAATTAAACTTATTAAGTATAACAATGTCTCGTCCACTTACAAGCAAAATACATATACTAATGGGCAGGCTCGACCGAGGAAGGAACACGCTCTCACAGAATACCAGTGTGAAATAGTGTCTTAATGCTGCTGTGTTTTGTATGGTGAGTGTAGAGAACCGAAGACCCTTTTTACTGGAAATGAGGCATTCCATCTTAGTCCTCACGGGTGACAACGCATCTACAATCGAGGATAGATGTAGATGTCTATGGGCTGCAGCAACCACTTACCATCAGGTGGACTGTGTGCTCGTTTACCAATCTATTCAATAAAAAAAATTAAAACTGTATTCTTTGGAGTAAACAGGATACTTAGATTACATAAATAATTATTGAATAAATGAAAAGTTAATATGTTTAAAATATTTTTAATATCTTACAATAGGGTCGATGCGCCGGTAAGCCGGCCGGGTCTAGATTTCGGCCTTTGGCACGAGCTGATGCAGTAAATTTAATTTAATAACAATTTTAATAAATATTATCGTAAGAAATACAGTTTAAGGACGCGTTTGCAAATCAACCAAAATTAGGGTGTTTTTCGGTAGATTTTGTGACAAAACTAAACCAAATCAAATATAAGTAAAAACTACCATGTATAGATTGGTTCTTCATCTGCAAATGTCTGTAACTCTTTTGTTGAAAATAGTAGTTTTTTATATTGTAAAAACGAACTTTCGTTGCCATTTTCTACAAAATTAACGATACCGGCTTGTGTTTCGGTAGATGTTTTGGTCTATTATCAACATATTTAAAAATTTAAAAAATACTATAAGATGACAGACATATTCAATTAAAAAACCCTGGGTTTATTTTTTAACAAAATGTCACAAATAGTCGTAAAAAAAATAAAAACTGATGCACATTTTTTCACATATTTTGGTAATATGGATGAATCATAATGTATTGCAATAAGGGCTATTTTATTGTTGGTGCCTGCTTTGATTTATTGTACAAAGATTTCGATGAAACCACAGTCCGCGCTCGGCCGCCGTCGTGAGTGGACACTGTATCGCCTGTTTGCAGCGGCTCATTCTGAAAAGATCGCTGTACATACACAAAATATTAGAAAAAAACAAATTGGAAACATAAGTACTTGACAAGTGATAAAATTATTATTTTTATACTCACAGTTTTTATTTAGCTAAAAATAAGTAGGATATATAAACTTACCTACTACTGCAACTCGTGGACGAGCGGAACTAGGTGTGCCGAGTTTGGGCTCGTTTTGTTGGTTATGATGAGACCTTACCTCTGGACTTGATGGCATGACCTGAAGGTGTACTTTCGTGACCGCTATTTGAACTTCTTGCAGAGTAAAACTAGGGGTGACGAATTTGGGCTCCGTTTTGTTAGTTATGACGAGTCTATACCTCTGGACTTGATGGAGTGACCTGAAGGTCTAAATCGGTGATTGCAACTGGAACTCCTAGACTGGTAGAACTAGGTGTGCCGAGTTTGGGTTCGTTTTGTTAGTTACGATGAGACCTTACCACCGGACTTGATAGAGTGACCTGAAGGGGTAATTCAGTAACTACTGCTGGAATTTCTGAACGAGTAGAACTAGGTGTGCCGAATTTGGGCTTCGTTTTGTTAGTTATGACGAGTCCATACCTCCGGACTTGATGGAGTGACCTGAAGGTGTAGTTCAGTGATTACAAGTGGAACTCCTAGACTTGTAGAACTAGGTGTGCCGAGTTTGGGTTCGTTTTGTTAGTTACGATGAGACCTTACCACCGGACTTGATTGAGTGACCTGAAGGTGTAATCAGGTGGTTACAAATGGAATTCCTAGACTAGTAGAACTAGGTGTGACGAGTTTGGGTTCGTTTTGTTAGTTACGATGAGACCTTACCACCGGACTTGATAGAGTGACCTGAAGGGGTAATTCAGTAACTACTGCTGGAATTTCTGAACGAGTAGAACTAGGTGTGCCGAATTTGGGCTTCGTTTTGTTAGTTATGACGAGTCCATACCTCCGGACTTGATGGAGTGACCTGAAGGTGTAGTTCAGTGATTACAAGTGGAACTCCTAGACTTGTAGAACTAGGTATGCCGAGTTTGGGTTCGTTTTGTTAGTTACGATGAGACCTTACCACCGGACTTGATTGAGTGACCTGAAGGTGTAATCAGGTGGTTACAAATGGAATTCCTAGACTAGTAGAACTAGGTGTGACGAGTTTGGTTTCGTTTTGTTAGTTACGATAAGACCTTACCACCGGACTTGATGGAGTGAAATTCGGCACACCTAGTTCTACTGGTTCAGAAATTCCAGCAGTAGTTACTGAATTACCCCTTCAGGTCACTCCATCAAGTCTGGTGGTAAGGTCTCATCATAACTAACAAAACGAACCCAAACTCGGCACACCTAGTCCTACAAGTCTAGAAGTTCCACTTGTAATCACCGAACTATACCTTCAGGTCACTCCATCATGTCCGGTGGTAAGGTCTCATCATAACCTACAAAACGAACCCAAACTCGGCACACCTAGTTCCACCAGTCTAGGAGTTCCAGTTGCAATCACCGATTTACACCTTCAGGTCACTCCATCAAGTCCGGAGGTATGGACTCGTCATAACTAACAAAACGGAGCCCAAATTCGGCACATCTAGTTCTACTCGTTCAGAAATTCCAGCAGTAGTTACTGAATTACCCCTTCAGGTCACTCCATCAAGTCTGGTGGTAAGGTCTCATCATAACTAACAAAACGAACCCAAACTCGGCACACCTAGTTCTACTAGTCTAGGAGTTCCACTTGTAATCACCGAATTACACCTTCAGGTCACTCCATCAAGTCCGGTGGTAAGGTCTCATCATAACCAATAAAACGAACCCAAACTCGGCACACCTAGTTCCACTAGTCTAGGAGTTCCTATTGTTGTAATCACCAAATTACACCTTCAGGTCACTCCATCAAGTCCGCAGGTAGGTAAGGTCTTATTATAACTGACAAAACCAGTTCAAAGTCCAGAGCTAACATCTCACTACCAGTAGAGGGCTTCCAGTGCCAAGCAGTCTTTGGAGCAGGTATTCATATTTCGTATCGAAGTATATTTCTGAGGTAGGTATAAGAAATGAAAAACAAATTCAATCTTTCAAATTATCAAAATAATTTCATTTGACTACGATTCCCACAGCCAACCGTGCGTACACTAGTGTGTGTGTGACTTTTGTCAATGTAGTAGTGCGATTCTATACCTATCCATTTTGTAAACGCGTCCTTAATGCATTTGTAAATAGTTTCACTATATCTGGTAGCATTAATTAATCAGGTAAACACAACACGCGATTTATAATAAATAGTTTAGTTTGACGCCGACACTGAAGCTATCAAAACGGGTAAGATCGAGCAAAAAAAATAGTGGCGAGCGTTCCATTCAAAAGTAAGTTTCGTGCTGTATTTTATATAATTACTTAATATTGTGCTTATATTTCACTGTATAAATAACCTAATATAGTTATTTGACACTGATTATTATAATAATTTATTGATAAAGTTAATAAATTAAGTGGCCGAAAAGTGACACATAAAATTGTCCCATTATTTGGTTGTCGGCCATGCGGCCGAAAAGTAGCCTGAGTTTAGCCTAAATACTTTGTCTCTTTCGTTTATTTGGTTACGTACTTTAACTCATCTTTCTTACTTATATTGAATCGTAGCGTGCGTAGACACTAACTTTCAGTTTTCGGCCACGAAGTACTGCAATTTGAACAGTTAGTAATGAAACAAAATACCCATTTCAGTCGTGGCCGAAAACTGGATTGACTCTAAAATGTATACAATTTAGTTTTCGGCCAACTTAAAATTGTATGAAGGAATACGGCGGCGGAAAATGGAATGCTGTCTTAGTTTACGTTTACGGCCATTTCATCTTACCATATCAAATATTTTATTCACATTGCGTTTTAGGAAGAAGATTCAATAAGAATTTTTTTTCTTCAGATGGCTCCTCTTGGTTAGAGATGAGAATGGTTAGATATGGTAACAGATTTTGTTAAACTAAAATACTTATGAGGAAGTAAAAAATACTCGTAAATGAGAATATTTGATTGCTATATTTAAAAGATTTTATTATTAGATTATTATTAAAAGATAAATAATTAATCATGGTTATTATTTTATATCAAAAACACACCCAAAAAATAAATAACGTCACGGTTAAAAAATCGCAATCACCGATTGAGAAAACTAAATACACCGATTTCCCAAACCGTTTTGCCATTTTCTGATTTTACAAAAACACTTTTAAGTTTATAGTACCTCTTCTAATACAGTGGCAGAAAACTAAAATTCTTGTAGGCCGAAATCTAAAATTTGGGGCCGAAAACTAGCGTTTTGAATATTTTTCACATCAAAATTTATTATAAAAAATAGATTTCTTTTGTAGCATCAATGAGTTATCAAAATGAAAACTACATTATATAAGCTATAAATTAACATTAACAACACTAGGTCAACATAATCGCTATTATTTTTTATAGTACCTTAAAGTTGACAACTCCACTAAAAGGCCGAAAACCAGCGCAACGACCCTACATGTAGGTTATTCAGGAATTTTTATCATTGAGTTAGCAGCTAGTGTACACGCATACGTCTAGTCGCACGCACACAGACACCGTGCTGAAGTCTGCCGAGTGCCGAAGTCTGCCGAACTGAAACGACGTTAGACGATGCACGGCCTTCAAGCCACACCTCCGTGCCCGTCGGAGTGGGGAGCGTGAGGTTTTTTTGTTACGGAATGAATTTCTGGATTCGGTCCCCGCGCTCAAGGCCCGCGATAATATAAGACGGTTGGGGCAAATATCAGTGTAATAGAAAATTCAGGAAACGCTCGTGTTCTACATCGAGCACGTGCACCACGCTCGGAAGCATTAAGTTAGTAATGTTCGTTTGTGAGCAACTCTTTATTTGTTCATGGAGAACTTCTTTATTTGTTCATGCTATCGCAGCCAACATCACGTGCGAAAGGGATAGACGCTGTGATGAGCAGTAAGAAGCTAGTGCGCACACACCTGCACACTCCTGAGTGACGCAAAGCGACGGCGTCATCGCGTACCTACATATTGCGATTTTTTTGAATGACAACATAAACTCAAACCACAATTGGAAGTTCCGTGGCGCAGTGGCTGCGCTGGGGTCGCGGGTTCGAATCCCGCACGGAACAAATATTTGTATCGTCTACAAATAGCTGTACCGTGTCTGAATGTTTGTTCTTGTGCAATTTATGTTTGTAAACTGCCTCCACAATACAGGAGAAAATCCTACTGTGGGGGTAACGTATTTTAAAAAGAGAAAAGAGAGAGAAAACACATTGGTGTTATTATTATGAACCAAATTTAGTTATTATTATGAAAGTTCTTACGTGAATTTAAGTAGATGTTGTTATTATATAATAATTTCATTAATTTGTTTTTACCTACTTTTTAACCGAGTTCGAAAAAAAGGAGGCGGTTCTCAATTCGTTGTTTTGTGTTATGAATGTTCTGTTCCCCGATTTCTCGAAGATGCCTGAACCGATTTGGAAAATTATTTTTTGGTTTGAAAGAATATACTTTTCTGAAGATCCCATGGTAATCGACAATGGTCAGATAAGGATCTGATGATGGGATCTTGGAGAAATCGAGGGAACTCTTCAATAAATGACAGCAAATCAACCGCGATTGCTGCTATCGCGTATTTATGCATTCTTTACGCAACTACACAGTATAATATCACGCCTGTACCCACTATAGGGACATAACTCTCAACTAAAAAAAGTTACATTAAAAAAAAATTTAAAAAATATAACCGACTTCTAAAACAGAAAAAAGTGTAAAATAATTATTATTTTTTATTTTTTTGTATTTTATTGTAGGTTATGCAAAAAATACTGTAGGTATTATGTATTCTAAATAGGTATTTACTTACCATAGCTAGTTAGCTATAATAGCCCACAGGCAACTCCCCGAAGTATACGCTAGCCAGTGTCAGGATAACTATTTTTTCGACAGCGACTAATGTGAGTGAGGCTTTTATGTAGGTTAATTAAATAAATAAACATGTTAGTTTGTAAATTTTTTATTGATTTTTTGTGTTCAATAGCGTTTTGCTATATTCTCTTAGTATTTAGAAAGTTATCAACAATAGGAATTGTGTCGCTGCAGGGACAAGCACAAACGTCTATCAAAATAGTAACGTACCTAAACGGAATACCAATAGCACAGACTTCGTTACAGAAATCCCAAGAACACGTCCAGACAAGGTAAGTAATTAGAAGAAAACTACATCTTAGAGATCGACTGTAAATCAATTTCACAGTACAGACACAATTAGCGAAATATAAATAAAATTTTGAATTATTTTATGATAGTAAATAACGCTAGTTGAAAACTAAACACTGTATGGGAATGACATCACTGAGCAAGTCAGGTGGTACCAGTCCAAACAAATAAAAGGCGCGATTGTAGAAAGAGATTCGTTACGAAACGTTTGTAGGCTATAATTCATAAAAGATAGCTTGATCTCTGCGACAGCTGTCAGTTAAAATCACGCCTATGAAGTCCTGAATTTCTTAATAGTACAGACAGTACCTGTCAATGCCATACTTTATGGGCATGCCGACCTAATTAGTGCATTTATTTTTACTATTTGCTGTTATAGTGTCAACAGAAATACACCTTCTGTAAAAATTACAACCATCTACCTATTACGGATCATGAGATGCAGCCCGCTGACAGACAGACACAGGGACAGCGGAAGCTTCGTAATAGGGCTCTGCTGGTTACCCTTCGGGTACGGAATCCTAAAAAGTACTTAGTTGTCCACTCACATCTGTATGGTTCTTTCTTGAAAGGACCATTAGCCACCTGCCTGGTTCTCGTATGAGATGACCAATGTAATACCTGGACTGACCCTCTGAGTTTGTTTCGGTAGATCGGGTGCTTCTTCTCGGTTTCACCTTTTTGTTGTGTGTTTTTTAAATAAACAACTTACAAAAAATTTTATTTATCACTGACTGCCCTTCTTAGATTCTTATATACTTACATAAATTACATTAGGTATATTAGGATATGAGATTCCTATACGTAAGCACGATTGTCGAAAATATAAAAATTACCTACTCTAATTAAATTTATAGATAATGAGATGTTTTCGTTAGTTGGCAAATTAAAGTATTGAAGTACCTAATGTACTACCTGTATCGAAAGTTCATTATTATGTACGTACCTGTTTTCAATTTTAAATACATGTGCTTCAACAAACTTATGGGTACATTTTACCAGCTATATTTATCCCGGCTTCAGCAAGTGGACACGAACAAAAGGAAGTAATTTTTCTAAATAAAGATGTAGATATGTAGGTATTACAACCGTAAAAAGATAGCAGCGGCTAACCTAGTGAGCAAGTTTGGGTGCGCGCTGCGCCCCCCCCCCCTCCATCCGTCCCACTGATCGGGGAAACAATTGTAGCGAGAGGCAAGATGATTTACAACAAAAAAGGAGCGCGCGAAATTTTATAAACAGACCTTTGGGAGTCTGGATGTCATGAAAAATCTATTGAATGTATCCGTTCAAAATAAAATTATTTGCATTTTTGAACAACTAATCTATTCTTGTATGATAACTGTTTTGCAATTTTCGTTCTTCTTATGGTATTTATTTCCGCCCAAAGATATGTTAAAAATAGTGTTGAAATTCGGAATTTTCGACGCTTATAACTTTTAAACATAATCTTTTTTTACTTTTTTGTTTCCATACAGGGCTAGATAATGATGAGACAAAATTGAAATGATTTTTTATTTTGTACGTATACCATCAAACAGTGGAGTAATCGCCAGACTACATTTGTATGGAAGAACGAGTGACTAGTGTACCCTTAAGCAAAATTATCCAAGACCTATGTTCTGCAGTGGACCTGTATCATTGATTTATACATTACACTAGATTAGTGATTACCGCGCCAAAGCGATGCCACTGGCACAATCATGGCCGCAGCCATATGCCTAGCTATTGTTACTTCAGTATTCAATGTGACACCGACAGAGTTGAGCCGAACGATCCGCGACAAAAAATGGGTAAATCCGTAGTAAAAGAATGCGATTCAGGGTCGCAAAAACATAATAAATCAAGCGAAATCACTTCCCACACATAAGCTTTGGTTCATGTTTTCAAATAAACGTAAAAACCGAAAATAATTAAATAAAATCATCGAATATTACGATTTAGGTTAAATGTTGCCACTTTTCCGCCTTTGTGAGTATCCCACATTAACGGGAGACTATATAATTAATGGAGTAAGTTAATTTGTTACATCTGATTTTAAATATTTTGAAAATTATAATAAAAACTACGTTTTAACTTTCATAAAAAATAATTAATTACTCTTTTTTTTTATTCATGAATAATCTTTTAAATATATTGTATTACCTATTTTATATAGTTTGATTTTTAGTACAATAAAAATACTTATAAAATATATGTTTTATGTCATCAGTTATGCTAACTTCTATTCACCTGATAACAAAATATACTTTTTTTAAATAACATTTAACTGCAGTTTAAAAAAAACTCCTTTATATTGCGTATTTTGGGTTAAATTTCATATAGTAAGCCACACCAACCCGCCATTTCATGTTTGGTGTGTCTATCTTTATCTAATCTTAGCGACGGTATTGTATTCGCAACTTGTGTAAGTGAGGCAGATATATGTTTATTCAAAATGTATAGTAATTTCAGAGCTACGTCGTCGCGGTTGGATAGTGGTTATACTTTTTCGACCTGCGGTAATGTGGTTTGCTCCTCTAGTTTTGTATAACTCAATGACCTGTGTATACTGTAATGGATGGAATGTACCGAATATTCCCACTAGCATTATAAAGTTTGTGATTTAAACGTATTGTTTTTAGGTTTTTTTCTTTGTTTTTCATTTTTTTAAATAATGTTACCACACGAGGATTTTGTCCTGTATTGTGGAGGCAGTTTACATACATGAATTGCACAAGGACACCCGGACTCGGAACAATTATTTGTAGCCCATACTAATACTTGTTCCGTGCGGGATTCAAACCTCAGCACAGCACCTCATTGATAGTAGGCTTCTGCGCCACGGAAACGTCAAAAGTTTTCTTAAGCTCTGATTGTTACGTATGATAAATTGTTGGTAGTAGAACTTTGCGTTTCTACTGCAGCACGAGTGGGTCAACTCGACCGTAGAAGTTCAACGTTTACATTTGAATCCAACGCAGTATTTAGCTTGGGTTAAGGGCTGAAATTAAATTGTTACGTTAATTCTTGTGTTAGTCTGCATATTTGCAAACTCCAAAGTTTCGTAAATTATTATTTCCAGTTTACATTGTACACATTGTTTGTGTTTTGTAACTAGGGTTGCCACAGCACCATATAGTAGAATAAAATAATATATTATATTAGAATATGTATAACAGCTATCCTGTTATCGTATTTTTAGACACTATAGATCATAAATTTTTTATTAAACGTCATTATTATGGTTCATTTACTATTGATTCAGAAAATACTTCTGTGGTGAAAAGAATTAACAAGAATCCATGTAGGACGTTCTTTAAAAAATAGTTTTACAATCATGTATTATGTTATACAATTACCAAAACCTCATAATATTAGAAATAGTCTGGTAATCACCTCATTTCGAAGGGTTATTATCATCCATAAAATCCTTAATATCATAATTTTATATATTTTCTGGGTTTTTGTGAATAACTGACCTGGATTAATGTATTTAAAGAACGAATAACACTTATCACATTAAATTTTCGTTAATGTATTGAGAGCCCAAAATGTGTATGTTATTTTCTTAAATTTTATTTTTCCTTACTTTAAATATTTATGTAGTATTTTTATATAAAAATTATTGCCAACCCTTGTTATAATAGGCATAATAGGGGACTTGGTAAAGAAAATTAATTATAAGTTATCCAAAATAAATTAATACTTCCAATAAGAAATTCTTGTTCGACACTTCAAGTAAACTTTATAATTTAATTAATACTAATTGAAGAAAAGGGCTTACCGGTCCTCAGTCAGTGTAAATTTTACAGTACGGGAGCAAACCTGGTTCGTTCAAGGCAGCACAAATGAAGTTGTTAGTTGCAGTTTTAAGTTCTGATTTACCACTTGCTTTTTACTAATTACATTACGGTATAAAAGAATCACAATTCATCTTTTTTGGTTTGTTTTGTGACACAAAATTAAAAGAATTTTCGAAAGTTCTTGTGGCCTCCAACAGTTGACAGTATGCTGGACCGTAACGTCAGGGATGTGTGACATTTAATAATGCAATAGAAATCCCCAAACTTAGCGATTACCGCAAATCTGATAGAGACCTATTTCTATCGTTGGACTGTTTTTATACAAACAAGGATGACAAAGCTTGACTACACTAGACTAGCACTGCCGACTGAACGACCACGTAGAATGGCGACAACGTATGCTCCCTGTTTCTGCAGACGACTCGAAGTGTCTATTAAAGAACTAGAAGCTCAGTTACACTACCACGTTGCGTTGGTGGTGCATCGTCTACTTTGAGCGGCCACTCCATCCACAATCTATCTTTCTTTACGAGAAGGGTGACAATCGACCACATAGTCCACCTGATTGATGGTAAGTAGTTGCTGTGGCCTATATACTTAAACATTTATTCACGATTACGAATCAAGTGTGTTCAAAAATAAATGTGGATATTATCACCCGCGAGGATTAATATGAAATATCTCGTTTCCAGTCAAAAAGGGTCTCCAGTTCTCTAAACTCACCATATGAAACACAGCATCATTATGCTGTTTTTTACACTGGTATTCTGTGAGAGCGTAGTCCTTCCGCGGTCGAGCCGCCCCATTTATGCTACATTTATACCTCTAATATATCTACAGGAAGGTTCTACCACTTAAAATATTCAGCTACTGAAATCTATAATTAAATATCTACTGAGCAGACCATGAAGACAGATCAAGTATATGAATCAAAATACAAATGCATTATTACCGTGAGAACCAACATGGCACGTCTCGATACTAGTAAAACTATCTCTCCACATATGAAGCACAGCAGAATTACGACAGTATTTGGCCATTAATGTGAGATGGTGGTGTCTCTAGTCGATTAGTTGACACCTCGTAATTGTTCCGAGTCCGGGTGTCCTTGTGCAATTTATGTATGTAAACTGCCTCCACAATACAGGAAAAAATCCTCGTGTGGTAACATTATTTAAAAAAATGAAAAACAAAGAAAAAACTTAAACAATACGTTTAAATCACAAAGTTTATAATGCTAGTGGGAATATTCAGTCTATTCCATCCATTACAGTATACACAGGTCATTGAGTTATACAAAACTAGAGGAGCAAACCACATTACCGCAGGTCGAAAAAGTATAACCACTATCCAACCGCGACGACGTAGCTCTGAAATTACTATACATTTTGAATAAACATATATCTGCCTCACTTACACAAGTTGCGAAAACAATACCGTCGCTAAGATTAGATAAAGATAGACACACCAAACATGAAATGGCGGGTTGGTGTGGCTCACTATATGAAATTTAACCCAAAATACGCAATATAAAGGAGATTTTTTAAACTGCAGTTAACTGTTGTTATTTAAAAAAAGTATATTTTGTTATCAGGTGAATAGAAGTTAGCATAACTGATGACATAAAACATATATTTTATAAGTATTTTATTGTACTAAAAATCAAACAATAAAAAATAGGTAAATACAATATATTTAAAAGATTATTCATGAATAAACTAAAAAAAATAATTAATTATTTTTTATGAAAGTTAAAACGTAGTTTTTATTATAATTTCCAAAATATTTAAAATCAGATGTAACAAATTAACTTACTCCATTAATTATATAGTCTCCCGTTAATGTGGGATACTCACAAAGGCGGAAAAGGGGCAACATTTAACCTAAATCGTAATATTCAATGATTTTATTTAATTATTTTCGGTTTTTACGTTTATTTGAAAACATGAACCAAAACTTATGTGTGGGAAGTGATTCCGCTTGATTTATTATGTTTTTGCGACCCTGAATCGCATTCTTTTACTACGGATTTACCCATTTTTTGTCGCGGATCGTTCAGCTCGACTTTGTCGGCGTCACATTGAATACTGAAGTAACGATAGCTAGGCATATGGCTGTGGCCATGCTTGTGCCACTGGCATCGCTACGGCGCGGTAATCACTAATCTAGTGTAATGTATAAATCAATGATACAGGTCCACTGCAGAACATAGGTCTTGGATAATTTTGCTTAAGGGTACACTAGTCACTCGTTCTTCCATACATACGTAGTCTGGCGATTACTCCACTGTTTGATGGTGTACGTACAAAATAAAAAATGATTTCAATTTGTCTCATCATTTTCTAGCCTTTTGTGGAAACAAAAAAGTAAAAAAAGATTACGTTTAAAAGTTATAAGCGTCGAAAATTCCGAATTTCAACACTATTTTTAACACATCTTTAAGCGGAAATAAATACCATAAGAAGAACGAAAATTGCAAAACAGTTATCATACAAGAATAGATTAGTTGTTCAAAAATGCAAATAATTTTATTTTGAACGGATACATTCAATAGATTTTTCATGACATCCAGACTCCCAAAGGTCTGTTTATAAAATTTCGTGCGCTCCTTTTTGTTGTAAATCATCTTGCCTTTCGCTACAAATTGTTTCCCCGATCAGTGGGACGGATGGAGGGGGGGGGGGGCGCAGCGCGCACCCAAACTTGCTTACTAGGTTAGCCGCTGCTATCTTTTTACGATTTTAATACCTACATATCTACATCTTTATTTAGAAAAATTACTTCCTTTTGTTCGTGTCCACTTGCTGAAGCCGGGATAAATATAGCTGGTAAAATGTACCCATAAGTACATTTTACCATTAATTTGCCAACTAACGAAAACGTCTCATTGATAAACACGATTGTAGAAAATCTTAAAATTATCTATAAATTTAATTAGAATAGGTAATTTTTAGATTTTTGACAATCGTGCTTACGTATAGGAATCTCATATCCTAATATACCTAATGTAATTTATGTAAGTACATAAGAATCTAAGAAGGGCAGTCAATGATAAATAAAATTTGTTTTGTAAGTTGTTTTTTTAAAAAACACACAACAAAAACATGGAACTGAGAAGAAGCACCCGATCTACCGAAACAAACTCAGAGGGTCAGTCCAGGTATTACATTGGTCATTTCATACGAGAACCAGACAGGTGGCTAATGGTCCTTTCAAGAAAGAACCATACAGATGTGAGTGGACAACTAAGTACTTTTTAGGATTCCGTACCCGAAGGGTAACCAACAGAGCCCTATTACGAAGCTTCCGCTGTCCCTGTGTCTGTCTGTCAGCGGGCTGCATCTCATGATACGTAATAGGTAGATGGTTGTAATTTTCACAGAAGATGTATTTCTGTTGACGCTATAACAGCAAATAGTAAAAATAAATTTGAAATTAACGGGTTTTCTACTATAAAAAGAAACGTGTATTTTTGGCTTTTTTTGATCGATAGTAATGAAATTAAAAAAATTACACAAGGGTTAAATAATACAAATTCAGTGGGTTATGATGGAATCTCCACAAAAATTTTAAAGTCTTGTGCTGATTTGGTATCTTCAGTTCTTTCTTATATTATTAATATATCGTTTGAATATGGAATCTTTCCAAACAAACTTAAAATTTCTGTGACAAACTAATTCATAAAGCGGGCAGCGGAGAATATTTTAACATGAATCTAGGCATTTTATCAAAATCTTTAAGGTCTTCGAGTGGCAACATCGTACCGGTAAACGAAGTGTGGAGCGGCCCTCAGCTAGATGAAATGAAAATCTGGTAAGATCTGCAGAAAATCAATGGATACAGATAGCTAAGGAACGCGCTTTGTTTAGTTACTTGGAGGGGGGGGATCTTCTTCAACAGTGGACTTGCGAAGGATTGTAATGATGATGATGATGATGCTGATGATTTTATTGGTTTCGGCGGGGATTGAAGCCAAAATGTTTGCTCCATATGAAATGTATAACGAGTGCTTGGACCCTACTTAAAACTTTGTAGGGTAGTGGTAAACGTAGTTATATATTAAACGCTCGCTTCAAGCACCAAAGAAGAGGCTCTTGTCCGTATGACAGGGCAGTGTACTCGGAAACTGCATCAATTAAAAGTTATGGAAACTATGAGAGCTCTTCTTAACGGCCCTTAGCATTTGCTTTCTGAAAGTTATTATATATATATTGACTCTCCCCGCCGGCACCAATGAAATTGTTAATGCAATTTTAAGTGATGATTTACCACGTGCTCGGCGGTGAAGGAAAACATCTTGAGGAAACCTGCATGTCTGAGGAATAAGAAAAAAAAATATTTCGAATACATGTGAAGTTCACCAGCATGCATTGGCGTAGCGCGACGGACACTTCCTTGCCCTAAAATCCTCTCAGAAATGAGGGGAAGACCTGTGCCCAACAGTGGGACGTATATAGGCTGTAACTTTAACTATATATATTTCACTTTCTTAACTCCAAATGATAAACTATAAATACATTCTACCACTATGATAAATGGTAATAATTATTTCTAAGACGTTTGGGTGAATATAGCCACAGAAGTATATACAGTAATATCATGACTACGACATTCGCGACTAGAGCGTAAAACAGTTATTGAGTTTTTAAACGCCTTCAAAAAAGTAGGTTTTCAATAGGTCTGTATATTTTTTATACGTTAAAGCATAACTTCTTTGTTTATGAATCGATTGCAATAATTGTTTTTTTATTAATCCACTTCTTAGAATAAAAATCATGGGATATAATGTTTTTAGTGAATTTATTTAAACGACATTCTAGTTTTAGCTTCGGATTACATTCTTTAGTACACTAGAAAGGGGTTCACTATGAACTTTATATAAAATATGATTAAATGTTGCAATGTGGTGCTTATGCACAACATAATAGCTTCTGAAGTAGGGCCTTTAATTCTGCGATACAATAAACCTTAGTATTTCTTAGCTTCAGAAGCTAAGATGTGGAAGTAATTTTATTCTATGTTTTTTTAATTGTTTTAAATTTAAAATTTAAAATTCATATTATGTCAAAATCGTTATTGTTGTTGTTATCCGCATCGACGGCTCTTTTTATTACCTTAGAGGTCAGTGACAATGGTGTTGATTTTAATTCTTTATTGAGAAAGACGTTAGCTGAGAATGACTACATGCTGCAGCGACTACTGACCGTTAAGTGGATTGTGTGCACATTTATCATCCTCAACTGTCCTCCAAACTAACCTTCAAAATGAATTGCTGTACATGGGCCTCTCTCACAGATTGCCTCATAGGGATATGTGTTAAGTTGTTACACTTGGCAGGCGGGTTTTACCGCAGCATCCATTATTATTTTGAGATAACTACAGCAAGATGTTGCTGCCATTTCCTGTTTCAGTTGTTGTTGTATCAGTTATTATCTTTATTTCTTTAAAAAAATTGATTTGAATAGTTCACGCATGCAGAATGATTTTTTTATTTTTATTTTATTATAAGATAAAGAAAGATTTCATTCAATACGCAGTATTCAAGGAAATATAAAATAGCGATATGCTGTGTGATATAAATTGATATAAAAAAATCACAGTGACAGATACACGGTTTCAGCATTAACAATTTGATTTATATTAGCCTGACATGTACACCAACGAAATATTCCTTAACCTTAATCACAAATTTATTGGTTATATATTCCCATATAACGTAAATATTTCATATACATTTTTAAATACTCATTTATATTTATAATTTTCGACGTTGTGGAGCCATGCTGCTGCAGCTGTATTATGGTTGTAGCACGAATGGATAGGCTCGACCGGTGGATGACCACACTCTCACAGAATACCAGCAGGCCTCTATCACTCTTGCTACGTACGTGAAATAATTACCTGAAATCGCGACACGCCCGGGCAAAATAACGCAGTCAGGGCTAGCGCGTTGGAGGCAATTGAATGTTAAATATTTTTAACGCTGTTTACGTATAAAACTTTTTGTAAATATTTTTAAAATAGTTTTTGTTTAGTGTTTAGTATATTTAATTATAGGATAAAAAGTTTTAATGTAATTTAAGAACTACGTATTATGTATATTACCAATTATTTAATAAATTTTAATATGGCAAAATGTCGTTCCTACTATAATTGTTGCGTGGATAGACGCTAAACGACCAACAAAATATTTCAGATATATCATTATTTATTACCGAAGGATTTTAGTAGGAAGTTATGAAACTTTGTTGTGTGTCTGTGTTTATTTAATTGTAATTGTTAGATAGGTACTTATAGCAAAAAAAAAACAATTAAGTAATAGTAAAAAAAGTAAAGTAAAGTTATAGCCTAAATACGTCCTACTGCTAGACACAGGCCTCCCCTCATTTCTTAGAGGGTTTTTAGGGTATGAAATTGTCCGCTGCGCAGCCCCAATACGTGTTGGCGAACTTCACATGTCTTCGAAATATTTTTTTCTTATTCCTCAGACATGCAGGTTTCCTAACGATGTTTTCCTTCACCGCCGAGCACGTCGCAAATCAGCACTTAAAATTGCAATTAACAATTTCTTTGGTGCCGGCGGTGATTGAACCCGGGTTACTCGCGTTCTTTTATATTTACAGCGTGCGTTAACCATCTGAGCTACTACGCGCGTGCGAATTAAGTAATAATTTAATTAATATCTACGAACTTTATTACAAAATTTAGTGGAAATTTACTTCACTATCCAAGTATCTACTTACGTACATATACTTGACTTTTGTATTAAAATATTTTAAGCTAAAATAACACAAAACAATGAAATCAAAACTTTTTTTACCAACAAAATTTTGAACTAAGTAGAATACGATTACATTTCTGTTTTCAAGTTTATTTCTTGTTTACACTATCTACCTTTTCCTTCCGAGCCAAGCGTCGCGATTCCCGACGAATGGCCTTTCAAGTTGTACGCGTTAGGCATCGCAGAACTCACGTAGGTGCGAAAATATGGTCTGTCGATCATATTCAGAATAGGTATTTCACCTAAGTAACCTAATTAATATTTCGCAATGTATTTTGTTACTCTTTATAAACATCCCTCCATAACAACGGAAAGTCCACCGTAACGTAGGAAGAGAAAAATGTGCAAAGTAATACGGACACTCTCGCGCGGCGATAAAGTTTTATTTAGCTTGCGAGCGCGATTTATCTAATTAATAATAATTATGTAGGCTACTAAACGTCGGCAAGCAGTCAACATTAAAAGAGTGAAACTTCTGTACGTAGTACTATTATTTATTCTGTGCTACCAGCATAAATTAGTTAGTTGTTTCGTATGATGAGTGTAGAGAACTGGAGCCTCGTTATACTGGAAACGAGGCACGCCATCTTAGTCCTCAAGGATGTCATCGCATCTGTATTTGGATTTTTAATTGTGGATAAATGTAGATGTCTATGGGCCACAACTTTATTCTATAAAAAAAGGCGGATTGTTGGCATACAATTAAATATACGGTGTTCGTTAGACCCTGAATAACACGGCGCAGTGCTAAATTATATAACGCTAGGCTCAATGATATACACATGTAATAATTTAAGATTATAATGATATCATTATCATAATCACAAACACTCACGTCTGACACAGGGAGTTAGGCAGAGACTACGGAATTCCATTGGGTATCATTCTGAAACATCACTCTTGCCTCCTTTAGATCCATATAGCTACACATACATGCTCGTCGGTTAAGACTACTACGTACGGTTAATATATCGCCAATTTGGTCGATAAATTTTCATCTAGGGCGCCCTTTGTCGACTTTGCTGCTTAATTCTGCTTCATAGATTTGCTTTGTTGCTCTTTCTTTGATCATCCTGGATAGGTTAGCGAATTCTGCTTGAATAAATGGTGTAGAGTATTATATTGATCCTTGCTACTCAGAAATATTACCAAAATTAAAAAATTCATGTTATAATAAATGGAAAGAATTTTTCAATGAACATTCTAAAACGAAATGTATTTGGTATAAAACGATACAGAGTGAACCGCCTCGAATACCTTGGTTTATATATACAAAATTAAACAGAAATACTATTAAATTAATATTTAGATTAAGAGCAGGTCACATTCCATCAAAAAAATTTTCTTTCTTGATGAAAAGAGCTGATTCACCTAACTGTGAAATTTGTGGAGTAATTGAAGACATACATCATTTTTTAATGGAATGTGAGCGCAACCGAGGGGCAAGGGAATTATTTGTAAGAACATATAATATAAATGTGTACAATATAGGTGTTGCTCAGGGCATCCTACATGCCCCCACCTCAGATATTGCATTAAGTATGTGCAGATTAATAACATATGTATAGATTTTAAGTTAGCTTTAATGGGATTGACATGTTAACGAACAAAAATCCCTAAATAAAACCAGAATAAAAAAATCATCCTTAACCCACAATCTATCCCATATTTTACTGTCATTCAGATTCAGTCCTAACATACTCCTTAATGACCGCATTTTATATACACATATTTTATCTTAAAAGTAAAAATTACAGAGTTAATGTATTATTTAAATATAATATAACCCTTCATGCTACGGTAAAATTTACATCATAATAAGAAATTAGTGCTACATTTTCGTAATATCTCACTAATTTTCCTGCCCTGTACCGGGAAACCCGTAGTCGTTTTCAGGTAATGTCTGTAATGGCTGACGTTAATATTCCGTCCCGAGCCGAATGTCTAATCTCTACCAAGCGCCCTTCCGGACTATTCCCGGACCATTTATGTTTGTAACGAGGTACTGGTGTAATTATATCCTTCTACATTTGAATCTTTTGATGTCTTTCAAAATTCATTCAAGGATGTAATGACAAAGCGCCCCGAGATGTCGTTACTTAGCAACGTAAGATAGACAAAAAATATTTTCCCTTTAGAATAATTTTATTTATTTATTTCTGATTTTAATAAGTCTGTGAAGTGTATGTCAAAACAAATAAGCTTTTGTTTTGTAATTGGTGGATATGTTAGATATCTGTGTTTTATTTATTAACTAATCTTAAGGCGACACCACGAAAAAATGCACCTCCTTTCATCGAGTAGTATAGGACTATGACACCACTAACGAAAGTGAAATTTTGATATAGGTAAGTTCATGTCTTTGTCTTGAATTTGCTTGTTCAAAAACACGATTGTACAATTTTGACTCGATTATAATTATTTACGAAAACACCTCTAAAAAATCACTTTAGTTGAAATTACAACGAAATAACTTAGTCTATATTATTGGTAATAACTCAAATATATTCATAACATCAATATTCGTAATTTACCTGATAATTATTTTGATTACTTAAATCAATAATTAAAAAAAATATTTTAAGATTCTGACAATTTCTAAGCGGTCTTAATCCTCGCGGGCGCTACGCAATTTTAGACCTTATGACTGCGTTTTTTTTAAATTTTTATAGAAATTATGTATTCACTCGGAACAGTACGGCGATAGCCCGGAGCCACTTTTTCGATGTGTCGTCTTAATCCAACGAATTACGATAGAATTTCGATTCTTGGGCGACACCTAATAATTATAATTGTTACATCTTTCTTAATAAAAAGTTAAAACCGAGCTCAATTTAAAAAAAAAAAAACACCTAATAGCTCATGCAGTGGTAGCTTAGATGATTTGAGCTCGCTGTTAATTTAACAGTAGGTACGCGAGAAACCCGGGTTCTATCCCCGCCGGTACCAATGAAATTGTTAAATGCAATTTAAAGTGCTGATTTACCATGTGTTCGGCGATGAAGGAAAAAATCATGAGGAAACTTGCATGTCAGAGAAATAAGAAAAAATAAATATTTCGAAAGCGTTTGAAGTTCGTCAACGTGCATTGGGGTAGCGCGGCAGACACTTCCTTGCCCTAAAACTCTCTCAGAAATGACATGAGGTCTGTACCCAGCAGTGGGACTTATATGGACTGTAACTAATAGCTTATCAAATCAGATACAATTTGTCAAAAACTTACAAGAAAATTTTCAATTTCAGAAGTGATTCGTGTCTTCGTCTGCAAGTGCAACTGCACTGCGGGTCTCGGGCCATGGGGTATACCCCATTGCCCGGAATCTCCTTACGGCCACTACTGTGGGCCGGTCTTGCGAGCCGTTAGAAGTGATTAGTTCGAAATTATTATTTAATACAATCGGGCGTTACTATGCGGGAATCCACTATATTAAAGTTGAGAAAAATTTATTTGCTTAGATCCGTCAAATAAAAGAAAACTATGTGTCAACATTTAGACAAATAATATCAAACATTTTCTTACAATTGTGACACTTTAATTTAGATTTGTTTATTGCGTTTACCACAGCAATTTTCCTTGGCTGTGTAGTTCATTTTTGTAGTCTAATACTTAAGCTGTAATTAAACTTCCAGAGTCCTCTATTAATGAAAAGTTAAATATTAAAAAAATATAAAGTTACATAATATATTTCCAGAGCCCTCTATTAGTGAAAAGTTTATGATCTCGTCTACCATTTACTAATGCTGTAATAAGGTTCGTAAGATCATCACATCGTGTCGTATAACAGGACTGCTTTTATAGTTATTGGTTAATGAAAACATTTATTTAAGAGATGTCGCTAATAAATCTTTGAATACAACGCTAGTTTCTTTTTTAAATTTTGTGACATTCGTTACTTTCTTTTTGTTATATTGATTTTGTAGTATCGCCGTTAGATGTCGCATATATACAACGTTTAGTCACAGAGATATATAAACTTCTAAGTCAGTACGATTAACGTAACATTGTGCTCCTGCTTTATCATCTGATCTAGTGAAACTATTGCATACAAGATGTTTACTGGAAACGAGGCATTCCATGTTAGTCCTCAAAGGTGACATTATTGTAGATGTCTATGGTCCGCAGCATCCACTTACTATCAGGTGGATTTTGTGCTCGTTTATTACCCTTATTCTTTGTTTTTTTTTTCAAAAATTCCTTCTCATCTGGTCTGAGGAATAGGTTCGATGTTACCAGTTAGAATTTAGTTTAAATAGGTAAATTAAAATCTTATTAGGAAGACTATTTCTCTGCTGCTTTTGAATACTACATATTTCCTGTGTCCCATACTTCATTTAACACTCGCCTTTCACGGGTATCTTTTTTTAATTTCCGATCTGGTTGTTATTTCAGTAGTTAAACACAATTTACCGTTGTCGGTCTTGTAACAATATAATCAGTCCATATTCAATTCAGATTACTCATGGTCGATACATGGAGTAATGACGAATTACAAATTACAAACCATACATCAATTTTACTAACTACTACATAATATGTAAACATCCAAAAAAAAAATAAAAAGATGCTTGTTATAAAAGATTAAGTAAAGTAGCCTATACAACTTGTAGCAAAAACCCTGTTATATCCGTTAAGTGCGTTATCAGAATCAGTATTCAAATGTATAGAAATAACATGACCGTAAAAATAAATTAAATTTAAATAAATTTTTATTTGCACGTTGGATGTGGTTTTACTATCTCTGTACTGGCCGGGGAGTAAGACCATTGTTAAAGACTATGCCTTATCGATGCAAATTTCAGGTAGAGGTCATAAAAGCTCATACAATTTGAAAATAAAATTTTATTTAAAAAATATGGTCGAATTTTCTGAAGCAAAATTATTTCTATACATTTAAATACTGATTCTGATTACACACTTAACGAAAACCACAGGGTTTTCGTAACATGTTGTTCAGCTAGCTGTAGTTCGTGTAGCTGTTTCAGTTTTTCGTACACGCATTCCTCCTCACAATGATTTCCTTTACCCCAAGCATTTGTCGCTGGCGATCGAGCTCCGTTATCTAGTTACTACTACTTACGAATGTATTCAAGCAGAGCGAAGAAATCATTTACATAAGTTGTACAAGTTGTGCAACTCATTCGAGAAAGCGTCGGAAGTGATTTACTGTTGACAATATCTATTGATGCGATGTACTTTCGTTTTTCGGAAATTTTACATTAGGAATTCTAATTTCTATAGCAAATTTATTATTGGATTGACTAACTTTTAATGTTCTCTAGTCCGAATTTGGTTAAAGCGTCCAGTCCGCATGGAAACTTTCCATCTGCGCAGGACACAATAACAGTGCCCGAATGTATACGCAAGCACAGGTGCACTCTCTCTATTCTCTCACTTTCATAGTCCAATGGGACGGTCATCTGACACGACCAGATTTACGTGGTAGAGCTACGCTTCAGCTATATTATATTTGTAGCACGAATGGGTCGGCTCAAACGGATGAAATAATGAAAGCAATGAAAAGCATGAAAATAGGTAAGGCAGCCGTATATGATAGAATTTCACTCGAAATGCTAAGGGCTGGAGAGGACGTGGTGGCAGGCCTGCTGTACACCTTGTTTAATTTAATTTGGGAACTAAAGCGGGTACCGGGAGACTGGTGCAAAGCCGTGATCGTCCCAATATATAAGGGAAAAGGGTTACGGAAGTACGAGGGTGGATTGAAAAGTTCTCGGCCTAACACAGATCCATTCAATTCTAAAAATCAAATCTACGAACATTATTTAGTTCAGTTCAGACTAGTTCATTGTGTGAAGTTCGAAACGTGTGCGATAATTAGTTGTGATTTTATAAATTTATTAACAAAATAATCGGACATAATTTCCGCGAATGGAGCAAATCGAGCAGCGTGCCGTCATTAAGTACCTCCATAAGAAGGGGCCATCATCAAAAGCCATCCATGATGACATGGTCAGTACATTAGGCGATTGTGCTCTGTCATATTCATCCGTCAAAAAATGGATAGCAGAATTTAAGCGTGGTAGAGAGAGTGTGAAAGATGAACCCCGCTCTGGAAGGCCTTCGACGTCAACTACTGACGAAAATATTAAAAAAGTACATGATTTAATAATGGGAGACCGCAGATTAAAAATTAGAGAGATAGCCGAGATTATAGGCATCTCTTATGAACGAACTCAAAACATCATTGTCAACGAGTTGGGTTTCCACAAGGTGTCTGCGAGGTGGGTTCCGCGACTGCTTTCAGTTGAACAAAAAACGCGATTGACTATTTCACACGACTGTTTGGAGTTATTTGAAGCCGATGCAGATGATTTTTTGAATCGTTTTGTTACTATGGACGAAACATGGGTTCATTACTGTACACCGGAAACAAAACAACAATCAAAACAGTGGAGAAGACCTGGTTCACCACCCCCTAAAAAGGCTAAGTCGATTTTGTCTGCAAATAAGATGATGGCTTCAGTATTCTGGGACTCGAAAGGTGTGATTATGATTGATTATCTTGAAAGGGGTCAGACTATAAACTCCGATTACTACTGCACCTTACTACGTCGTTTACGAGAGAAAATAAAAGAAAAACGTCGAGGAATGCTCAGAAGAAAAGTCCTGTTTCATCAAGATAACGCCCGTGATCACACGTCAGTACAGTCAATGGCTGAAATTCACAACTGTGGCTTTGAACTGTTACCGCATCCGCCGTATTCACCTGATCTGGCATCATCAGACTTCTTTCTGTTCCCTAACCTAAAAAAGCACTTGGGAGGTCAAAGATTTTCTACAAACGACGAGGTCAAAGCAGCTGTAGGCGCATATTTTGACTCTAAGGAAGAATCATTTTTTTTCAACGGTCTAAAGGCTTGGAAGGGGAGGTAGCAAAAGTGTATTGAACTTGATGGTGATTATGTAGAAAAATAAAAATATAACTGATTTAGTACGTGTTTATTTTCTTGGTTAAGCCGAGTACTTTTCAATCCACCCTCGTATTGTAAAAACTACCGTGGTATCAGCCTTCTTAGCATTGTGGGAAACTGTATGCTAAGGTACTAATTGAAAGAGTTATGAAAGAAACTGATGAAAAAATTTGGGACAGATCAAATCTTTTCCATACGCATGATCGCGGAGAAGTTTTTGGCGAAAAACCAAAAAGTTTTTTGTGCGTTCATGGACTTGGAAAAGGCTTATGACAGAGTGGACAGGGATGTGTTATGGCAAACGCTGAACACATTTAGGTTGAGCGCTGGTTTAATACAGGCATTAAAGTCTCTGTATTGGGACTCGAGTGCTTGTGTTAGAATCAACGGGTCTACTCGGACTGGTTTGGCATCCATAAAGGTGTGAAAGATCGGTCGGAGCACCACCCTCCTTATGGTGGGCAGTATTCTCTCCTAAAAAAATCTGTCAGACAGGGCTGTGTACCTTCCCCGTGGTTGTTCAACCTATTTATGGACAGTTGTTTGGAAAATTTGAAAGTTGATGAATGCGGGTTAAGAATGGGTGAGTTAACCATCAAATGCCTTTTGTACGCCGATGATCAAGTCATACTTGCATCGTCGGCGGCCGAGTTGCAAATGATGATTACATTAATGAACAGGTCATTAAAAGAAAGGGGAATAAAAGTGAACGCAAGTAAGACGAAAGTGATGGTTTTTGAAAGAGAAGAAAGCAAAACGGTATGTGAAATAAGAATAGAAGGAGAGTTAATTGAGCAAGTGGATGAGTTCGTATATTTGGGATGTGTATTCAGCAGGGATGGGAGATATGATAAGGATATTGAACGACGAGTGAATCCAGGAAATAAAGTAAATGGGGCTCTACACTCTATTGTGAAAAGTCAGAATGTGTCAAAAAAGGCACGTATGGCAATTCACAATGCTGTATTAGTCCCTACTTTAACATATGGTAGTGAAAGTTGGGTGTGGCAGAAGAAGCACGAGAGTAGAATAAATGCAGTAGAAATGCGGTCGCTAAGGAGTATGTTAGGACTGAATCTGAGTGACAGGGTGAGAAACTGTGCGATAAAAGAAGAGTGTGGTTTGCAAGATGATGCAGTGACCAGGATTAAGAAGGGAATGCTTCGGTGGTTTGGTCATTGAAAAGGAACCAGACAAACGTTAACTAAGAAACAGAAGGGAGGAATCGAGGCTTCTCTCGATCCGGCCTCCTATAACGCCTACGTTGGGTTCGGGAACAACGTATGTGATCTCCGCAACGGAGTAACACACAAGGGCGGTAACCTCTTCCTTTTCAGAAAATAGGTTCAGGCGGGGATTACGGGTCTTCCGAAGTCGTCCCGGTCCCAACGCCTTAATTCTTCGATATTGACTGTATCACTTTAAGGGGAGAATTCCTTGGGAATAAAACAGCAATTATCTTCAAACCGTTCCGTGAGAGAGTAATTACTTTTCCCTATCACTTCCTTATACTTTTTCTTTCTTCTTCTTATTGACTGCTGGTCTTGCACTTTTCCCGAACTTTCCCGAACGATTTGCAATCGTTGTTGTCCTCTGCAGGGCATAGTGCCGTGCAGGTCTCGGGCCTCGGGGTGTACCCCTTTACCCGGATGTTCCTCACGGCACACTACAGTGTGCCGGTCCTGGGTGCCTTGATGGTAAAGGCGTTGTTTTAGCGACTATTGTCGCGGTCGGTTAAATTTTTTATTAGAGTAGGTTATCTCGTAATTTGTGTTTAACACGAATTACTTGTCGGAGTTGGCCTTTCTGCGGCATTGTGGGGTTTACTCAGACTCCCTAATCTATATAGGGAGGAGTTCTCTTGGATAGGGTCGCCCGTCCGGCGGCTGAGAGTGCAACGGCGCGAAGCCGTTGAGGTGTTCATGTGGCCCGTTGTCGGCGCGGTCGAACATACCGCGCGCCAGCCGGACCACGAATTCATGCAGGCTCTCCATCTTAAGGTTGGCCGCTATGACGTCATTACGGACGTAGCGACCCGCACCGACTATAGTTCGTAATGACAAACTCTGCTGGGCCTGAAGTCCCTGCTTCTGACGATCGCTCAGGAGCGCATACCAGGCCGGAGCAGCTTATGTTAGCAGGGGTCTTATATAGGTTTTATAGATAGTTAACTTCGACTTTGTCGGTAACTTGGATGTCAGGACAGGGCGGAGCATTGCCCGCGCACATCGAGCTTTGCGTATAGCAGATTCAACGTGCGCAGTCATACGCAACATCCTGTCAATCCGACATCCAAGGTAGGTCATGGCCTTCTCATATGCGATCTCCTGGCCTCCGAGGGTTAGCGGTGGCGGTAGATTTCTATAGCGGCGAGTGAGTAGAGCGGTCGTCTTGCTAACATTGACGGCCATCCTCCACTCATCCAACCATGGAGGCAGCAGGTCCAGCAGACGTTGCATCCTGGCAGCTGCTATGTGGGCTCTTCTGGACGACGTGAAGTATGCGCTGTCATCCGCAAATAGCGCTAGTTCGACGTCGTCCTCCCATTCGTGCAAGTGTCCTGCCAGGGTAGGTATGTCATTAGTGTACGCCGCGTACAGGGCTGGAGATAGACAGCTGCCCTGTGGCACACCAGCTGTTATGGTCTTTATTGCGGACTCGGCGTCCTCTATGCAGACGTAGAACTTCCTGCCTTCCAGGAAAGACGCCACTAGCCGCAATATAGCAGGAGGGATACTTGTTTGCACATCTAATTTATAGAGTAATCCTGTGTGCCACACCCGGTCGAACGCCTTCTCGATATCGAGAAAGACGCCCAACGATATGCGGCCACGGTTGTGTTCGGCCGCAAGCAGGTGCAGCACTCTGGTCAGCTGTGTTGTTGTGGAGTGACCCCTCCTGAATCCATGTTGCTCCGCCCGAAGTTAGATGCACGGGCGGAGACGTCTCAACAGTAATCTTTCGCACAGTTTAGCTATATGCGGTAGTAGCGTGATCGGCCTGTAGTTGGCAGCTCTACGCCTGTCCGGGTTTCGGCAAGACGATGACTTTGCCTTTCTTCCAGTCCTCCGGGAAGTGGGATGTCCGCAATATTCCGTTGTAGAGCCGACCTATCTCTACAAGGACTCTATTGGGCAGCTGTCGTAGTGCAGCGTTGGTAATCCCGTCGTGCCCCGGCGCCTTCCTCGGTTGCAGGCGGGTTACTGTCCTCCGCAGTTCGGCGGGGGGAGATAAACCACTCTCCACTCTCTCAAAGCGGTGGCGCGGGCGACGACAGGAGCTCCTGCTCGCGGCTCTCCTTCCGTGAATGGGATTCCAGGAACTCCGCACTTGCTGGGTTCGGCATAAACTGCTCCTCGAAGTGCTCAGCTAGGATATCCGCTCTGCCCTTGGCATCGTAACGTTGAATGCCCGCATTGTTGGTCAGCGGGCAAACAGGTGGTCGAGTTTTCGTTAACTGCCGGTTCAATTGTAGAGCGACGCGTGCTGTTCATCAGCCTTCCATATGCGCCGCTCCCAGGCCTCTCCTCTGTGGGCCTGTATTGCAACCGAAAGTTCGTCTGACAGGGTGTTGAGTCTCCTTTTTACTCTAGGGCAGCGAGTACGCGCCCAGAGCTTTCTCAGCGCTCTTTTATGGTTGAGCTGCACGCGTAGTCTTAACGGCAGCTCCTCTTTTCTCCCCGTGAGAGGGACGATCGTAGAGGCCGCGTTGAGGGCCTCCTGGATGCACGTGGATATTCTAGTTGCAGCGGCCTCTACGTCGTCCGCTGAGTTGATCGGCGTATGGACTGGAGGTCTCTCCTGCAGGTGTTGGTGGTAGAGCCTCCAGTCGATCTTGGTCTTGACGGCTCTGGGCGGTGAAGTCACTGCCTTAGTGCCAAGAGTTATCAGAATCGGGAGGTGCTGTGTATTCACGTCATACAGCACTTCTACCACTACTGGATAGTTGACGTTCCTAGTGAGCACGATGTCCAATACATCCGGACGCTTCCTATGGTCGCTAGGAATGTGCGTCTGTTCCTCGGGACCTAGAACGTCATAATCATTGTTTTCCGCATCTTAGTAGAGTTCACGACCCGGCGGGGAGATCACTCTGGACCCCCACGCCGGTGTTTGGCGTTCAGGTCCCCGGCGATGATGGTGGGTGCCGTACCTTCCATTACCGTCCGGATGTCTGAGGAGTGAAATGGAGTCCCTGGCGGGCGGTATGCTGCAAAGATCCTTAGTTCCTCGCCCGCCGCTTCCAATTTTATGCCGATTGAACGCATCGTCTGGAAGTCTGGCAGGTCCAGTTCCTGGTGGACGATGTCTCTCCTCACCAGGATCGCTGTCCCTCTATAAGCGACCCCTTGAGGATCGACCTCGTCCCTCCTGTAGATGGTGTAGTTAGGCAGCTTAAGATGCGTTGTAGGTCTTAATTTGGTTTCACCCAGCAAGATCACCTGAATGTCCTGTTGCTGGGTGACAGTGCGGAGTTCATGGATCCTTTGGCGAATCCCGTCCGGGTTCCAGTAAAGCAGACGCAGGTTGCTATCCTCCGTAGTGCCTTGCCAGTAGCGATGCTAGTGCCTTCATGACGGCGGTAACGGGTCTGTCCCGGCCCTTATGTCGGCCAGGACTTGTGTACTGACTTCGATGGCTATGCCTACCAATCTGTGGATGGCATCAGCCGTCTCGAAGCCGGGCGCTGGTGGTCTGCGTTCTGAACTACGCTGCGAAGGCACTGGTCTCGGGGCGTTGATTGAGGTCTTTCTTAGGGTAGAGCGCGCTCTGTGTGTGGAGTGGGCTCTACTTTCTGGTAGAGCCTTTCCTGGCGCTCTACCTGTCGTGGACGGTGCTGGTGTTCTTACAGCAACCTGCGCCTGCGAGGCTATTGGTCCTGTGGTTGTGGGGGTAGAGGTAGTCACAGCCTGAGGAGGAGGCTGTTCCGTTCTCCTGCTCCTATTCCTCCGCCTCTTCCTCTGGGAGGGTTGCCTCTCAGTGGCGTCATTGGCAGGAGGTCGGAGAGTCACCCCGGTGGTTGCCCTTTGGTCTGTGGGACCAACCGTTTCTATTGGTGCTGCAGGTGGGGGTGGGGGGGCTGGTTGCCTACCCTTACCTCTGGTGATGGTTGCCCACCCGTCCTCCTGTATGGTGACGGCCTTTGGGCGACTCTGGGGGATCCTCTTAGGGTTCTCCGGGAGTAGCCCAGGTAAGACGATCCCCTGCTTCCTGGCAATCCTCCTCAGGACCGGGCAGCGGCGATCGTTGGCCGTATGATTCTTGGCGCAATTTGCGCACTTTGGCTCCTCCTCTCTACCCCTTGGGCAAAGGCTGGCAATATGTTCTCCAGCACAGCGAACGCATTTCACTGGGTTGAAACAGTTTGCGGAGGCATGTCCGAAAGCCTGGCAACGGTGACATTGTGCCGGTCCGGTCTTACTCTGCCAGGCTTCGATGACGACTCCCCTCATAAAGAGGAGCTCGTCGATGTGGTATAGTTGCTGAAGCTGTTCCAGGCTCAGATGCTCCAGCTGTGCATAGTAGAGGCAGCCCGGTCTGCCTCTACGTGGTGGTATGGCCTTGACATAGTTTATCGGGAAGCCCGGATAGCCTCCTCCATCATCTTGGGATCAGTGCCCACTGGCAGGCCCCGGATGCCCACTTTAGTGGGCTTCTCCTCTGCCGGGGTATAGCAATACCACGACATGGTTTTATCTTTCTCGGAGAGCTCAACCATGTACTTCTGGATGGTACGGAACTCATCCGGACTCTGCGGAGAAAATCTAACTCCTTTCCCGAATGGACGGACATTAGGCGGGTGGCCCAACTTCTCGTTGAGGACCTTGAAATGCCTAGTCCAATCCGGGAGGCATTCTGCAACAATCGGCGGATATCTGGACTTCTCCTTCGCCTTCTCTGTCTTTTGAGACTCCTCCGCCGATTGCGGTCGTGGTACTGCAGGGGCCGCAGCCATGTGGGCATAGCTCGTTGACGGCCGCTGTCCATCGTCGTGAGCTAGTCCGGACGGGTTGATAGTTTGTACTGGTGATGATTTTCCGGCTGATGCAGCTAGGGTTGCGTACGTTGTTGAGCCCCAGCTGTAGGACTCCTCACCTCCTTGCTCATATTGGGCCGAGTCGTGTCTACGTCAGTCCGGAGAGATGGATGGTGGCTTGGCCTCCTAAGTACGTGGCTAGCGTGCGTCTATGAACTCACACTATTTGAACAACTAACTTTTGCACGGATATCGACAATCAGTAAAAATGGAAAGTTTAGTATACACTAATATCAACAATACTAGGTGAAATGATTCTACTCAATTCTCAAACGCCGAAAACTACCTCTAATCAGATTCTTATCAGTTATCATGTTTCTTATCAAACAATATAAGTGAATGTTTTCATAAACCAATCATAGAAAATAGGCATTTGTTTTCATACAAAAAATATCAAACTTATATAAGACAATACTTATGCAATTAATTTCCATTAATTCTACTTATGCACAGCGATCATCTCGAACGGGGAACAAATCCTGGTCTCTAACTTTATTTTAATATTTCTTTAAATTAACATTTATTTCAATATTATAGACAAACACTTCTATTTTATTTATATTATGTACGTATAGATATGACAGAATTTTGAAAAGGTTCAGCTTAAGACCTGCTTTTACTGTCTATAATATATTTTAAAATACCACAATCCTTAATAAAGTACTACAGCCTCATATTCTTTTAAATCATATTCTGAAACTACTGTTTTATTTCTTGGGATAATCCTTTAATGTGCTTTGTGCGTGACGGGGACCTCTAAAAACAGCTTTGCCGGGATTAGTGAAGTGCAGAGGGCTATGCCTGGCTTATTATACTGTCGTACTGTTGAACTACGATTCGTAGCGCTGTGGCATGCAAATTCTGATTATATTTTATTAGCTTTTAACTTAAGAACTTTTTTATTTTATAGAGACGATATATAAAATAGGCTTGAATATTTATTAATTTTAATATAGAGTATTCATTCATACGACTGAACATTTCAATCATATTATATTAAAATAGGCTTGAGTATTTATTTATGATTATGAATTATAAGACAGAATTGTTTGAATATTTTTGTTCATCATCATCATCACTTGAGAGTCGTAAATGTTGATCGAATGAAAGAAACCAGGAGATTGGCAGCAATGTCTTCATAATAACAACAAAATAATTAAAAACTGCGGCTACAATCCGCCTGTCAAGTATGAAAACTATGGCAAATATCCTGACTCTCTAAGAGGCAATCTACAGGGTTACTTTACAATATTTTTTTTTGACCAAATTTGCAGAGTAGGATCAGAATAAGTATTATAGGCGAATGCTGAAGAAAAAATATATCTCAATCATTCTGTTCTTATTACGTTTTAAAATTAAAATGCGTGGTAATGCATTATTTTAAATGATTTAAGTGCGCACGCAAACATTCGGAAGGGTCGATCAGTAAAAACGTTGTTGCCCATTAATCACATTTAATTTGGCATTATTTCAATTAAAATAAAAAGCCTCATTTACTCATATTTTCAAAAACTGTAGAAAAGTAAAACTTAAGTTTAAAATTCGGCATGCTATGAGAAATAAACTGTATAGAGGAGGCCAATGTTCCGCAGTAAACTTTTGATAGGCTATAAGGTTAAACGCCCGTTTGTCGAAATTACGTAAATTCGGTTTGACGACGTTTGCATAGGACTTATCGCAATCTCAACCAGATGAGGCCTTCGCGCAATTCCACGTTGTTATAACAGTATATTTTCAGCTCTTTCACCATTAAAATAAATCTCACTTTCGTTTAACCGTCATCCAATAAATTGTCAACAAAACTGCTTCTTGTTTGTAGTTAATAAAGTTTTGTTTATCGAATGTTGAGATTAGAATTATCAAACTTTTTCACACCAAAAATACAAATCATCTATAGAGCTGACTATCCGTAATTATATAGAACAGAATTTTTTTAAAAATATATCTACAACAAGTAAAAAATGAAAAAGAAAAAAATATATCGATTATTTGTGTATGCATACGACCACAGTTTACTTTAAAAAATAGATAAAACACAAAATTAAATCTTTCACTTAGATAACATATATAAAAATAATGACAATATTATTATGTATCTTCGTCAGCACTTTGGACACACAAGGACATTATAATTTTATATTTTGACGGATATGTGCAAAGTGCAATATGAAATAAACTGGAAAAAAAATTATTAAAAATAATATTTATAAAAATATATTAATAATACATACAATATTTAATGGTATTATATATATAATCATACATTTAATATATATATATATACCCATACATAGATATATACATACATATTTACATATATATGTACAATAATTTTAATTTAATATATTCAAATATATACTGCAGAGAAAATTTAACAAAAAAAAATCAAATATTTATGAAAAGAGGAAATACACATAATTTATTATTATGACTGGAACTTCATATAATAATCATTAAGTATTTTTTTAAAAGACTGTAGAGATTGCGATTTCTGAATGTTAAGTGTTAATGAATTCCAAAGTCGCGTTGCTAGTGAAGTAAATGATTTATTATAAAATGAAGTTACGTTGTAAGGAGTATTTAAAGCCAAGCTATACACTGAACGTAAATTGCGGTTATGAAATTCATGTCAATAGCGAAATTGTTCCTTAAGGTATCTTGGAGATTTCGGATCAAACAGTACACTAAAAAGTAAAAAGAGTATATGAACATTCCGGCGAAGGCGAATAGGGAACCACTAGAGTTGATTTCGAAATTGGGATACATGATCATATTTGCGTAAACCAAATATGAATCGAATGGATATATTCTGAGGACGCTCAAGCTTGTTTAATTGCTCCATGGTAATATCAGTGTAGCATATGTCAGCATAGTCTAAAATAGGTAACAAAACGGAATGTGCTAACGCAATTTTGGTAGAAATGGGCAGGAAATTTCGGAGTCTCTTAAGACTTCCACAAACTGCAAACATTTTCTTGCTTATTTGTTCAATTTGAGGTGCCCAAGACATTGTACTGTCAATTAGAACCCCTAGATTTTTTATAACCTTACTATAAGGAATAACAGAATTCTCAAAACAAACAAAGGGCTACCTAGCACTATTACCTGTGTTTTACTAGTGTTAACCTTGATTCCATAAGATGTGCAAAATTCAGAAATAATTGTGAAATCACGATTTATGGATAGCACGGCAGATGGAAGATTTTTAATACTTGTTTGAGAATATATTTGGAGATCGTCTGCGTAAAGATGGTAGAACGAACAAATTCCTGAAGTAATAGAGCGTATAAAAATTGAGAAAAGGAGAGGAGACAACATGCCACCCTGTGGTACGCCTGCATCTGGAGAACACCACGAGGAATAAGTGTCTTCAATACGGATGCATTGACGGCGTCCAAACAAGTAACTACGAAACCAGTCGGTTGCTGCTGGAGATACGTTAAAAGAACGGAGCACAGCTAGAATTATGTCGAAATCGACTCTACACTCACAATACGAAACACAGCAGCGTTAAGCTACTATTTCACGCTGATATTCTGTGAGAGCGTGGTCCTTCCCCGGTTGAGCCGACGCATTCGTGCTACAACTATACTACTAATTTATTTGCAGTATGGCTCTACTACGTATGAAAACGCATATGAATATGCAGATACAAATCTTTATTATCTTAATAACTTGTTGTACGTTGTGATGGATCTGTTTATTTTATTAATGATCATTATCATTACTTTCAGCAGTCTTCAAAAAATGGAGGAGATTCTAAATTCGACTGTATCTTCTTTATGTGTTACCTAAGAATTTTTTTATAGGTAAACAGATTTTTATGATTCTTTCCAATCAATTCTATATAACCAATTCTACATATATGGGACCGCATGTGAAAGCCGGTGCTTGTCATTTGGTCCCATATAAATTTGATCTAGATCTAATCGGTAGTTTCTAGTTACCCTTAATAATGCATATTTAATTGAGTTCGAATACATTGATCATGTTCTAATTTTATCTATATTGAAGTCAGTTGTAGAGAATTTCTAATTTTACCACTTGTAAATAGATACATTAAAAAAGTCCACTGCTGAAAATTGGCCTCCCCAAATAATGCCACAAAGTGAGGTCCTGTGCCATCCACTTTCAGCGATATTTCTACATATATCACATTTTTATTAATAATTATTATTATTTTACTTTTTATATTCGCTCTGTAGCTTCTCTATTATTTACCTTCTTTTATTAAGTCGGTCGTAGGTATCCATGTTACATTTTATTATCAGTGTCACCTTAGCTCATCTGTCACTCATAATTTTAACGAAAAAATCCCTCCATTTCCTACAAATTCTGGCTTCACCACACCACCCCGTAAATCTCTAAAGCTTTAAGTTGACAGGGTGGTATGGCTCCTATCTCAAACAACTTCAATACTTTAATGTCCGAAAATTGCCCTCGATTTGTAATTCTAGTCCGCGTAATTGACTACAAAATGGATTGGGGTCGTGAAAAGGGTCGCGCAATATTTTATACAAATTACTATTAGACTTTTTCATTAGGTCGCGCGGAGCTATTAAGATATGGCGGTTTTACGTGATTCAAATAGAGAGCAGGCAATAAGTTTTTCGATCGCTACCACGCGTATATCCTTCCTAAAATATAAATATTATTATTAGTTCCAATAAAATTACATAATTACGCATTTTTTTCAATTTTCTTTTGTAAAATATTTAACATTTTCATTATGTTTATATGGGGAGAAAAAATCAATACAGTCAATGAATCTTCTTCTTTCTTCTTCTTCATGAGCTTGTGAATTCCCACTATCCTGTTAAAGATATAGTTACGAGGTTGTAGCACGAATGGGTCGGCTCTTAAAATCACAGTCAGACCGGGGAAAGACCATACTCATACGGAATACCAGCATAAATAGCAGCTTGATGCTGCTATGTTTCGTGTGGCGGTTTTACTGGAATCGAGGCATTCCATCTTGGTCTTCAAGGGTGACAACGCATCCGCATATTGATTCTTAATTGAGGATAGATGTGGATGTCTATGGACCACAGCATCCACTTACCATGGGGATCGAATATGAGGATGATCGACTATGTGCTTGTTTGTCACCCCTATTCTACAAAACAAGAAAGAGCGCATATTAACACTGATGTGACAAACGAACTTACGATCCACCTGATGGTACGTGGCCGCTGCAGCCCATGGATGACTGCAGGAGCCCCATTTTCTTTATTTCCTGCGATCACTCGTCGTTCTCTATCCTCATCATATCTCCCATCCCTACTAAACACTTATCCCAAATATACCAACTCATCTACTTGCTCGACCGACTCCCCTTCCATTCTTATTTCACATATCGTTTTACTTTCTCCTCTTTCAAAAATAACTTTCAACTTACTTGCGTTCACTTTCATACCCCTTTCTTTTACAGACCTGTTCATTAATGTAACCATCATTTGCATCGCCAAAGACGCAAAAATAACTTAGTCATCGGCGTACAATCGGCGTAGTTGAAGGTTAACTTACCCATTCTAATTCCGCATTCTTCAACTTTCAAATTTTTCAAACAACTGTACCTAAATTGATTTAACAAAGAGACTTTAATGCCTGTATCAACCCAGCGCTCAACCCAAATGAATTCAGTGTTTGCCATAACACATCCCTATCCACACTTTCATAAGCCTTTTCCAAGTCCATAAACGCACCAAAAACTCTTTGGTTCTTGGCTGAAAACTTCATGATCATGGAAAAGACCTGATCTCTATATCACATTCTTTTTTTTATCCCCGCTTGCACATCCAAAATAATTACATCAGTTTCTTACATGACCCTTTCAATTGGTACCTTGGCATACATTTTTCCCAGAATGCTAAGAAGGCTGATACCACACTAGTTTTTACATTCCTGCTGCGACCCTTTTCTCTTATATATTGGGACTATCACGGATTTGCAGCAGTCTCCTGGTACCCGCTTTAGTTCCAGCGGCATAAATACAACAAGGTGTACAGCAGGCCTGTCACCACTTCCTCCAGCAGCCCTTAGCATTTCGAGTGAAACTCTATCATATACGGCTGCCTTACCTTCTTTAATGCTTTTCATTGCTTTCATTATTTAATTTATACTTATATCTCTATATCTCTTTCTTCTTCTTTCGGAGTTTCTATTTCATTTAATTCACACATCTCCACACTTATAAATACGCTTTCAAAATATTCTTTCCATCTCAATAAACTCGAAACTTCGTTACTCAGAATACATCCATTCTCGTCTCTTTATAGCATTCATTCTAGGCTTTTTGGAATCCCCTGGCATTTCTCACGAGTTTACAGAACATTTTAATATTTACTTGGAAGTTATCCGATACTCTTCTATCATTCTTATCCCTTCTTTCTTGCTTTTTCCTTTCAACTATTTCTTTTACTCTTTTATTTAAATGTCTATAGACTGTCCTTTTTCTTTCAATATCATCATTCGTACCACCAACATTACCAGCCTTTATTGCTAGTAAATGTAGCCACACTCTCTTCTTTGCTTCAATTTCCATACGTACCTCATCATCCCAACATAACGTATTATTTTTCCTTTCATTCGTTCTCTTAATAACACCACATTCTTCGGTAGCTGCATCCACTAAAACTTTCTTAACATTTTGCTATACATTTTCCATGTCTAACTCATTCATGCACAATTCATCCAAACCACTTATATATTCTTTCAGTCTACATTTGTACTTGTTTTTCTTACCTTCGTCTTGTAACCTCTCTGTTCTAATACGCTGTAACGCAGTGGTAGACACAGATGTCCGATGCCGCCAACGTCTGAATAGACCATTAATTCGGTGTAAAACCAAATAATTATCCCTACGCTGGATCCCCGGTAAACACTTGTATCTACCACTGCGCTCCTCAATCTTTCATCCACAATTATAAAATTTATCATGCTTCTATCATCACCTCTTTCCCAAGTAAACATGTGAATCCTTTTTATGACGAAAACAAGTGTTCGTCACAAAAATATTCTTTTCCACACATACGGTGAGGAAGCTTTCACCATTCTCATTTATACTTTCATCACCAAACGTTCCCAATATCCTTTCATAACCAAGCCTCTTCACCTCAACCCTTCCATTAAAATGTCCTAGCAAAACAATATTTTCATTTCCCTTACATTTCATTAACACCATCCTTACCATCTCACAAAACTGCTCTCTGATAGAAATAGACTTAGACATGTCTGGGGCGCAGACTCCGAACACAAACAACTTATTTAAGACCACTTTCAATCGTATTCATGGCAGTCTCGAACTACCACATTCATACTTTTTCACACGTTGATCCATTCTTTCTGAAAGAATGATACCTACTCCCTGATATCCGCTCGGTCTCGTCTATACCAGACCAGTATGCGGTATACGTACCATTTGTAGTGACATCCTTTCCTTTCCGTTTCGTCTCATTTACACATAACACATCTATTTATCTATCATACATCATATCGCATACCAACTTCACTATCTCATCATTCATTGCTCCACACACATTCAACGTAGCCAGACAAGCTTCTGCAATCCACTTGTCACCCCTCTGGGAGATTGAGCGTGACGGGTGGCGAACCTCGTCGCCGGTTTTTCTCCCGGAGATTCTTCGCAGACCTGTCCCATTAAAGGTGCGCTGGGAACTCGTGGCCATTTCTTTATTTTGATGCCTCGTGGTGCGAAATTATGGAGTGGTATATATAACGCCGATACCACACGACGAGGAGCCGAGTCTGTACTTTCGGTTTGTTGCTCATTTAGTACCACCCGGGGGACATGTGTAGGGTGGGCCTAGGATTAGGTTTTCGAAGCCTACGGATGCGAGCGACTTATCCCCCCCCCCCCACTTATGGAAATCAAATATATTAAAGATAGTAAAAATGAATTCGTAAAAATATAACAAATTTAAATAATCAAAAGTAAAGTAAACTAAGTCCATATACGTAAGAGTCTATATACGTTCCTCAGCCAGGGCTGTGCATTCTCTCATTTCTGAGAAAGTTTTATGGCAAGGAAATATCCGCCGCACAGCTCCAACGCGAGCAAACTTCACATGTCTATTAAATATTTTTGCATATATTTCAAACATATAGGTTTTCTTAACGCAGAGCGCGAGGTAAATCACCACTTAAAATTGCAATTAAAAATTTCATTGGTGCCAGCGGAGATTGAAACCGGGTTACTCGCGTACTATACAATTTACAGCGAGTGCTAAGCCTTTGAGCTACCACGGCTAATTATACAAAAAAGACTAAAAATCCGTTGTCGCTACGAAGGTCTGGGATGTAATACCTGTAATTATAATAGCTTCCATTACCTTCAAAGTGGAACACAGAAGTGTACTCAATTCTATTTAACGGCAGAAATGGGCAGGAGTATGATAGCTATCTAGATGAAATCCCAGGCGAAAAAGAGTCTCGCCATACAGTTTTTACAATAGAATAAGGTTGAAAAACGAGCACATAGTCCACCTAATGGTAAGTGGATGCTGTGGCCCACAATAAAATCTATTTCCGATTAAGAATCAAAGTGCGGATTCGTTGCCACCCCTGAGGACTATGATGAAATTCCCCGTTTTCAGTAAAAGGTGTCACCGATTCTCTACACTCACCATACGAAAAACAACAGTATTGAGCTGTCGTTTATCGCTGGTATTCTGTGAGAGTGTGTTCCTTCCCCGGTGGATTCGACCACGGAGCATGGATCCGACCTATTCGTTACTTTAATCTCCATGCTTTGCAGGTCGTATAACCAGACGTCTCGCATCTGTGACAATGCTGCTCCCCTCTTACGATACGCACTAGCCGAATAGAAGTGATGAATGTTCTTACTCCGTCACCCCACGACCAGCAGATAATCAATAGTGTTCTTAATTTAATATAGAATATGCTAAAATAGCCCGTCATATTAATGCAACTGTTTTTCTAAATGTGAGTAATATGAAAATTTCAATCAGAAATTAATTGTTATTTGGAAAATAGAATAAAATATTTTTATACAAATGGTCATCACTGGTTCGAAAAGAAACCTCTGTCCTGGGAAGAACCAGCAAGAAACCCAGCGCGACCTTTTTATACATTAGGTTACAATATTATAGTTGATACAAATTTGGAAAATATTCAGAAATAGCATGGTAGCGATCACCCTACTCCCAGGATTTATTACTAACAAATTTAATAAACAAAAATTGTGTTACTATTCTACTCCTTAGGAGTATAGTAACACAATTTTTGCTTAGTATAAATGTTATAGTTTTTGCTATATATTGGTCCTGCTTTTTTGGGAATTTATTGTAAAATAATATACATTGCTCCATTAAGAGGGCATATGCGTTTCGCGTCGAAAACTACATGTTTTATGGTTTTTCCAAAGGCGATATCGTAACGACGTGAGGAGATTATTTGCTGAAAATTAGGGCTTTAGAAAGATGAAGTCTTTATTTAGTACATAGCAATACAAAATCATAGTTTTTAATGACGGTTTTTTAGGGCAAAGACAATCCCTTCACAGTGTTTTACGAAAATATGCATCAGAGTTATCTTTCAGGTTGAGTACAACCATTATTATAAGCTAAAATACTTTATTTAAGCGTTATTATAATGGAATATATAGTCTTTTAGTGTATAGCAAAACCTAAATTACGAAAATATTTCGATTTCATATTATAGATAATATTATAAAATCACCAAAACTGTCTACTTCAATGTAATTTTTTTCATGTATTTGCTTATAAACATATCTATTTTAATTATTTTATCAAAATGCATGTAATGTTAAATATCCAAAAAAAATTTTAGCTCGTTTTATTTTGTCAATTATTTTATATAATTATTTTAAAAATACTATAAAACATCATGCGCAGACGCAGTTCGATTCAGTACCACAGAGTACCTTTGTATTAAAAAAATTCAGTACGCTCCGGGTAATCCCAACGACAGGACGTATTACTTTTTCTCACCGACACCGCGCGATCGCGTTGATACACCGATAGGGCTATACTACACCATACTATAACTAGATACATAAAGCACCATCGAGCATTTTAAACGATTGACACTTTTATAAGCGATATTTTTGGTAGTAAGTAATTTTGAAATAATATGTTTATGATTGTAATATTTAAATAATAAATGATGTAATGGTGGCAAATTTTCATTTCATACATATTTTTTTAGAAATGAGTAATGAACGTAAGCAATTCGGTGAAATCCAACGAGTATACTTGTAAAAATACAAAATCGTTGGCTTTCACCTTTGGCTCCGTGCGGAGTGACTTGGTAATGAGTTGTAGCGCTGAGCGCCGCAGGTTCGAATCCCACATGTAACAAAAATTTGTATTACCTACAAATAATTGTTCCAGGTCTGGATGTTTGTCCTTGTAAAATTAATGTATTTAAACTGCCCCAACGATGTACTTAGGAAAAATTCCTAGTGTGCAGATAACGTTATGATTAAACAAAGACATGCCATCAGAATCATAACTTGTAAAATAACCAAGTCTCTCAATGATGATACGGCAGTGCCGCTGTTTTACTCGTCTTGGCGGGGGCACTGCCGTGCCCCCAGATATAAAACATATGAGCCGTGCTTGAGTTGAGTAGCTGAAGGGCGTAGTGCTCGCCGTAAACGCGAACAATCCGGGCTCGAACCCCGCTAGTTTTGCCCGGTGTCCCGATTTGCGCGGGACGTCCCAATTTTTAAGGGTCTACTGACACGTCCCGATTCACCCTTGATCGGGACGCCAAATGTCCCGATTTTCACTAAATCTTCTTATTCTATACTTTAATCCATAATTTTGACATCAAAAATGATTATATCTGTTAGCTACTACCACATTAAAGAAAAATTCAGGAACCGCAAAAAAAAAAAAAACAAATAGTTCAAAAATGTTTTGACTTGCCTAAAATGAAAAAAAAATCAGTTTTTATGATGTTTAAATGAAAACTTATTCGTTTATGAGATCAGACCCGATTAATAATTATAAAACACAAAAATAAATTAAAGTTACAGTCACAATTTCTCGCATTACGCGCATACTGTGATATTTACATTTAGCGTTGACCATCTGAGCTACCACGGCTCTCAATAAAGCACAAAAAAGGCTGCAAAGAACCTATATTTTGTAGTCATTGTAGTTGTCCGGATATGAAAACCAGTCCCCGATTATTTTTACCTTCCGTCCCGAAATTTTACTTGCTAGACCTGGCAACACTAATCCCCGCCGACACTAATGAAATTGTTAATTTGATGAATTATGTTTACATTATGAAACAGAATAAAAGTTTATCAAATGATATATATTTTATACAATACATATTTTTCAATTAGAACATATACATATTATAATATACTCAATAGGGTGAAAATGTTAAAGCCGACTTCAATTTACTAAATTCCACTCTCCAGCCATAAAAATTTATCAAATAAAAAAGTCTACGCACTTTGTCTATAGCTCAAGAATTAATGTCATTCCTCTGTCTACGGTTTCAAAGGTTTGAAAGTTTTCATGACCTCCGATGGATGGCGCTGAAATCATCTCGTATTTATACCGAATGGAAATAGGTACTCAATACTCAGACTGTCGACGAGGACATAGATAATATACTATATAGGGCAGACGAGGATCATAGTCTGGTACTACGATCGCTAAGTGTGTTATTGCCAGTTGCGTGGCGATTATAACAAATCTTTCTAACAAAGGGAGCGCCTGTGTCAAGTAGTGAACTGTTAAAATTTATTGATAATTATGATTTGATGTCAATAATATTTTTACACCTACTCTTAAATATTTAAATGTTGTACCTACGATAAATTTCCGATAAACTGAACCTTTCATTGTAAGATGTCAACTAAATATTTAAATGTTGTACCTACGAATAACTCATTGAATTAATTTTCCTGTCATTTGTATAACTGCCATCTAGCCTTTTCATTGTCAACTAAGATGTTAGGGTTTCGTGAACCGGTTGTACCAAAATGTAAGCCATGTGCTTTCAACAGCTTCCACTACCACCCGTTAGATGGCGTTATGTAAATAAATATAATGGCGTTAAGGGTCGTAAAGTCCTAAGCCTCCTTGATATTTTATTTTGCATTTTTCTTTTAATTTAGTTATCAAATGATTAGTTTTAAAAATGCTAGTTGTTGAGTGAGTTGTTCATTTAAAAAAACGTGTTTATTGGTCACACAATGAAATACGTACTGTTTATGTGCATTCTATTTAAAAACAAGTTTAACAACGATTTAGCAAAAATTATTTACATTATCTGCCCATCAGAAGTTAAAGTAACCACCCTCGGTAAACGGGGGAGGGAGATGGTGAATGCTCATACAACACCACACGTGGTTACCACGGAATATTGCTCTATGGCGTTACTTGGAGGAGGCTTCTGTTAAGCAGTGGTGACAGAGCATCGCTATGATAACGATGAATATTAATTATATTATGATCGTTATACGTGATAGATAGAGCCGCGCAAATGTTAGCACGAATAGTTCGTCTCAATTTGAAAAAGGCCACGCTTACACTGAACACTATTATTTTCATAAGTGTATTTGCATCGTCGGCGCCACGCCCGGCGAGTCCGCTGCGCGCAGCCACTCCACCAACTCCTCCATTTCACGCATCACCACCAGCAAACTGATGCGATCATCATCATCACATTTTCATATATGTTAACATTTGACAAAAGAAATTTGTATTTCGTGCTTGAAAAACACGATTTTTCGTTTCATTTTACACAGGTACCAGAAATTAGTCCGGCGGGTGCTTGAAGCAAAAGTTCACCACGCTGCCCTCCTCATCCTCAAAAATATTTTGAGGATGAGTTTAGTTTAATCCGAATGATATTTTAATACCTAATACAAATTAGCACTTGGATTAATAACGATTTCGTTAAAATTATACAATTCTAACTTTGTAATGTGAATGTCAAAATTGTAATAAATATTTTACGTAAAAAACGACTTATACGTCACTACCATAGCTTTACTTTTTCCATTGCGGGTAGGCAGACAGGATCCATCGCCATCTTCTTTACTTTCTCTTATTTTTAGGTGGTTATTGCAGGTATTGTTCGCAGTAATCATACAAGAAAATATCCTCATAGAGTTTTATTTGTGGTTTTATTAACTGTTTTGACTCATCGTTAAATCACTGTCATTAATTTTTAGTTTTAAGTGGCAGAGTTTATTTCCGGTCATTAATATTTTGTTAGAAATTACTTTCAAAAGTATTCGTTACAACCTGTTAAAAGTTTACTGCTGAACATAGGGCTTCAACTATACTTACCATATTTGTAAGCTGGCACGCCTGGCCAGCGGGTTGCCAACCGCAATTTTATTTTATTTTATTCAACAATTATCAGGAAGACGCTGCTGCCCACATCCTCAGATTCCTTCTGTCGCCTCGTACGACACCCGCAGAATGATATAGGATAGTTGACATTCTTACACTGCCAATACCCGGTTAAATCAAAATGATTAAAACGTAACATTTCTCCGTAACTTCCTCTTATGTTATTTCATCCTCATTTATAACAATACACACTTTTAAGTTTAAATAAATAAGTATCAAAATGAAATCCTCTAACGTGCCCCCAGTCTGTATGCGCTGGCTTAAATTCCGTCAGTAATCGGACAATGATTTAATATGAAGGAACTAAATTAAATACTGCAAACAAACACTAGGTATACCTAAAAAATAAATATGACTAAAATAATAAATAATAAAATAAATCGGTAATTCTTTCATGGGGCAAAAGCTTTAAAGCCTTAGAAAATTTGTATAACATATCAATCAAAAATTAAAAAAAAGCAAAAATTGCTTAGTAAAGATTACTATACTACTAAAGAGTACATGATTCATAATAGCCCCTGGGAAGTAGCTGATCGCTACCATGCCTTTTCTAAATGTTTTCATACTACTTGAATAAAATATTTTTTATAGAATAAGAGTAACATACGAGCACATAGTCCACCTGATAGTAAGTGGATGCTGTGGCCCATAGACATCTACATCCTCGATTAAGAATCAAAATGCAGATGCGTTATCACCCCTGAGGACTAAGATGAAACGCCATGTTTCCATTAAAAAGGGGTCGCCGGATCTCTACACTCACCATAGGAAGCACATCAGTATTAAACTGCTATTTTACGCTGATATTCTGTGAGAGCGTGGTCCTTCCCCGGTCGCGCCGATCCATTCGTGCTACCTCCATAATAACATAATATAGCTGCAGCGTGACTTTACCACATATATTGTAATTATTTTTTAGTTCGCGCTGTGTTTCTTGTTGATTCTTACCAGGACAGAGGTTTTTTGTAAAACAGTAGTAAAACTTAAATGAAATACTCTTGTAATCTATATTAAATAAAAATGATTCGATTCTAAGTATTTTATTCTTTTAACGCCATACAACTGTAAGTAGCATTGAGCGTAGGTACTACTTCGTATAACCTTATTTCAGTTTCCTTGCCATTAACAATGCAATACAGACAATGGATTTGTCTACCTCTGATCAGCAATATACATTGGCAACGCATCGCAGCTGTAATCCCTGGCTCGGGCAGTCTGCGGTGGTAACCAAAGCCGCGCCATGTCTGCGGTCGCAATCGTATGTCATCGTCTACACGGAGGATTGTGTTCACTTCACACGTTAGGGTTGGCAATTATTATACAAATACTGCTCAAGAGGAAATAAAAAAAAAACAAAGGAGGCCATAAGCTATACGTAGAAGAGCCATGTTGCAGCAAAGCTTGGTCGGTTCGAATCCCAACGTGAAATATCATTATTACTTGAACAATAAAACTTAGAGGCTGATACTATGTATTATATATAATTTTTCCAAATATACATAGCACTTTTGTGTATTTCAGGAAATTATTTATGTTGTCGCACATTAATGTCGAAATCAGGTTAAGATATTGTGTATTTGATTTATATAGATTTAATAGTTGGCAATGACAGAATAACAGCGGTGAAGACAAATCATCATCTACCTGAGTCACAGGTCAGTTTGTCTTATTACTTATGTTATAAATAGGTATGTTTTAAGCTGAGTTTGTGATGCTCGTTTTCGTAATTTTTTACAACCATGTGTAAGTTTGGATTGGGATGAATAAAAAAGCTTTATTATTTATGTTCTGGGTTTCGTTTCGTGAATGTCAAGAATAGGACTTTTCGGGAGTAACAACGCATCTAAATTTTGATTTTAAACAAGCATAGACGTTGGTAAGTTATAGTACCCACGTAAGAAGTAAAATGGCTCGTTTTTCACATTTATTTCTATAAAAAACCACCTGGCTGCCCAGTGTTAATTAACATATTTATATCCTCAAAGCCTCAAACGTCGTCACGATGTTTACAGTCAACGCCGAGCATAACACTCAGAGGCGGCGTAAGGCGTGGGCGACGTGGGCCGCCGCCTACGGCCTCGCGATTCAGGAGGCCTCGCGCCCTGGAGGTTTATGCATTACTTAAAACCGTAAACGCGCCGAAAAAATTTCATTGGCATGAATCGACATTATTAACATAACTATGTTTTTATTCAGTCAACATTATTTTGTCTTGTATTTAACAGTTCATTGAAAAAAACTGTTACGAACTGCCAAAAGAATTTAAAAATAAAAGAGTAGACAAAAAGAAAAAGATGTTGGATTATGAAGGCAAGGTCGGTATTAAACAGAGTTTTTCAACACCATGCTTGTTTACTTATAGCGTTTAATAAAAAGTAATAAGAAAAATGGAATGAGGAATATTATGGACAATCTGAAGTGCGAAATTCAAAAAATTACAACAAAAATTATACGTAGTACCCCTGAAACACAGTGGGGGGTTTTAGCAGCAGAAAGTCCGTCAAATAATACACATTCACATGATATACATGTAACGGAGAATACTAACCCAACACAAGATTTTTTTCGTGTATAATAAATTATATATTCTACATCAAAACACAAATGGACTTTTGAATAAATGTGACATCTTAATAGAACGTTTAAATGACCTCTCCAACAATGGAAAAAATGTTAGTATTTTATGCTTCACCGAACATAATATGTTACAGAGCGATGTAAACTTACTAAATATACCTAACTATAAACTAGCTACATACTTTGCTCGTAATAATCGAAACGGAGGTTCAAACATATTGGTGTAGAACGGCATAAATTTTACAGAAATAGAATTTTGAAGGCTGTGCCATAGAGCTGATAGACCACAAAGTAATTATATTATGCATATATAGACCCCCAAATCCAAATAAAATAAATACTTTCTATGAAAACCTAACAAAAATATTACATCTCATCAGATATAATAATAAACAAAAAATAATTTGTGGTGATTTTAATATAGGCATGCTTAAGAAAACTAAAGATTCCATTCAATTTGAACGTATTGCAAAAGAATTTAACTTGAAAATAGAAATAAATGAACCGACACGACCTAGTAGTGGTACCTGTTTGGATAATATATTGCATAATATAAGAGGATGTAATAGTGAAATAATAGAGCTGGGTGTTTCCAATCATACAGCACAGTTGATAATATGGCCAGTAAAGAAAACGTGTATTATTAAATATTGGCATACATATAAACGTTATTACAACAAAGAGAATATAACACTTTTTTAAGAAATGCATTGGCAGTCTAAGTTTCTCAGAAGCATATGAAATTGATGATCCAAATACAGCCTACAACAGCTTCTTTCACTTATTTATACTATTCTATTACTTATGTTTTCCTACTATTAAATGTAAAGTAAACCCAATTAAGAAAACACAATGGATTACGCGGGGAATAAAACTATGCAGCAAAAAGAGACGAGAACACTGAATATAGACTGAGACCTAGTAAAGACACAAAACCAAAATTTAAAAACTACACAAAGAGATATAAAAAAATTGTCAAACTGACACAAAAAGCTCAAAACAGTTATTTCATTGAAACAAGTCATAATAAAACAAAAGCTGCGTGGAAAGTAATAAATGCAGTGAAGCCAAACATACCTAAACAAAATATTGAGGGAATAAAGATCCAAGGACAGTACGTAACAAATCCTAAATTGATAGCGGATTATTTTAATAATTATTATTCAAATAAAATACAGACTAATAATGAAAAAGGGACTAACAAAAAAAAAAAACACTTACAATCACAAATCGGCCAAATCAATGTTCATGGAACCAACAACAACCCAAGAAATTATAACAATCATTAAAAACCTTAAAAATACAACCACCACAGGATATGATAACATACACACTAAAATAATTAAGGAAGTAGCACCTTTTATAGCTCCTATACTATGTAATAATATAAACAAATGCATCCAAAGTGGAATATTCCCAGAAAACCTAAAAATTGCAATCATTAAGCCTTTATATAAAAAAGAAGATAGAACAAATGTTAGTAATTATAGACCGGTGGCGTTACTAACGACTTTCTCTAAAATATTCGAAAAAATTATTTATATTAGACTATACAATTATTTGGAAAAGAATAATATTCTATGCCAAGAACAAATGGGCTTCAGAAAAAACAAAAATACCAATATGGATATCTACAACTTTCTAGAGAAAATATATCAGAACATGGATAGTAAGAAACCACCTGTGGCAATGTATATGGATATGACTAAGGCCTTCGATTATGTAGATCATAATCTACTACTAGACAAATTATACATCTATGGAGTTAGGGGGAAATGGGCATAGTCTAATGAAATATAAGACAGAAAACAAATAACACAAATTACCCGAATAGATATCAAGTCGAAAATCGAAAAAATATACTCTTCTGATACACAATTGATTAAATACGGAGTTCCTCAAGGTGGAGTACTTGCCCCTCTCCTTTTTATCATGTATATAAATAACTTTCCAAATTGTACAAGACACCAAATGTCGTTATTTGCCGATGACAGCACTGTAATTTACAAAAGTAATAACTATGATGAAATAGAAGGTGAAATTAATAAGAGTCTTATATCAATTATTGACTGGTTGAAAGAAAACAACCTAAAACTTAATCTGGACAAAACGAAAATAATGACATTTTAAATAAAATAAAAACACCTCAATAAATCTACACATCAAATATATGGGTCACGACGTAAAAGAAACAAAGGTTAAAAAATTTTTGGGACTACTTATATAGACAATGATATGTCGTGGAAAACTCAAATTGATTATATTTGTAAAAAATTGCACCAATTAGCATACGTTCTTTATATGTTGGGAAAAATTGCAAACCAGAGAGCACTATTAGCAGCGTACCATGGCTATGTCGCCTCAATCCTGAGATATGGCGTTATATTTTGGGGAAATGCACCTAACATTCGTGAAGTATTCATCGCACAAAAAAATGTCTACGTGCGATCTGTAGTTTAAAAAGCACAAACACATGCAAGCCGCATTTTCAAAAATTAAAAGTTCTAACATTTCCCTCATTATATATTTATGAAACAAGCATTTTTGTAAAACGTAATATTAACATGTATAAGTTCGTGGAAAGTCAACGTCGCTCAGATAAGCTTCATTTAGTATCAAGTAGAACTGTTTTATTACAGAAGAGTATATATGCAATGGCACCAAAAGTATATAACAAAATACCTAAATACATTAGAGATTGTGACAACATTAATATTTATAAACGTAAACTTTTTGATCTACAAAATGAAAAAGCATATTATTCTTTAGATGAATACCTTAGCGACACATTTTAACATTAAAATACTACATTGAATATATACCTATCATGACATGTGCCAATTAATACTAGAGACAATTAGACAAAATGATGATAATTATTATATGTTATATTATACTATACCTTTATTATCTTTGAAATTTTCTTATATTAATACATTATTTCAATTAAAAACTGACATCAGAAGAGAAGAAAAATTATAAAGCAATTATTATTTTATATTTTGTATGCCTACTGGCGGGACATAGAAAACCTACCTTGTATTTTACTATGACATATATTGAGATCTGTAAAATAACCTATGTTCACAAAATAAACTGATTTGATTTGATTTGATAACATATATGGATTTGAGATTTATGGCTTTAAACCCACATTATGAAAATTTTGGTTTCCTTTATGATTTAAACAAGTTAAAAAATATTCCAAACCATCTAATATTAAAATGTCATTTGCATACAACCCTACGAGTGGGTGAAAGCAGTGACTTTCAACCCTACGAAGTATGTGAAGAATTACAATTAGTGATCCCTAATTTACCTAACTTCGTAACAGATGTGAAACAGCTTCTCCAATAAGTTACAGAAAATAAACAACAACAAACAACATAAACACTCACGCCTGTCACCCAGAGGGGTAGGCAGAGACTACGGACTACCATTTGGCACGATCCTGACGTACCTCTTTCGCCTCCTTTACATCCATATATCTACGCATACATGCTCGTCGGTTAAGGGTACTTCTAACGTGGCGCCTTTTCAAAATATCGCCAATTTGGTCGATAAACTTTTTTCTAGGGCGTCCCTTCCCGACTCGGCCGTTCACATCTGCCATATGAATTTGCTTTGTCACTCTTTCCTCATTCATTCTTTCTACATGACCAAACCACCGAAGCATTCCTTTCTTAATCCTGGTCACAACATCATCTTGCATACCACATTTATCTCTTATCACGCAATTTCTCACCCTGTCATTCAGATTCAACCCTAGCATACTCCTTAAAGACCGCATTTCTACAGCATTTATTCTATTTTCGTGCTTCTTCTGCCACACCCAGCTTTCACTACCATACGTTAAAGTAGGGACTAACACAGCATTATGAATTACCATACGGGCCTTTTTTGACACATTAAATAAGAAAATAATTAAAAAAATATACCCAAACATTTACATCGTCATTTAACAATACCGATCAGTACAGCCTCCGCTGAAGGAAGCTTCTTAAAATTAGTACTCATTAAAAATTATCTCAATAATGCAATGTCACAGAAAAGACTTTCAGCGTTGAAAGTTTTATCTATCGAGTCAGAAATAACATCCAAGCTGGATTATGACGCTGTAATTAAAAAATTCAGCAGGATACAATGCAGAATATCTATTTCTTCATTTTTCTTTGAAATTGTTTGGTGTTGGTACTTAATGATTTTGTAAAAATAAAAATTTCATAATGTCAAATGTTTTGTTTTTCATTTTATATAATTCGTCTTCTTGCGCAGGCAGAGGGCCTCGTAAAATGTATCTTGCCCACATAAAATTTAGGTCTTGCGCCGCCACTGATAACACTACTTACTAACTTTTGAGAACTTACTTACTTACTTATCTTCACGCACAATCCCTAACGGGGTAGCCAGAGAGAACAGATCGCCAAGTGTCACGATCCTTACATACCTCTTTCGCTTCTTTCAGGTTCATTAACTTCTTCATACATGCACGTCTAGGTATCCGAGTACTCTTGACCCTCCCCTCTTCGAGCAATTTGCTCACATGGTCTTCGAAAGTTAGTATCGGTCTACCTCGACACCTTTTAATATTTACTTTCGCTCTATATATTTTCTTCACCATTCGGTCTTCACTCATTCGTTCAACGTGCCCAAACCATTGGAGTACGCCCCTATCATTTTTTGTGATAAGGTCATCTTTCAATCCTGCCATATTGCGAATCTCTTCGTTTCGCTTTCGGTCGGCTATGGTAACGCCACACATTTTACGAAGAGATCGCATCTCCACTGCATTCAACTTGCTTTTATGCTTCTTCTGGCATACCCAGGTTTCGCTGCCATATAACAAAATCGGTACCAACACTGCGTTATGTATTGCAAGGCGTGCACTCTTCACCACGCCTTACCCTTTTCCTAATGCATTCAGGGCACCATTGACTTTGTTTCCGGCAGCGACACGCCTATCCACATCTAAATCACATCTTCCATTCCCGGCTGAAAGCACTCCCCAAGTATACAATTTCATTTACCTGTTCTAGACATTCCTGATTTACCCATATTTCACATTTCGTTCTCTCTTCGTCCTTTTCAAATACCTTTGAGAACAAATCTTTCTTTTTTTTTGGATTAAAATTACGCCACTTATAGTAAGGCAACCCTACAAGTCTAGTTCGTGTGACGACTAATCTGTATCTTTCAATTAGTTTTGCACTTTATTTCTAATGCCTCAGGTAATTTAAGTTCTTTTACCGTTGGTAAAATCTTAAAATAATATGACATGACGTACTATACCGTGAAACTATGTACTATATTATATAAGCAGGTTGTGAGATGGTGAAGTAAAAAAAAATCATTCCATGGGTCTTGTCAGAAGGAAATATGAGGAATGGGTCAATGTTAATTAGTTTTACTCTTTATTTGTAATACCTCGGGTAATTTAAGCTATTTTGCTGCACTGAAAATCTTAAATATGACATGAATTACTTACTATACCATGAAGTTACATGTTATATTATATATGTAGGTTGTGTGATGGTGAAGACAAAAAATCAAGCACCCCATATTGTTCCATGGGTCCTTTAAAAGGTGAATATGAGGAATTAATGTAGGATACAAGTAAGTTTTCCTGTCTATGCAGGTGAAGTAAGTCTTCCGTTTTCTGGTAACAAGCATAAAGCAACTAGTACGTTAGTTTGTGTTCCATATTGCTGGCGAACAAGGAACGCATATCTATGAAGAGACCACAGACTTTTTTAAAAATATAGAAGAAATACTGGTTGGCTATGGATAACGTCTTATAGAAATGTAATACGCTTCAAAAAAGAGATAAGAACAACTACTTTACATCTTGTTAATTGATTATTTACACGTGGTAGAGCCATTCTGCAGTTAATTTGTAGTATAGTTGTAGCACGAATGGGTCGGCTCGACCGGGAAAGGATCACGATCTCACAGAACACCAGCGTAAAATAGTAGATTAGTGCTGCTGTGTTTCGTATGGTGTGTGTAGAGAACCGGAGACCCTTTTTACTGGAAACGAGGCATTCCATCTTAGCCCTCACGGGTGACAACGCATTCATTCTCAGCCACAACCATTTACCATCAGACTTTGTCACCCTATCCTATAAAAAAATATAATTGTATTATTTAATGAAATGTATTTTATTTATTGATAAAAATTATAACCATTAAGTTTGTCCTTTTTTAACATGATTTCCTGTATGAGCCTACTGGAAGAAAATATTTTACGAATTTGAATTTATAGAACATCCGAACTCACTGTATGATGGTTTTTGTATCTTGTTGTGTATATAAAAAAGCAAGTTGGTACGTCCATCACACTAAAACATTCTTATCATATTGATAACTATATGAAATACATTCGAACCGATATCATGGAACATAATGTCGTATGTAATAGTCAGAGTGTAGATCATAAGTCATAACTCTAGAGTTTGGTAGCCAAAATTATTCGTAAAATTCATATGCTTTTAGATCTTTAAAAATAAATGACGGTACTTTTTAGTGCTAGGAAACGATCAAAAGAGGTATATGGAGTCTTAGCTGATGAACGTAAAATTAGCAACGTGCGGAGATTTCTTAAGCTGAGAGCCTGTACTGGAAAATATTACAAACTAAATTAATATTCAAAACTGGAAGTAGCCGGGCTAACTATGACATAGGGACGTCAAGCATCTTGACGTAACCATGGGTACTGTAAAGCATCCTAAACGTCGGGAATTAAAAATAACTAAATAGCTCTTTCCTCTTATAATGAAAAATATTTGGTTATTGATTACTTTTTTATAGAATAGTGGTAACAAACGGGAACACAAATTACCTGATGGTAAGTGGTTACCATAGAAATATAAACAACAGGAGAAGTGACAAGGGGGCATGTTCTATACAAATAGCCGTCCATGCGAATTAGTGCGCTGTCGACCGTCATCGTGAAATATTATCAGAATACCATGTTGTTCAGTGGTTTCTTGTAAAAACCGAAGCTAAAACAAAAACTTTGTTAATCATGAAATCACTTACCATACCTAAGTAAAAGTATTTAATTATATTTATCTTTAAAATCATATTAAACAGCAAATCGTAAAATATTTCTTGCTCTTACTACGTTATTTTTGATTTCAAATATCACAGTCACTGTAATATTTTTGCAGTAAATACATTGCTCCATAACCAGTACCTTAGTATGACGCCAAGTGACTGAACAAACAATGTAAAATCACAAAATGATACTATATTTATGCAGCTATATGGCGTAGTACGGCCGCTGTATCTTGCGACGAGCTAGTTATGTGCTTGTGTAGATCCACTATCGACAATAATGTGAATTGGTCAATGGGAATAAACTATAATTCTCCAATTTGTCAACCGTTTCAACCCGATAGGAAGACCGACGTGACACAATGTTTTTTACTTATTTTAATTATTTTACAGCAACTACTACGCTGAATGCGTAACCAACGGTCGTGAAGTAAGTTGATTAAATTTTAGGTTATTATTACATTTTTACCTACACATTAATTACTTTTATTACACTATTCTCTGGACATATGGTATTTTATTTATTTTATATTCAGGGCCCAAAAAATTTTAGTACAATTTTGGTATAAATGAAACAATCGTTAACTTTCCAATTTAGTCAATCACTAACGTATCGTTATAGAACTATTATGTAAAATAAATGGCTTTTTTACAGCACAACGATAGTGACCGATATTTTTGTGTGAGTAAGTGGTACGGTGAATGGTAAATGCACGCTGTGCTTTCAGAGATATGGTTTAAAATTGATTGTGTAGTACGTTCTGATTTATAAAATGCAAGGGTGTGCGCGACTGTGTATCTATTGCTTTTACTGATGTGCATATGTAGTAGTTGGCGCGTGGTAGGGGCCAACTGGAGACACCGGGTTCCGATACATTTTCAACTACTGAGCATATCTCCTTATTTCTTATATCTATGGTCGTTACTATGGCCTATTGTTTATCTTCATCTTCGATTAGGATCAAAATTTAGAAGCGTTACTTCTTCTGAAGTCTAAGTCAGAATACAGCGTTGCTCTACCAAGTATCAAAAGTAGTAAAGTAAAGTAAAGTAAAGTTACAGCCTATATACGTCCCACTGCTGGGCACAGGCCTCCCCTCATTTTTGAGAGGGTTTTAGGGCAAGGAAGTGTCCGCCGCGCTGCCCCAATGCGTATTGGCTAACTTCACATGTCTTCAAAATATTTTTTTTCTTATTCCTCAGACATGCAGGTTTCCTCACGATGTTTTCCTTCACCGCCGAGCACGTGGTAAATCAGCACTTAAAATTGTAATTAACAATTTCATTGGTGCCGGCGGGGATCGAACCCAGGTTACTCGCGTTGTTTTATATTTACAGCGAGCGTTAACCATCTGAGCTACCACGGCTCTATAAAAAGTAAATTGCCAAGAATGCTGAGTTTTCGTACGGGGTATGGTGATTTTGGTTTACATGTATACCATGTTTGTAAGCTCGTTGACGAATTTAAAGTTCGAACGCCAGTCAGAAGAAATAGCTCTAAGCACTAAATTGCACGTCTTGTACGTATTGTAAAACATTATAAAGGCTGGTGATGATTTAAAACACTTTCGTCATTGTGTCAAGTGTTAGTTTTTTTACAAGATATGGGTAACAATCGAGCACACAGTCCACCTTATGGTAAGTGGTTGCTATGGAACATAGACATCTACATCTATCCTCGAATTATATGTCGCATTTGCCTAATGATTGGACAAATAAAGTGGCTCTCGACGCTGCTGTTGCAAAAATTTTCATCTGTGTGAATAAAATAGGTTCCCTTAAATCGCTATCTTATGGCAGCTATAACACTAAAGCTTAACTTGTACAAACGCAAGTCTCGTATTCGAAATTTCGTTAACAATTAATGCAGACTCCTGTACTATAAATACTACTATAAAGCAAGCATCAGACACGCGTGTGCACAACTAGACGCGACATCTTAATTAAACATTCCGACTGTTGCACGTACACACAGCGACCTTAATTAAAACATATCACTGAGATGGGAAAGACGCGGCTAGCATAGTAACTATGTTTGTGTTTGTGTAGGCTTAGTTTTAACGACTTCAAGCGAGGTTAACTCTTTAAGTTTGCATTCAACAATTTAATCGAAAATTTCAAACGAAGTATTGAATTGAATATTATGTTTATGAGTTACAATGTTGCCGAATATACTTATAAGTTAATAGAGTCAGACGTTAACGTAAAAATCCATTATATTAAAGATGTTAACGATTAATCATTAACCAAGGTCCGCGTAGATAAATATAACGCGGACGTTAAATGATATTTTAAATTTCATCATTTGAATAAATTTACGCCAAATTTAGCTTGTTAATAATTTTCAACACCTTTAAATATACTTGTGGTGTATATTCCTTATATTCTTCTTGACCCAGTAGTGGCGGTGTAAGAATATCGTCTCGAGGGTGTCGCAACAGACAACAGAGGACAACAGGAGATGGGATGCAGCGTCCAAAATAATAAAATAAAAACACGGTCCCCCCCTCTCCCCTCAATTATAAGGTGTGCCAAGTGCAGTGGACTTTTTATGGGCTGTAACGGTAGCTATATATTCATCTAACTTTCAATAAGCTAATGACATATCAGCCCACCAATTTCAGACCATTTTGCACAAGCAGGTAGATAATAGTGGTGCTACCAGGATTTGAACCCGTGTTACTCCCGCACTGTGACCTTTCGCGTTGTCGTGCAGGAGCCGCGAAAACGTGTGCTTGACCAAAGCATATTGGAGACGTGCGAGCTTCTTCATCATTGTGTTCAGTTCTTCACAGTACACAGTTGCATTAATGCTCATTCCGTTCGGTAACAAGCTGTGATGAATCACACCGGCGTTAGACTATCAAACAGTTACCATCATTTTTCTATGAGTAAGGTTTAGGTGCGGAACTAGGATCCAACCAACTTGCTGAGCACTTGTGATTGTCAAACAGAATCCATTTTTTGTCTCACGTAACAATGCGGTTTGAAATTCCTTCAGTTGTGTGGCTGTCGAGCTGTGCCTTGCATGTCCCGCGTACTTCGCGTTGGCGATCATTGCGTTTGTGAGGCACCCATTTGTCAAGCTTTTTTAGCTTGCCAGTTTGACGCAAATGCACCAATATTGTTTTGAATATAACGTACTACTTCAGCCGTGTATTGAGTATCATCAGCTTTCACAATCGCCTTTAATACGTCATGGTCGATCAAAGTTTCCGGATGGCCACGGGGTTCACTTTTCAGGTCAAAATTTCCAGCATGGATTTGTTTATAGTATTCGCTCCGTAAGTGTCGTTGATATTGCGTGCCGCTTGTCCTGTTTTGCGGCCACCACGGTACCTACTCATATTCCACAATTACTCGAATTTTTAACATATCCAAGATGACAGAAACAATTTAAATACGATGTAAACATAACGCTAATCAATAAACAAATGTTGTAATAAACTTAATACGTTTTCGGATCAAACCTGCGTGAAATTACATGTAGCTAACCTGAATCATGGACGCTCCGGGAAGTCTACAGTATATGATCATATTCAAGATCAATGCCACCATTATTTTGGTAGACTATTGATTTGATAGATCAGAAATACTCGCAAAAGAACACCGATTTCTATCAAGTATAATATTCTAGGCTATTGAAATTTAAAAAAATATTAATTTCAATAAAGAGAATGGATGGGTGCTGCCTTCTGCTTGGGATACTATAATAACAAAATTAAAATAGGTATTCTCGTTCTGCGTAAATCGGACCAAAGATTAATGTTCAAAAACTAAAGGCAGTCCGCCAACCATGACCATGGGTGCAGTATGATACTCGAAACATCGGGAATGTTAAATAAGTTATTATACGGAATAAAATCCGTAAAAATTAGTTTTGTTTAAATGCTTAAAACATGTTATATTAACAAAAATCATCCTCCAATCTATTAATATTTAAGGATTTCTATTACTTGTATTTAAATAATGCTTTGCTTCACTGCCTTCCTTCAGTACAATACCAATTTAATACGAGCAGGACAAAATTGTGGTGCCGAAATATATGCACAGGCAAAGGTGCACTCTCTATTCCCTCACTCTCACAGCCCAATAGGATGATAATCAAACCTGATCGCAGTGAGATCATGCACAGGACCAACGGCTTCACGAGCTTTCCGAGGCACAAGAGCGAAAACATCGCCAACATCTTGACTCTAGTGAGAATTTTTTGACAGAAAAGTCCAATAACTGATTTTAAACCCGACTAGGGATTCGAGCCTCATGATCAGCGACCGAAACGTAATAACAACAACAACTAGTCAATTTAGGTTTCAATTATGTATGATGATTTTTTTCCAGGCTTTGGTAGACCCATAATATTGATTTGATAAACATATTAAATTATTTTATTAATATTTATAATAATGACATAAGTAGACGCTTAATAAATCCATCACCATTTTTTTAGCATTGTCCTTTATTTCTTTACAGTTAATTTTGGTTGTCTGCCGTATAAGAAACAATAGAGCGTTTGGCAAACGTATGTATTCAATCCATCTAATTAGTGGGAAATACACATTTATGTACTCCGTATGGTCACTAAAGCAAACCGCAATTTGGTGTCCCTTGTGCCGAGAGGGGCACTGGACGGGAATTTATAATGAGAAGTGGACATCTGCTAGAAACGGTGAAATAATTACTTACGTTAAGTTTAAAAGGTTCTTGGTTTGTTTATGTCTTTTGTGATCGTAACGTGAACAGAGCATTTTATTAGTGTCGATTTTATTAGCATTACGAGGCATTCCATCTTCTTCCAAAGGATTGATTAGCGACAACTGACAACGCATCTGCATTTCGATTGTTAATCGAAAATAGATGTGGATATCTATGGGATACAGCATTCATTTAAAATCAGGTTGACTGTATGCTCGCTTGTCATATTTTTATTAATATAAAATGTTTGTTTACCTTTATGTTTATTTAATCAAATCAAATCTTCTTTTTTTTTCATAGAAGAGGAGGTAAACGAGCATGCGGCTCACCTGATGGTAAGAACCTGCAAATTATTCGATATGTCTATACCGAGGATTCCGATGCTGGCTGAGGCAATTAAGGGAGTGCCCTGAAACAGAGGAGATACGACTAAGGTTTAGTCGCCCTTCAGACACGTTTGTTTCGGTAGGCGAACCACGTTTACTCGAGAAGCCTTGGCACGGTCGATGTGTAAAGCATCACCAGTGCGGTCGTCCGCATAGCAATAATTACTGGATTACTGGATTGTACTTGATTACGTACTGAAAGTTATTGAATTAAAGTGCACTATACAAATGACTGATACAATGCAGACGTATTAGGACTCTTTTGATTCGTAATGTAAAATTTAATAGGTTACAAAGTTTTATAAATTTAATTTGTAATTTTTATTTACTGTTACATTTAGCTACCTATACACACCTGCAATTTGCAATGAATGGCCAAAATACATGTCCTTTTATTTTTTTTTCTAAAATCATTAGTATCATAATTTAAATTGTCTTGTTTTTTTCAGTACCTGGGTTCGTTCCCAGCGGCCGGCGGCGAGCATGCGGCGCGCGTCGACACTGTCACCCAACGTCTACACCTCATGAAGGTCAGTGATAGTTTCCACTTAAATATCCAACAGCCAATTGCGAATTGGCGCAAGTAACATAAGAGAATCGATCACCCAATTACGCTCTATGAGTGTCGTAAGAGGCAACTGTATCGTAAGCTAGAACTCGCTTCAAATATATAACCATCTCGCTTCGCCGGATGTGCATACCTAGAAAGGTCATAAAAGGTGCAAGACTTCTGGTAAGTGCGATGATTATGACAAATCCTCACTGCAACAAAAGGGGACCATTTACAGCAGTAGACTTTTACGGAATAATGTAGTTAAAGTATAATTAGATTGTAGCGGTCATGGGAACGGACTGCTTTATCGTGGGTTCGAATCCGACTTTTGGTTACTATCATGCTCTTATCGTAAGTATCTTTAGTTAATTTGGAGTGACTGTTTTTATAGTTATTTTATTAAAATAATATTTTATATATAACGTTTTAAAAACGTACTGAAAGTTGTAAAATAATTTCACCTAGTTCTATCATATTCGTCATCATCATTGCAGTCTACCATAAATATACTTCTGGCAAAGTTGCCTTATAGCATAGGCATAGGATTTTGTCATAATTAACACGCTAGGTATTTTATTATTTTGAGCTGTATTAGAAAAAAAAGGAAGATGCTGCTGCCACATCTCCCGGTTAGGTTTTCCTCTGACGCCTGTTACGGCACCCATGGGACGACATGGGGTAGTGGATATTCTTACAATGCTTCTACACGGCCAACATAACGTGTAAAGATATATTTTCATCACATTAAATTATCTACGTAATATAAGGACTTTCATCACTTTAATACCTCTTAACAACTACACAATATTGTTAAAGTAGTTCAGTAAAAAATATGTCCATTAAAAAGGAATTTTCTACTGTTTTACGTAGAGTAAATAGCGATCGAAGCTTTCCTCAAAAAATGATCCCTTTGCAAGCGCGTCACAAATGTGTCTAAGTAATAATTCATCATACCTAAGGCGCAGAGCGAATGAAACGCAAAGCCGGTGACACCGACGCGAGGGTACCGTGACAGGAGCATGTCGGTAGCTCAGTCTGTATACCTATCGTGTGTGGGTTATGAAATATGCGTACCAGAATATTTTATAGTAAAATATAGCTTCGTAGTAAAGTAAGTTTTAGCCGTGTGATAACTGTGTAATATTATCCACTGGGCCATATCATCTTGTGGATATCGTAAAATCAAGATGTTAATAATTAATATGCCAAGATAGGTGTAGCAATATAAAATGATGTGTCTTATCTAGTTCCAATTACAAAATGTGTGTCTTCAGGGCAAAAATGTCATCATCTTCAGCCAGCACTTACTATCAGGTGGGTCAGTCAAGCGCTAGGTAGAATAGTAAAAAAAAAGAAGAGCACCTCCCGCAATCCCTCAGTTGCGTGCATAAATCCCATCATTACTATCCTAACATCAACACCATGACGACACAATGACACGTAGTTTTTCTAGTGTAGTGGTATTGGGATTAGTGGTGATTTGGATTAATGAGGATAATGCACGCAATTTAAGGAAAGCGGAAGGACAAAGATGCTAAGACACATATTTTCTTATTTTATTAAGAGGATTTGAGATAGTTAATTTTTAAAATATTTTATAGTATTATTAATTTTCGAGATTCTATAAATTATTTTGATATCGTAAGAGATAACAAAATTTATTTATTGTTCTTCGTTTATATGAAGAATTATTTTTTATCTATATTATTATAGATAACAAATAATTCTTATTAAAACTAATTTTTTACTTTTACCAATGGTTCGAAATAAGCCTCTGTTCTGGAAAGAACCAGGAAGAAACCCATTGGGGTTCAAAATAAACTATGCAATAAAAAGGTTGTGCAGTCCATTTGGAAAACTTATTAACGAAACAAATTGGAAGCGACTACTTTATTCCAAGGGGTTATTATTAACCATGTATTGATTTTTTATACAGAATACGCGTAACAAACGAGCACTCAGTCTACCTGATGGTGAATGCTGTGTATACATCTACATCTATTCTCCGAACAATCAAAATGTAGATGCGTTGTGACCTCCGAGGACTATGATAAAATGGCGCAATTCGGATGAAAAGGGTCTCCTGTTCTCTTCGTTTCTCTACACGATATGAAACGCAACAGCATTGAGCTGCTATTCTTTAAGAGCGTGGTGCTACGCCGATCGAGCCGACCCATTTCGATATATTTTATAATATAGTTTTTGTTTGATAAAAAATTTAAACTTGATATTAGAAGGACCTTGTATATTTTCGGAGACTTTGCTATAATAGAGTATACATCACCCCTTGAATAAAATACAGACTCTGTTGATTCGAGAAACTGAACAAAAAAGACCAGAAATATCTTAGCTTCCGATAGATGGCGGTATAATCATCTCGTTTACGCCAGGTGTAACGAGACCAGCGAAGAGCAGCAACATCCAAGCTACGAGACGCCAGTAGTGCGTAGCAGTCTTCCGAATAAAAATTAGAAAATAAAAAAATCGCGATTGAAAAGTTGTATTGATATTTACGTTGATGATATCAGTATTCTTTGTTAAAAGTAGCAAGATATTAAGTATCTTATGATTTGAAATATGTTTTCTTTTTTATAAAAATGTTACACCCACACTAGGATTTTCTCCTGTATCGTGGAGGCAGTTTACATACATAAATTGCACAAGAACAAACATCCAGACCCGGAACAATTATTTGTAGGCCATACAAATACTTGCTCCGTGCGGGATTCGAACCCGCGGCCCCCAGCGCAGCAACACATTGCTATGCCACTCCACCACAGAACCGTCAAAATATGGAAAACGTACGTAACCTTAAAGGTTTGATTAAATTATTAAATAACTTTTGTACAAGGCACAGTTAAAAACCTCTATTAAAGCTCTCTCAAGTTTTTCGAGTACAAACTGTCTCAAGTAAAATCCAGATATTATGCTTTTATAACAAAAAGCTTTTAATTACATCATACTTCAACTACACCTTAAAGTAAAATTGTAGTGTCTGTCTGTAATATTGAAATAATTGGCTTAATATTAGGCTTAGGGGCTCATTTTTTGCATGCTATTAAAACATAAAAAATATTAAAAAAGGTTTGTCTGTCCGGCCTAATCTGCAAATAGATGAATTAATTGTGAGGAAACTTTACGTAAACAGAGAAAAATCCCAGAAAAAAACCTAGACTAAATAAAGTTTGAAAAACTTGGAGGTGCACTTTTTTTTAAACGTACAATTGATACAATATTTTTTGCCTTTGAGGTTCTTAATTCTGAATAACCCCATTACAACATTAATAGATCATATCCAGGCGAAACCAGGATGAGTTGCTAGTTTACTAATGAAGTACATAAATTAATTTAATATAAACATGTTATAAAAAATTATGTTCAGTTCAATACAAACGTAAAAATGTTTACACTAACCCAAGCAAATAGTTGCTTGAAAGTTGATTTTTATATTTTTGGTAGGTATTTCACCATTCTTTAAACGCGGCCGTATCGTTCGAGCCCTTTGCCTGACCTATTTCCCAAGAGAGATTTTAGCCTCATAGAGCTCTCATCTCATCTAGGCCAGTTGCTATCAAATGGAACGGAGGACAACTTTCGGACGAACATTCACTTAGATAAAATCGCAGATGGGTTGTACTAAATCTAGATTATTTTATGATTTAATATTATCTTTGAGAGGTTTCTTCTTAGTTATCAATTTGTCGTTTTCATTTTACTTTTAATAGAATTTTCGTTATTATAGATCAGATAGCTTTAATATCGACTTCCAACTTTTAGAATCATAAATGTTCAGCTTGTGTAAATGGTGTACTCAGCTAATGGAAATAAATATGAGAACATTAATTAGATTCGCGTTCAAATACATAAAACGGTTTTCTTTTCAATTAAATTGAAGTCGCAAACAAACCTACAGATCACTTTAAAGGCTACAATGGAAACCAAATACATGCTGTATAAAGTTTTTAGTTAATACTATAGATTCGCAATCTTTATATTTGTTAAAATATAAACCGTTGTATTTAGTATTGTTTTGTCTATAAATTCTTAATTTAGTGTTAGTCAAGAAATTTTAGATCTAAGTTACAAAAGTTACGTTCAACTGCCAGGCACAAACAGCACCAGTACAAGTGCTTGTTGGCTGACTTCACATGTTCTTTAAATATATTTTTGTTTCTTAGACGTGTATCTTTACACGCAATGAAAATATATATAAAACAATTTTTGCACCGGTAAATAGGCTTTTTATAGAATAATTATTACAAACGAATACACATTCCATCTGTTGGTAAGGGTATACTGTGGCCCATATTCATTGACATTTATCCTCAATTAAGAATTAACCATGAGGACTAAGATGGAATGCCTCGTTACCAGTAAAAAAATTCTCTACTTCTCTGTACTCAGCATGCAAAACACAGCAGCAATAAATTAGTATTCTGTGAGATCGTGGTCCGGTGCATTCGTGCTACAAACATAATATAGCTGCAGAGTGGCCCTATCATACATAAAAGGCTATTAAATAATCAAAATTAATTCAGTGGTGCCAAGTCAAATCAGGGTTGTTTGCGTACTTTAAAACAAGTACATTACTAATAAATATGAAAAGAAATTAAAATTTTAGAATAAAGAGAACATTTTATTGCACTCAATGTTTTATTATTAAGGTAATTCGCTTTTCTGTTGAGAGAATTATTTATGTTCCATCATCTTTATGATATAATAATGAAATTTGGTTAAGTGTGTACCTACTTGAAATGTTTTCAGGTACTTAACCTACATTAAGTGATTTTACTTAATACCAGTATACACCGAATCCTGTGGACAACAGATTTGTGTGAAATTCATCGCGCAATTTACGTGAAAGCCTCAATTTTCATAATTCAATCTATATTTTATATCGTCCCGTGGGTGATTTTAGAGGCGACAGAGGGATGAAAACTAGCAGATCGTAAGCCTCACTTCATTTTTTTCAAGTTGTTTTTGGGAATACAAGTCACGTATTCCTAAAAACAACTTGAAAAAAATGAGGTTGCCTATTCTTTCATCAAACGTGTTAGCAGTAGAATTTGATAGACAATATTGAAAAAAAACTAAACAAATATATATTATTGTATTAGTTTATACGTTAGACACACGTTAGACAGTGGTTAGAGTTCCTGAATACCTAGTTCGAACTATACTTTTTTTATAGGATAAGGGTGACAGACGAGCACACAGTCCACCTGATGGTAGTGGATGCTGTGGCCCATAGACATTTACATTTAACCTCGATTAAGAATCATAATGCAGATGCATTGTCACCCTTGAGGAGTAAGATGGAATGCATCGATTCTAGTAAAAAGGGTCTCCGGTTCTCTACACTCACCATACGAAACACAGCAGCATTAAGTTGCTATTTTACGCTGGTTGTCTGTGAGAGCGTGGTCCTTCCCTGGTTGAGCCGACCCATTCGTTCCACAACCATAATATAGCTACAACGTGGCATTACCACGTAAAAAAAACATAGACACTTCATATTCTATATACTAAAGGGATTTCGTCAACATGTGATTAGAGAACAACCTCTTTATTAGAGCTGCATTGAAATGTGTGAAAATCTTTTTATTTTATCTAATAATCTAATCTAAAGCTCCAGGACTGATGGCCCGGGATACAATGTGTGCTCAGTGGCCCCGCTGGGCCGCTCATTAGATATTTTAATTAAGAAGCCCCGGATCTATCCGCGCCTTAGACGTCTCTGTCCGCGCCTTTACACTGTTTTACCTGATCCCATGTTCTATGTTACACTAATATTCTGTGAGAACGTGGTCCTTCCCCGGTCGAGTTGACCCATTTATGCTACAACCATAACAGCTGCAGCGTAGCTCTATCACTATATAACTACCAATACTATCCTAAGTTTATATTTGTAAAAATGGTAAATTAGTATTTTATTAATTTCCAATTTGTTAGTTTTTCAAGGTGTTAAGACTCCCATACTGCTTATAGGTCCGTCTTCATAGGTACCACCCCCTTAACTATTTTGGTCACCAAGCAACAACACCTACAATTTTGTGTTCCTGTCTGAAGGTTAAAGAGAGCTTGTATTATTAAAATTTTCATCTAGGCGTTCATTCCTCGGCGAGCATGTATAATATTATATATCCTTCGCGGTTTTGGAGTAGATTTCAAGTGTTCGTTTCATTAGCCACTAGCTATCATATGGGATTTTTGTCACTTTTTTTCTTTTTCAGTTTATATGTCTGAAGCGTTTTACAAAATACGATTTTGACAATCCGATCTAAACTAATCCAAACCTATTACAATTATTTGTTGACCATACTAACAGAAATAAGTAAAAGTATGGGCCTTGCAGTGGGGAATATTAGGCTATAGCTTAAGTAATAATATTATTTCCTTTGAAAAACGTTAGGTGGAAAAACTTTGCCGCCTATGTATTTTAGAAGAGAAAGAGGCGATTGAGCTTGGACAAAACTTTATTTGAACACTTAGCGCCGGACCTTGTTCTTGAAAACTTTTTCTTTTTCAGATTAAAACTTTATAGAACGGTAGTTTTCCTTTTAGTTTTACTTTGAGTCTGAATGAAAAGTGTCTTTGATTCATATATGTATAGAACTATTCTTTTCAAAATGGATGTGATAAAATGTTTATCTCACCCAATAGGTTTAAAGAATTTTCAGTCATAAGCACCTACATATTTATAACGCTGCGTTTACGAAAAAATATTAAAAATATTTAATATCATTTCGTAATCGCAAACAAGAGCCGCGGTTGATCACTGGTTGGCGTCAAAAAAAATGTTTTTGGAATTAGAGCTTACTTACCACGTGGTGGTGAAAGATAATATCGTGTAAAAACCTGCTTGCCTGGGGTATAGTCTGCCAAAATGCTCTGAAGCTTAGCAGACTGAGTATTTCATAATTCTCCCAGAAATGAGAGGAGGCCTGTGCCCAGCTGAGGGACGTATTTAAATGTAACTTTACTTTTTATCCCTATACTAATCAAAACTAATAGATTTTCTGAGCATTTTTCTAATTCGCCTATTCTATAACATAGCTGATGAGATAAGATCAAAGATTTAATTATGAAACCACTGTGTGATTTACTAACTTTTATAATGACCATACTATGCAAACGATCTGTCGACCGCACATAAGACATATACATTTGTATGTTCATTTTTAATCATGACTATGACTGACATCGAGTTTTTGTTTTTTGTATTTACCAACTATACAAAGATTCTTGGTTTTTGTTAACGTTGCGTAGGCCCTTTACCGATCCTCTTCCCTCGGGTATAGTCTCCTCTACGGCACTCATTTCTTGTAAGCTAACCGCCATCAAAAGTAATGAGGGACAGATTTCGGACAAACACTTGTTAAGGTAGAGCTTCTGTTATTTCAGATCTAGACTTCTTTACGGTGGGGTCAAATACACAGACTGATTACATCTCATAATATTAATGTAAACTTATTTAAAAAGTTTCTGACTAAAAACCATTCCTGAAACCAAAATAAAAAATAAAATTGTAAGCTACGGATCTGAAAATGGCGTGCTACTTATTAATTATTTTTCACAGTCCACCTGATGGTAAGTGGATGCTGTGTCCCATAGACACCTACATTTATCCTCGATTAAGAATCAAAGGCAGAGCGTTGTCACTCCTGAGGACTAAGACTTGGAATGCCTAGTTTGTAGTAAAAAAGGGTCTCCGGATCTCAAGACTAACTATATGAAACACAGCGGCATTAAGCTGATATTTTACGCTGGTAGTCTGTGAGGGTGTGGTCCTTCCCCGGTCGAGCCGACCCATTCGTGCTATAACTATAATATAGCTGCAGCGTGGTTCTATCACGTATAAAATCATTGTAAGATTTTGAAAGAATATTCTTTCCAATCATCGTATAATAATGGGTGCGTTTGGCAGAAAAAGCGCTAGCAAGCGCTTGTAAGCAAAATGGCGATCGTAAGCGGTAAGCGCTGTCAAATCGTAAGTAGCTATTTTCCTCCAGGACACGATGTTAGTTTTAACCGGGGAACCTAACATAATTTAAATATATTTTTGTAAAGTATTCATATTAAAAACTTACCAATCATGAATTTTTAATAACATGTATATGTTTATTCTTGTCATTATATTACTTAAAACAATATTGCACAAAACAACTTATAAACACTACTTCAAAACAAACAAATTAATTAAATAAGCAAAATAGCGGATTGTGTCAGCGCTACTGAAGTAGCAATCGTGTCCTGGCCGAAAACTATTTCAGCGCTTGTAAGCGCTTGCTAACGCTTTTTTCTGCCAAACGCACCCATTGATGTAAAACAATAAATCTTTTTATCATTGAATGACAGGCCTTTTCATGCCAGACTTCGACGTATGTCATTTTTAACATATCTAAAACGAAGACATTTTCCTGCTAAGTTCTCTAATATGATTGAAGGGTATATTTGAAAACCAAAAAGAAAGAGCGCACTATCAGCAAAAATTAAATTCAAAGACAATGGTTTTCATTGCCAATATTTGAATTTAATAATACTTCAAAAGTTTTATCATAGCAAAACACAAGAACAAAAATATATGAAACGAGAATACTTGTAGAAAGGATAAAAATTATTTTTTTAAACGTTTGAAAATTAATTGGCAATAGGCCGGCTCTATTATAGCTCGAAGAACCGGAAGCCGATCGGGAAGAAAATATCTCCAGTGGCAGCCTTTTGACAACGAGCAAAGCGTAGGACGCCCCCTGTCTAGATAGAGTTACGACCTCGTAAGATATGCAAGGAGTCGATGGATGCAGGTAGCTCCGGACCGAGTTTTGTGGCATTCCATAAATGAGACCTATGTTCAACAGTGGGCTTGGAAAGAGCTGTAATAATGATGGTGATGTTTATTGTTAATTCAAACTAAAATTCAAAATAATTAAAAGTAAAATTAAACGCGATAAAATCCGTAAAAGTAGTCAATGTGTAGTGTTCGCGTAAATATAAGCTCTATTCCCTCGCTCTCGTTCCTGACACTAGATGGCGCTAGTGTATGACGTTGACTTATTCACGCAACACTGCCCCCTCCTAAGACATGCTCGTCCCGAGCATTATCGGTCCCATAATAACGCGCCAAGCGATCCACATGGACGATCTTAGGAGTCCCTCTTGCGCCTTTCTGTATCCGGTAGGTCACATCGTTGATCCTGGTTACAATCAGGTACGGGCCGTCCCGTTTAGCTTGAAGCTTAGGAGATTTCCCTTTGCTGCGGACTGGATTGTGCATCCACACTAATGAACCTTCGTTGAACCCTTTATTGTTCATTTTGCGGTCGTACCGGGTTTTCATTTTCTCAGACATTTGCTGGCCCGATTGTCTGACGTGCTCATAAATGTCATTCATTTTGTTCCGCAAGTCATTTGCATAATCGGTTATACTACGTGGGGCATCAGGTGGTATCCCGGTGATCAGGTCTGCAGGCAGCCGTAATTCTCTTCCAAAGTTTGCGAAAGCTGGTGTCACTGCTGTACTTTCGTGAACAGAACTTCGATATGACAAAAAAAACGGTTGTATGTGCTTATCCCAATCTCGTTGCCGATTGTCTACAACTTTCGCTAGGTACCTCTCCAATGTCTGATTAAATCGTTCCACCATTCCATCAGATTGCAGGTGATAAGAAGTCGTTCTTGTTTTATGAGTACCCATAACTCGGCAAGTTTCCTGGAATATTTGAGACTCAAAATTCCTTCCTTGATCGCTGTGAATCTCTAAAGGTACTCCAAAACGACAGAAGACTTCATGAACTAGTTTATCTGCAACTGTTGAAGCTTCTTGATTTGGAATGGCGAAAACTTCTGGCCACTTTGTGAAGTAATCCATCACAACCATGAAATACTTGTTACCGCTTTCACTCTCCGGAAACGGCCCCGCCACGTCAATGGCTATTCTCCCCCATGGTGCACCCACATTGTACAACTTCAATGCACCTCTACTACGAGTCTGAGGTCCCTTTACAGTCGCCAACTTGTACATTTGCGACACCAGTCCTCGACATCGTTTCGACAGTGGACCCAATAAAACCGTTCTCGTATCTTCAGTAGAGTTCGTTTAACTCCCAGATGGCCTCCGGAACAATCATTATGGTACAGCTGTAGAACATCCGGTACTTTAGCTTTAGGGACAACCATTTGCAAATGACAGCTGTCTCCCCTAACATTTTCACATTTACGGCACAGAACTCCATCCTGAATCAGCAAGCTGTCCCACTGGGCCCAATAGCTTTTAGTGGTCGAACTCATTGCTGAGACGTCGCTCCACTTGGGCTTGGGAGCACTGGCCTTTATCCATTCCAGAATCGGCTTGATGTCCAGATCTTCCTGCTGTGCATGTTGTAAGCTGTCCTTCCATTCTTTACTGAGGTGGTCCGTCCTGAGCATCCTCACGGATACCTCTTCCTTACTCTCTTGCCTAGTACAATGGTTGCAATCTTCAGGACAAGGTCTTCTTGAGAATGCATCTGCGTTGCCGTGAGATTTTCCGCTACGATGTTCGATCTCAAAGTGGTATTCCTGCAGTAGTTCAATCCACCTCGCAACTTGTCCTTCTGGATTTTTAAACTGCAATAGCCATTTTAGTAGAGCATGTTCAGTTTGTAAGTGAAATTTTCGTCCCAGAAGATATTTGCTAAAATTCAGCAACGACTTTACCACAGCGAGCAATTCGCGTCTTGTGACACAATAGTTCCTTTCAGGTTTTGACAACGACTTGCTGAAGTACGCTATCACGACCTCTTGGTCACCATTCCGTTGAGACAACACACCGCCAAGTCCTATATCACTTGCGTCTGTGTCAACTATAAATTCTTTGCTTGGGTTACATCAGGGTATCCCAAAATAGGTGTTTTGCACAGACGGTCCTTGAGCTCCTGGAATGCGATATTGCAGCTTTCATCCCAGCAGAAATGTCGCTTCTCCTCGGTTAGCTTGTGCAGAGGTTTGGCTATATCTGCAAAGTTCTTCACAAATCTCCGGTAATAAGAGCACAAGCCCAAAAATGCTCTAACCTGCGTCTTGTCTTTTGGAACCGGCCAATCCTTGACAGCGGCGATTTTCTCTGGATCTGTGCGGATACCTTCTTCCGATACTACAAACCCCAAAAAGTTAACTTGCCGTTGGAATAGTGAACATTTCTTCGGGCTCAACTTGAGGTTGGCACTCTGAATCTTCATGAGCACGCGTTTCAGGTTTTGAAGGTGTTCCTCAAACGTACGGCCTACGATGATGATGTCATCCAAGTAGACCAGACAGGCATCGCCAATTAGCCCGGTAATTACAAGTTCCATCAGCCTTTCAAACGTTGCTGGAGCATTGCACAACCCAAATGGCATTACTTTAAATTGCCACAGACCCTTTCCCGTCGAGAACGCAGTTTTCTCCTTGTCCTTAGGGTCAATTTCAACTTGCCAGTAGCCACTTTTTAGATCCAGCGTGCTAAACCACTTTACTCCTGTAAGCATGTCCAGCGTGTCATCAATTCTTGGCAAGGGATAGCTGTCCTTCTTCGTAACGTCGTTCAGACGGCGGTAGTCAACACAAAACCGCATGCTGCCATCCTTCTTCTTCACCGGCACCACTGGTGAACACCATGGACTAGAGGAAGGTTCAATAGCACCATCCTTCACCATTCCTTCAATCATGGTTTCCACTTCCTTTTCACGTGCTACCGGCGATCTTCTTGGCCGCTGACGGATAGGCAATTCTTCTCCTGTGTTTATTTTGTGTTGAACTAAGCCAGTCTTTCCTCTGTCAGCATCGTTTGATGAGAATACATCGGCGTACTTGAGTAACAACTTCTTCGCCTTGACCAATTCGTTCGGGGAGAGAACACTGCGACAGTCTTCCAAAATTGTGGTCACTCTCGTTTCTGCATCCTTGCTGGGGGTCCCACTCGATATATATTGGCACCGACGTAACCAATCCACTTCCTCACAAGTACCAATCAGTGTGCCTTTTTCTATAATCTGTTCCCGGTCGCAAAGGTTCAGCACACGTACTCCTGAGATGTCAGTGGTCCTGACCAAGGTTCGAGCTACTTTCCATGGAAGGTCATTGTTTACCCTTTCCACAAGTACACAACGGTGAGCTTGCCCAGCGTTTCGAGGAAGACTAACCGGAACAATCGTTTCCAATCTCGGCGGAAGAACAATCTTTTTAATGCTGTATATGTTCCCTGGTAACGCACCTTCCATAAAAAGTTCCTCCTGTCTACATTTCAAAACACCTTGCTTAACGTCGATCTCACAACAATTATTCCTCATAAAGTCTAGGCCTAGGATGCAGTCGTCCATTATATCAGCCACGATGACATTATGCAGGTAGATCACGTTGCCTAGCTTCAAATATATCTCCTTCTCTCCACGGACGGGTATACGCTGACCGGTGGCTGTTACCAAATTAATGCGTTCTCGGTTGTATGCGGAGTCCCCAAGTGACTGACTTATAAGTTGGGAACTAACAACCGTACGAGAGGCTCCAGTGTCTATGGTCAGTTTACACGGCATTCTGTTGACCTCGCCCTTGATGATTAGACTGTTCCCATCATGGGTTTGTGAGATCGAGATCCTTGGGGCTCTTTTAACATCAGCCAGCACCCGCCCCGCAGTTCTGGCTTTTACTCGTTTCCCTGCTGCTGCTGGGCGGTGCTGTTGGCCGCACTACCCTCCTGAGATCGTTCACCTTCCCTTTCTAGGGTTCGCTTAGGGCAGCTGGATCAAAGATGGCCCTTTTTGCCACAGCCATAGCACCTTGGGTTGTATCCTTTGTTGCGGTCGCGAACTGTAGCTGCTGCAACCTCCCTGACGCGATGGTAACGATGATCCTGCCGCACGGCTTCCACTTCCAGTGCATGGGCCAAGGCGTCCTTAAGCGTCTCGTGGTGCTCGAGCCTCACAGCAGCTCTGACTTCCAGGTCGCGGATGCCGTCGATGAATGTCTGCACCAGGTTCCCTTAAATGAGCGCAGGTACAGACCGGTATGCTTTTCGCACCAGCTTCTCCACTTCTAGAGCCCACTGCAGCAGGTTTTCGTTGATACGCTGCACACGATCTTTAAGCTGCGCACGAAAGACGTGTTCCAGGTGAGCGTCGCCACATCTCGCCTCCAATGCCTCAAGGAGTTGCTCATAAGTCACTTCCTTATCGAGAGCTTCCAGAACTGTTAAGGCCTGGTCACGCAGGCCTAGTGTGAGAGCAGTCATGGCCTGATTTTTATTCCAGCCGTACGCCTTCATAACACCTTCGAACTGGATTTTGTAGGCTGACCAGGAAGAAGTCCCGTCGAATGGTGGCACCTTGAACCCACGTAACAATTGGTGTCAGAAGTGGGATAAAATCATGCCGATTTTACCAAAGGAGTAATCGGAGGGTGTCCGTACCCGAAGTCAACGCCAGCAGGAGACGGACCAGAGGAGATTTGGTGGTGCAACGCCGCAGACGTCGGAGGGCCGTGCGTGACGTAAGGAAACGGAAACAACAGCAACAGCATCTTCGTGATAGTTCAAAATATAAAATAAAACTGCAGTTGTCAACCCGCTCGCCAAGCGTGGCAACCATGACAAATATCCCCCTATGAGCCAGTCTCTGTGGGAGGCCTATATTCAGCAGTGGAATTCGAAAAGCGGAAGTAATAATAACGACGAAATTTTTAAAAATATTATGAAACATACTTTTTACGTGGTAGAGCCACGCTGCAGTTATATTAGTAGTATAGTTGTAGCACGAATGGGTCGGCTCGACCGGGGAAGGACCACGCTCTCACAGAATACCAGCGTAAAATACTAGTTTAATGCTGCTGTGTTTCGTATGGTGTGTGTAGAGAACGTAATCGAGGATAGACGTAGATGTCTATGGGCCACAGCAACCACTTACCATCAGGTGGACTGTGTGCTAGTTTGTCACCCTATACTATATAAAAAAATAGAAATATATTGATAAAAATACGGGCATATATTGCTAATGTAAGTTTTTATGCTCTTTTTTAAATCTTTTCAAAAGACCTGATCGAGTATAGAATTAAACAAGGTAATGTAATTCAACTAGTTCTTCCAGTTCTAATTAGAAATGCTTTGAAATATCAAATGAAATGTTAGAAGCGTATTAGTGAGTGCGTAATGCATGTAATGTAGACAAAGCTGTTAGTCCCCGCTAGCACAATTTGCCAGCACTCTTGACAACCCCACGATAAGGACTTAAAAGTCAGGGCAAATTAACTTTTTATCCAGATACAAAAGAATGTTTAAGTCGGTACTTGACTCAAGTAGTGTAATGTTGTATACATTCTTGAAGATCAGGAAAATAATATTATGTATGTGAGTAATATTATTTATTTATTCGTTTTAAATTTTGAAACTAGTAATGTGTTCACATTAAATAGGGTTACAAAACGCCCACAGCTTGTATACTTAACAGTCAACCCATGCTTTGGTGAAAATAAATTGGCAGATGTATTAAATAAGTAATAAAACATATAAATTTGAGCATACTATACATCCATAAATACAAAAATATACGTACTCATACATATGATATACAATATATAGTCGTTTTATTACCTCTGCATTCCCGGTGAGTAATAGGATTGTCAAAGACCCCGCTTTACCGATGCGCATGTCAGATAGATGTAATAAAACCACATAAAATTTGCAATTAAAACTTTATTTTAATTAAATTTAATTTTAACGGTCAATTTTCCTGAAATAAAGTTATTTCTATACGTTTCGATGCTGATTCTGATAACGCACTTAAAGGGAACCACGGGTTTTTGTTACATGTTTTATAAACTTTGTTTAACAAATTCCGATAGTGGTACCTGGTAATGTAGTTATGAGTAAGTCGATATTAATATTTTATTTATTTATTTACACTTTCATGAACAAAGTTCTACATATGGCGGACTTCATGCAATAGGGCATTCTCTCCCAGGCAACAATTAGGCCTGATAGACGTATAAATAAGAGGGCAGCAATAACCACAACATACAATATATACATATAATATATATATATATATATTATCTATGTTAGAACAAATATGAAATATGTATGAAAATAAGAGATGTTTTTAGAGCTAATTCAAACTTGAAATGATATTTTCACATTTTTACGGACTTGATTTTTAAAAGCAAACATGTTAGTAGTTTTTTTTAATGTCAAGAGGGATGTTGTTCAAGAGTCTGATGGCCGTGAGGGTGAAAGAGTGAGATGAGTAATCAGTACGATGTAAAAGAGTGAGTTTGAATTGTGTCTTCTTGTCCCCAATCGTTGACTTCATTGACTGATCCCTAAATCATATCAGGACCGGCCTTGCACAAGCTTCCGATACTGCACCTAGACGATAACAAGCCACAATCGGACTCGAAGAAAATTCCGGTGATTGAAGCTTATCCTGCAGGACAGTTACCACTTTATCAAAAATGTTTTCATTAGATTACTCCGAAATTCCATTTAGCAGCAAAAATATTTTCTCCGATGCCGCATCTCAATATTGTCAACAGTTTGACTAACCTCACAAATTTTTAATGAGTGATTCAAATTCCGCCATATGTTGATTGAGAGAAGTTAAAGCAGTTATTTTGAATTAAATATCACGTAAATATACCGTTCCTAAGTACATCATTTTCTCACAACTTAAAATCCTGTTAATCACTTAAAGAAGATTTGTTTTCTTACTTGTTTCTATAATTTATTTAAAAGTATAGCGGCGCTGTCGCCATGCTACAAGCGGAAAACGAAATGAAGCCGAAATCACGCTATGAATGTTTTTAATCTACACCGGTATAAATATTTTATCGGTAAAGTTCAAAAACTTTTCTTACGAGTGAAAAACATACACACAATACACCTGGTTAGTGGATGTTGTGGCCCATAAAAAAATTTCACATAACAAACTATCGTCGCTTAAAATCGAAATACATATACATACATAAACCCTCACGCCTGTCACCCAGAGGGGTAGGCAGAGACTACAGACTTCCATTTGGCACGATCCTGACACACCTCTCTTGCCTCCTTCACATCCATACACCTACGCATACATGCTCGTCGCTTAAGGGTACTCCTAATTTGGCCCGTTTTCAATAAATCGCCAATTTGGTCGATAAATTTTCGCCTAGGACGTCCCTTTCCGACTCTGCCATTCACTTCTGCACCATAAATTTTCTTTGTCACTCTTTCCTCATTCATTCTTTCCACATGACCAAACCACCGAAGCATTCCTTTCTTAATCCTGGTCACAACATCATCTTGCAAACCACACTCTTCTCTTATTACACAATTTCTTACCCTGTCATTCAGGTTCAGCCCTAACATACTCCTTAACGACCGCATTTCTACTGCGTTTATTCTACTCTCGTGCTTCTTCTGCCACACCCAACTTTTACTACCATACGTTAAAGTAGGGACCAACACAGCATTGTGAATTGCCATACGTGCCTTTTTCGACACATTTTGACTCTTCACAATAGAGTGCAAGGCCCCATTTACTCTATTTCCCGCATTCACTCGTCGTTCTATATCCTTATCATATCTCCCATCCCTGCTAAATATGCAGCTCAAATATACAAACTCATCTACTTGCTCGATCAACTCCCCTTCTATTCTTATTTCACAAATCGTTTTACTTTCTTCTCTTTCAAAAACCATAACCTTCGTCTTACTTGCGTTCACTTTCATACCCCTTTCTTTTAATGATCCGTTCATTAATGTAACCATCATTTGCAACTCGGCCGCAAAATCGAAATTAAGATGCATTATTACTCCTGAGGGCTAAGGTGGAATATCTCACATTCAGTAACGAATGGTCTCCGGTTCTCTACACTCACGATGTGAAATACGTCATTAAGCTGCCATTATACGTATCATGCTACTCGTGAAATTATAATATAGCTGTAGCGTGGCTCTATCACTTATAGACTATTCGGCAAGAAGTTCTAGGGGCATTGCTTTTTTTTAAACAAAGACTATATTTTTGATATTTATCTTCTCGGTCTTGTTTCTGCGAACCTCTATGGATTCTGACGTTCATAAGAGTTTGTAAGTTCATAAAAACTTTTACTCTTAATGAAAATGAAGTTTAATTTTTTTAAATAACCTAAATATTAAGCATAAATTATACTTAATTACCAACGGGGTCGTAGCAGAGAATATCCACCACCCCATATCGTTCCGTGTGTGTCGCAAGAGTGACGACCATTCAAAAGAATAGAAAACTGCGGTTGTTAACCCGGTTGCTATGCGTAGCAACTATGGAAAATCCCTCTTATGAAGTAATCAATGGGGACTTTTATAGACCGTAATGGTTGGATAGACTTAGACGAATACTCCGCATCTAAGTGATGATGGATATTTGGAGAAGAATTTCTGATTTTATATACTAGTTTTCACCCGCCATGATTGCAGGACAAAACTAATTTTCAGGATCGTCTAAGATAATGCACTGTAACGGAAATTAAATGAATCCCAGGCAACCTCTGTAAATTTTATGTCGATATTTAAAATATATTTTAACGTATTTTATACGTGGTGGAGCCACGCTGCAGGTATATTAGAAGTATAATTGTAGCACGTATGGGTCGGCTTGACCGGGGAAAGTCCACGTTCTCACAGAATACCTGCGTCAAATAGTAGCTTAATGCTGCCATGTTTCGTATGGTGAGTGTAGAGAACCAGAGACCCTTTTTACTGGAAACGATGCATTCCATCTAAATCCTCACGGGTGACAGCGTATCTGCATTTTGATTCGTAATCGAGGATACACGTAGATGTCTATGGGCCACAGCAACCACTTACCATCAGGTGGACTGTGTGATCGTTTATCACCCTATTCTATATAAAAAAAGTTAATCCCTTCGTGTTCTCACAGACCAAAATTTTGTTAACATTAGTCTAACTTTTCAAAAAAATTAACCACGTACACTACAGTTTTATTTCTATGTATAGGGAGCGTACTCGTATTTAATCTTGAATTTTTTTACAGCGTCTACAAAAAGCGTCATAGCGAGCCGTTTATATGAGCCAGGATACAAGAATGACTCGCGGCTACGCCTAGTTTAATCTGAAACGCTTTCAAACAGAAAAGAAGTAGAATTAAAGTAAAATGACGACAAACAAACCAAAGGAGCTGCACTTTGTGTACGCAGCACTTTTACTTGCTCGTTTTAAATCAAGTCTGCAGACTAAAATTGAAAACAGGCTGTTCACTTCTCTTTGTATTTCTATTTTCTTTGTAACTACCGTCCAAGTATTGCGATTAATTTTGTCTACGTTAAGCTTAGTCTTTTTTTATTTTACATGGGAAAATGCCAGTTTCGCAGAAGCCATGAAGCCAAGAAGAACGCGCTCCGACTAAAATGTCATGGTATTCCACTATCGCCGCATATTGGCAGAGCCACGAGAAGGCGCGTAAAGCTATTCCTAGACCTAAGGCTTGAGTGAGGAGCGTTCAGCTCAGGAGATTTTATTTTGCGTATATTAATTTATTTTATCACTTGGGAGACTGAGGTTTTCGACGTCTATATATCATAGTTAACCACAGCTATGAGCTTAAAATAAGTTATAATTAATATACACGATAAAATCTGTAAAAACTTGTTACGTTTAAATATGTATTGTTCATGTAAACATAAGAAATCATTAACTTCATTCCCTGTTTTCCCACACTTAGGGATAGAATTTTCACTCCAAACTTATATAACCACCTCCGAAGTATTACCTTTTTAATGAGAAATAATTAAAACCAGTTCACAATTAACTAATAAATCGTGTAATATACATAAAATATAAAGAACACAGTAGAATAGACAACCTCTTCCAGTTTCTTAAGTTGGCTATAAAGTATCAATAAAGAGAAACCCTTACCCTCTGTAAAAAAAATATTGAATTGTAAAGTATTTTGAGTATTACATTATATTCAAGCAATCTTATATAACATACGGACGAGACAATTGGTAATCGTTCTACATCCATCGACCTTGACGTTATGGTCTGTATCCAATCTAGGCGATATGGCCCCGCGGCGCTCCGTTCGGTTAGCGGTGACTCACGGCGGCGGCAAACGTTCAAATACACACCCGGGACTTGCCGCAGTGCCAGACACTAGGCATGTTATTTACTCATACCATAATTAGCCCTGCTATCGAGAAGCAGTAGTTCCACAAAGTTCTTTTTGATGCATCCTAGCGGTAAATATTAATGTGTTTTGATTAAACGTGATTGAACCATAAAAGTTACAGCCTATATACGTCCCATTGCTGGGCACAGGCCTCCCCACATTTTTTAGGTTTTAGGGCAAGGAAGTGTCCGCCGCGCAGCCCCAATGCGTGTTGGCGAACTTCACATGTCTTCGAAATATATTTTTTCTTATTCCTGAGACATGCAGGTTTTCTCACGATGTTTTCCTTCACCGCCAAGCACGTGGTAAATCAGCATTTAAAATTGCAATTAACAATTTCATTGGTACCGGCGGGGATTGAACCATACTGTAACTATATTATGCTTGTCGCAGAAATGGGTCGGCTCGACCGGGAAAGTACCACGCTCTCACAGAATACCAGTGTAAAATAGCAGCTTCTTTTTCGTATGGTGAGTGTAAAGGATTGAAGACCCTTTTTAGGCATTGAATCTTAGTCCTCGGGGGTGACAACGCATCTGCATAGTGTTTCTTAATCGAGGATAGATGTGGATATCCATGGATCACATCATCCACTTACCATCACTGTGAGCTCCTTTGTCACCATAATTCTATATAAAAATGTAAAGAATTTCATGTAATGGCAACGGACGAGAATCTACTGTTGCATGAATAAGTCAACTAGCGCCATCTAGTGTCAGGAACGAGAGCGAGGGGAGCATTGAGAAAATGACATCACAAATCGCTCAACTGACAGCGCCTAGTCGAAACTCGAACGCTCGATACCTTCCGCGTGTTTACTTGAACATTCTGGATATTTCTTTGCTAATTTAAATATATAGGCGCTGCAAGATGCGATGGAGGCAGTGTTGATTTGGGCGAAACAAGCGAAGCTTCGGAGTGGAATTAAGTGAATTAGTGTGTTTAAATTATTGGTGTTTTAACTTTAATTGTGTAAAGTAAATTAAAGTGTTAATTTAGGTAATTTTATCGGCAATTTTTATTGTCACGAACCGCAAGCTCGTAACAATTGGTGTCAGAAGTGGGATAAAATCATGCCGATTTTACCTAAGGAGGAAACGGAGGGTGTCCGTACCCGAAGTCAACGCCAGCAGGAGACGGACCAACGAAGATTTGGTGGTGCAACGCCGCAGACGACGGAGGGCCAGCCACCGGCTGCAGGCCCGTCGGTAGCTCCTACATCTGCAGCACCTGACTTAGGTGCTCTGATGGTGATGCTGCAGGAGCAGGCTCGCCGACAGGAGGAGCAGGCTCGCCGACAGGAGGAGCAGGCTCGCCGACAGGAGGAGCAGGCTCGCCGACAGGAAGAGCAGGCCCGTCAGTTGAAAGAGCAGCTGCAAAGCGGACAAGAGGAACAGGCCCGCCGGCAGGAGGAACAGGCCCGCTGGCAGGAGGAACAGGCCCGTCGTTTAGAAGAGCAACTCCAACGCGATAAGGAAGAGCAGATGCTCCTCATGAAGGACCTTCACGCTATCTTCGGAAAAGAGATACGGGAGGTGAAGGATAAGGTTGCTCAACATGACAACCGCCTGTCGGAGGCCGAAACCCGAATCGACCAAGTAAACAATCGGGTTGACAACGTAATGGCTGACGTGAAGAAAACGCTGGACGACCTCAAACTTGGGGATGGAACAACAGCTCCCGTAGTAGCTACAACACCTTCGCTACGTGGATTCAAAGTGCCGCCGTTCGACGGTACCTCTTCCTGGTCAGCCTACAAGATCCAGTTCGAGGCTGTTATGAAGGCGAACGGCTGGAATGAAAGTCAGGCCATGACTGCTCTCACACTAGGCCTGCGCGACCAGGCCTTAACAGTTCTGGAAGCTCTCGGTGAGGAAGTGACTTATGAGCAACTCATTGAGGCATTGGAGGCGAGGTATGGCGACGCTCACCTGGAACACGTCTTTCGTGCGCAGCTTAAAGATCGCGTGCAGCGCATCAACGAAAACCTGCAGCAGTGGGCTCTAGAGGTGGAGAAGCTGGTGCGAAAGGCATACCGGTCTGTACCTGCGCTCATTGGAGGGAACCTGGTGCAGACATTCATCGACGGCATCCGTGACCTGGAAGTCAGAGCTGCTGTGAGGCTCGGGCACCATGAGACGCTTAAGGACGCCTTGGCCCATGCACTGGAGGTAGAAGCCGTGCGGCAGGATCATCGTTCCCATCGCGTCAGGGAGGTTGCAGCAGCTACAGTTCGCGACCGCAACAAAGGATACAGCCCTAGGTGCTATGGCTGTGGGGAAAAGGGCCATCTTCGATCCAGCTGCCCTAAGCGAACCCTAGAAAGGGAAGGTGAACGATCCCAGGAGGGTAGTGCGGCCAACAGCACCGCCCAGCAGCAGCAGGGAAACGAGTAAAAGCCAGAACTGCGGGGCGGGTGCTGGCTGATGTTAAAAGAGCCCCAAGGATCTCGATCTCACAAACCCATGATGGGAACAGTCTAATCATCAAGGGCGAGGTCAACGGAATGCCGTGTAAACTGACCATAGACACTGGAGCCTCTCGTACGGTTGTTAGTTCCCAACTTATAAGTCAGTTCCTTGGGGACTCCGCATACAACCGAGAACGCATTAATTTGGTAACAGCCACCGGTCAGCGTATACCCGTCCGTGGAGAGAAGGAGATGGAGTTGAAGCTAGGCAACGTGATCTACCTGCATAATGTCATCGTGGCTGATATAATGGACGACTGCATCCTAGGCCTAGACTTTATGAGGAATAATTGTTGTGAGATCGACGTTAAGCAAGGTGTTTTGAAATGTGGACAGGAGGAACTTTTTATGGAAGGTGCGTTACCAGGGAACGTGTACAGCATCAAGAAGATTGTTCTTCCGCCGAGATCGGAAACGATTGTTCCGGTTAGTCTTCCACGAAACGCTGGGCAAGCTCACCGTTGTGTACTTGTGGAAAGGGTAAACAATGACCTTCCATGGAAAGTAGCTCGAACCTTGGTCAGGACCACTGACATCTCAGGAGTACGTGTGCTGAACCTTTGCGACCGGGAACAGGTTATAGAAAAAGGTACACTGGTTGGTACTTGTGAGGAAGTGGATTAGTTACGTCAGTGCCAATATATATCGAGTGGGACCCCCAGCAAGGATTCAGAAACGAGAGTGACCACACTTTTGGAAGACTGTCGCAGTGTTCTGTCCCCGAACGAATTGGTGAAGGCGAAGAAGTTGTTACTCGAGTACGCCGATGTATTCTCATCAAACGATGCTGACATAGGAAAGACTGGTTTAGTTCAACACAAAATAAACACAGGTGAAGAGTTGCCTATCCGTCAGCGGCCAAGACGATTGCCGGTAGCACGTGAAAAGGAAGTGGAAACCATGATTGAGGGAATGGTGAGGGATGGTGTTATTGAACCTTCATCTAGTCCATGGTGTTCACCCGTGGTACTGGTAAAGAAGAAGGATGGCAGCATGCGGTTCTGTGTTGATTACCGCCGTCTGAACGACGTTACAAAGAAGGACAGCTATCCCTTGCCAAGAATTGATGACACGCTGGACATGCTTACAGGAGTAAAATGGTTTAGCACGCTGGATCTAAAAAGTGGCTACTGGCAAGTTGAAATTGACCCTAAGGACAAGGAGAAAACTGCGTTCTCGACGGGAAAGGGTCTGTGGCAATTCAAAGTAATGCCGTTTGGGTTGTGCAATGCTCCAGCAACGTTTGAAAGGCTGATGGAACTTGTACTTACCGGGCTAATTGGCGATGCCTGTCTGGTCTACTTGGATGACATCATCATCGTGGGCCGTACGTTTGAGGAACACCTTCAAAACCTGGAACGCGTGCTCATGAAGATTAAGAGTGCCTACCTTAAGTTGAGTCCGAAGAAATGTTCACTATTCAAACGGCAAGTCAACTTTTTGGGGTATGTAGTGTCGGAAGAAGGTATCCGCACGGATCCAGAGAAAATCGCAGCTGTAAAGGATTGGCCGGTTCCAAAAGACAAGACGCAGGTTAGAGCATTTTTGGGTTTGTGCTCCTATTACCGACGTTTTGTGAAGAACTTTGCAGATATAGCCAAACCTCTGCATAAGCTAACCGAGGAGAAGCGACATTTCTGCTGGGATGAAAGTTGTAACATCGCATTCCAGGAGCTCAAGGACCGTCTGTGCAAAACACCTATTTTGGGATACCCTGATGCAAGCAAAGAATTTATAGTTGACACAGACGCAAGTGATATAGGACTTGGCGGTGTGTTGTCTCAACGTAATGGTGACCAAGAGGTCGTGATAGCGTACTTCAGCAAGTCGTTGTCAAAACCGGAAAGGAACTACTGTGTCACAAGACGCGAATTGCTAGCTGTGGTAAAGTCGTTGCAACATTTTAGCAAATATCTTCTGGGACGAAAATTTCACTTACGAACTGACCATGCTGCACTAAAATGGCTATTGCAGTTTAAAAACCCAGAAGGACAAGTTGCGAGGTGGATTGAACTACTGCAGGAATACGACTTTGAGATCGAACATCGCAGCGGGAAATCTCATGGCAACGCAGATGCATTGTCAAGAAGACCTTGTCCTGAAGATTGCAAACATTGTACTAGGCAAGAGAGTAAGGAAGTGGTATCCGTGAGGATGCTCAGGGCAGACCACCTCAGCAACGAGTGGAAGGACAGCTTACTACATGCACAGCAGGAAGATCCGGACATCAAGCCGATTCTGGAATGGATAAAGGCCAGTGCTCCCAAGCCCAAGTGGAGTGACGTCTCAGCGATGAGTTCGACCACTAAAAGCTATTGGGCCCAGTGGGACAGCTTGCTGCTTCAGGATGGAGTTCTGTGTCGTAAATGGGAAAACGTTCGGGGAGACAGCTGTCATTTGCAAATGGTTGTCCCTAAAGTTAAAGTACCGGATGTTCTACAGCTGTACCATAATGATTGTTCAGGAGGCCATCTGGGAGTTAAACGAACTCTACTGAAGATCCGAGAACGGTTTTACTGGGTCCACTGTCGAAACGATGTCGAGGACTGGTGTCGCAAATGTACAAGTTGTGCGGCTGTAAAGGGACCTCAGACTCGTAGTAGAGGTGCATTGAAGTTGTACAATGTTGGTGCACCATGGGAGAGAATAGCCATTGACGTGGCGGGGCCGTTTCCGGAGAGTGAAAGCGGTAACAAGTATTTCATGGTTGTGATGGATTACTTCACTAAGTGGCCAGAAGTCTTCGCCATTCCAAATCAAGAAGCTTCAACAGTTGCAGATAAACTAGTTCATGAAGTCTTCTGTCGTTTTGGAGTACCTTTAGAGATTCACAGCGATCAAGGAAGGAATTTTGAGTCTCAAATATTCCAGGAAACTTGCCGAGTTATGGGTACTCATAAAACAAGAACGACTTCTTATCACCCGCAATCTGATGGAATGGTGGAACGATTTAATCAGACATTGGAGAGGTACCTAGCAAAAGTTGTAGACAATCGGCAACGAGATTGGGACAAGCACATACAACCGTTTTTGTTGTCATATCGAAGTTCTGTTCACGAAAGTACAGCAGTGACACCAGCTTTCGCAAACTTTGGAAGAGAATTACGGCTGCCTGCAGACCTGATCACCGGGATACCACCCGATGCTCCACGCAGTATAACCGATTATGCAAATGACTTGCGGAAAAAAATGAATGACGTTTATGAGCACGTCAGACAATCGGGCCAGCAAATGTCTGAAAAGATGAAAACCCGGTATGACCGCAAAATGAACAACAAAGGGTTCGACGAAGGTTCACTTGTGTGGTTGCACAATCCAGTCCGCAGCAAAGGGAAATCTCCTAAGCTTCAAGCTAAATGGGACGGCCCGTACCGGATTGTAACCAGGATCAACGATGTGACCTACCGGATACAGAAAGGCGCAAGAGGGACTCCTAAGATCGTCCATGTGGATCGCTTGGCGCGTTATTATGGGACCGATAATGCTCGGGACGAGCATGTCTTAGGAGGGGGCAGTGTTGCATGAATAAGTCAACTAGCGCCATCTAGTGTCAGGAACGAGAGCGAGGGGAGCATTGAGAAAATGACATCACAAATCGCTCAACTGACAGCGCCTAGTCGAAACTCGAACGCTCGATACCTTCCGCGTGTTTACTTGAACATTCTGGATATTTCTTTGCTAATTTAAATATATAGGCGCTGCAAGATGCGATGGAGGCAGTGTTGATTTGGGCGAAACAAGCGAAGCTTCGGAGTGGAATTAAGTGAATTAGTGTGTTTAAATTATTGGTGTTTTAACTTTAATTGTGTAAAGTAAATTAAAGTGTTAATTTAGGTAATTTTATCGGCAATTTTTATTGTCACGAACCGCAAGCTCGTAACACTACCAACTTATTGCATTTCATCAGTATCATAGGAGGCATTTGTGGGAAATATCTCATGACTTTTAATCATTATCAGTTTACGCCAGACGTAAAATATTCAAACTAGGAACCACCAATCAGGGAGCATGTAGTGTTATGCTACTTACATATAATTTTACACTATTTTAAATTTATTTTTCCATTCTGTTTTTGATTTTCTGCATTCACCTCAAAACTGGATATTTTGCATCACCTTTATTTCCATAGGATCCTGTAACGTTTTTAAACCATAAGAACACAATAACAAATCATTTTCTATTCGTATTTTCACGCTATCAGCACTTTTTGAATCGGTGTCAATGGAGTCTACCTTTTTCGATCTTTTATTTAGTTCTCCGTAACTCTGCAATTTCGGACTTCGTGCGCGCTGTTGCGCTACCCTTTTTTCCTATATCAATAATATCTCATTTTTCACTTAAATCTTGCCGTTTCTCTATTACGAGCCTGAAACCAAAATTTGACATTTTTGACATCGTTGTTTATCCGGTTGTCATGGCAATTTTTATTCAAATTCGTTACCGGTCTGAAGTTTTAACTTCAAAACTTCCACAAAAATACTCTTTTCTTCTTGGCCATTTACAAAAATTTGCTTTTAATTGAAATAATTTCCCGTTCTAATCTCAGATCCGTCGTCGAGCGCGGAGCTCTCTAAAAAAAGTATAAAAGCCGAACAATCGGCCAATAAAGTGAGTCCCGCTTCAGCTTTCAAACTAGAACCATCTCCTAAAGGCCTTATCCCGGGGCCGCACTGCCCCGGGATCCTGCCTCTGAACCCTCTGCCTTCACCTGAAGTCGTCGTCTAGCCACGCCTACGCCTCCACCTACTAGTGCCCGCGCTATCCTTAGCCGCTGTGCGTGCTTGCTTCAGCACCCCGGCGCTGCGTGTGCCTACTTCGGGCGCTGTGTGTGCCTACTCCGGGCGCTGTGTTTGCCTACTTCAAGCGCTGCGTGTACCTGCTCCAGACGCTGCGTGTGCCTACTCCAGACGCTGCGCGTGCCTACTCCGGGCGCTGTGTGTGCCTAGTCCGGGCGCTGTGTGTGCCTACTTCAAGCGCTGCGTGTGCCTACTCCAGACGCTGCGTGTGCCTAGATCAGGCGCTGCGCACCTACCACAGGCATAGCCTGTGCATACTCCATGAGCGGTGGGCACCACTGCCAAGCGCGGTGTGCCACCTTGGTCTTCGGGCTCCGTTTCAGTACTCATTTATCTTTGTTTTTTTTTTTAATAATTGTAATTCACGTCACCCATCATCATCTTCATTATTTTTATTATAAAAAAACTGTAAATATAATTTTATAAATTATTAGTTTTTTTGTTGTTTCGTTGTTGTTAGGTTAGGTTCTTTTGTTTTTAATTGTCGCTTTACGACAAGCACCAAAAAAGGAAGGTGATTCCGGTAATTTATACCTACAGTGGAAAACGCCATGTGTAGCGGTGATAGTGCCACTATTATTCTTTTCTATAAAATCATAAAGAATATACGTGAATAATACCTTTTTTAAGGAACTGAAGTGACAAACGAACTCTTGGTTCATCTGATGGTGGCTACTGTAAGCAATGGAACAACTGTAGCTAACTTCATACAAAAAAGTTACAGTTACGTTGTCACCTCTAAGGAGTAAGATGGAATGTCTCACAGTTCGTTATTTTATTGGCTCTCTACGCATCAGACTGAAACACAGCAGTGCAGGCACTGCTATTTGGCGACATAAATATGTAAGTAGTTGGTAGAAAAGGAATTTACCAACATATACATGCAGAATGTAAACATTAAAAAATAAAAGCTATCTATGTTGTTTTCTTATTTTATCGATAAGTATTTCCATGAGATAACATCCCTAGACCTTATCAAATCGACATACGTACGCAAAACGCGAAGGCTCCGTTTCACGGTTCACAGTTCCCGTTTATTTCCGCTGCCTTCCTGCCTTGTCTTGATTGCTGTTTAAATTACACTTTTATTTGAAAGCCACATGCAAATACAGATTGAACGCGAGAAAATAAATGATATTTGAGTCAGAGATTAGGTAATAGGAGAACATTTCACCGACTAGTAAGCCAGTATAATTGAAAGCTGTGAGGTATTCCATCTTGATACTCAGAGGTGACGTCACATCAGCAGCCTCATTTTATTGTAGTTGTCCCCAGGTGTCATTAGTGTGTAGTAGCTTCGTAACATCAGGACTGTAAGTTCACTTGTGTTTTTATAAGATAATAGTGACAAACGAGCACACTGCCCACCTGATGGGAAGTGGTTGTTGTAACTCATAGACATCTACATCTATCCTCGATTACGAATAAAAATGCAGATGCGTTGTCATTCTTGAGGACTTAGTGTGAATGACTTGTTTCGAATCAAATTGGACTTGCCTTTTTACTTTAAAAAGTGAAATACATTTGTTGTTCAGGGTTTACAACTGAATTTAGGTATTTCTAGAGAACGCATTTATAGAAAACTTTCTGCTTTATATCAGTAACCAAAGCTTGATCTATCAATCTTGGCGTGCTGATGAAATGAGCACCTAGAGAAAAAGTAGTCACAAATTTGCTTACACCTCATAATATCTTATGATATATCACCATCATTTCAAATAGTGTCAAGCACCATTATAAAGAAATTAGGTTTTTTTGTGATAAAAATTTCAAGCAATGTGTTTTTGGTTAATACTACCGCCATTTGTGTATAACATAAAGAATGTATTTTATGTGGTGCCAGACTATATTGCAATATATTTTACCCATCGCCCCTTAAATCCATACGGCGTGTATACAAGTGTTATATAAATATTAACACAGTCATAAACTTAGTCACGTACTTATGTATCATTAAAGCATCATGTTAAGATCCGTTTGGTTCCCTCGTTCATAGATAAATTTTAAGATGACTTCAAAAAAGGAGGACGTTTTCAATTTGACTGTATTTTTTTTTGTGTGTTACCTCAGAACTTTTTTCTAGGTGAACTAATTTTGATAATTTTTGTTTATTTGAAAGCTGGTGCTTCTCATGGGGTTCCATATAAATTTAATCACGATCTGAGCAAGTAGTTTTTGTGTTATGCTTAATAATGCATATTTAATTGACTTCAACTACATTGAATATGTTCTCATTTTATTAATATCGAAGTAAATAATCCCTCAGTAGAACGTAGTATTCTACAAGGCTAAAACAGATCCAACTTTTTGCATGAAATCGTATCAAGTAAATTGTACAACATTTTGCATGCCTTAGCGCAAAGCTAGTAGAACGTAGGTATGTTCTACAAGCGCCTAAAAATCAGGAATCCAACGTTTTGTCGCATGAAATCGTATCTAACAATCATATTGAACATATAATTTATATAAGGCATATTGTCAGAAAGATAAATGATTGTTGAACTTATTAACTTCCCAGTGGGAAGTTATTGTTATGGGTCCGATTTTGCAAATTGGAAATTTAAATATATCTCCACGTTTCAAGGTCTTTAGTCGAATAGTATGGTTTTTAAGAGGATGTCCGTGTGTGCACATGTACGTAATTATGTATGTATGTATGTATGTTTGTTTGGATTCAATTTTCATCTCGTGTATCTCGAGAACAAAAAGTGATATGAGATGGGACCAGTTTCATTTAATGCATAATTATGTAACTTAGACCTCATTAAATTTTGAGCAAAATCGGTGAAGTCGTTTTTTGTGCCGAAAGTAAAATTGATTACATGAAATGAACATATGATTTTTTTTATTCTTTCTACTGGGAAGTTAGTCGTGTGGAAACTTCGGGTCGCACCTAGACCGCTTTTTTAATTTTACTACTTGTTTATTCGCTAATTTGTATCAAGACTTTCCTAACCAATCGGTATTATAGATACGCATGTGGCGCAGTGGGAGCTCCAAGCTAGGGCAAGCCCAAGATATAAATTGATAAAAATATAGATTGTTGTTTTTAGCAGTTTTATAAAAATACACCCAATCTTGATCTGTCTCCACACTTCAGTTTCATATTCAGTGCTGTCAAGGACGTGTTTAACAAAGCACACAGAAGGCATACCACTGCTAGATAGATTGTATTACATATCAGCAATTGCATAGCTTCGGTGGTTTTGAAGAAAGCCGTTTGGGTTTGTTTAAGCTAAAGAAAAAAAAATATTTACATCCAATACAATACATGAACAAAAGTAAAACACGAACAAAGTACAAACAAACTATGTACAAAATTAAAGAAAAATATATTTACATTTAATGGATAAGAGATAAGATAAGATAAGTGGAATCATCTCGCTTTCTTATGGAAAGATTTAATTACGTCCACGTAAAATGTTGGTGAACGTTTTAATTGTACCAATAACTGTTCTTAATTGCGATAATTGATAAGTCTGAAATACACTTTTAAACTTGTGTATTATCTCAACTTAAAGATTTCCTCTCCGATTATCACTTTAACACACTTCAATTCATCACAAGGAACACTATTATCCTCCATTTTCATTAAAAATCTTTAAAAAAGCATAAATTTTGAACTCGTAATATTAAATCGCTTAAAATAAGCACACAGAGTAAATAAACATTGAAACGTGAAATGAACTTGCAAACGTATTGCCCGCGCGCCTCCGCTTTTAACAAATTTATTCCCAAAAGCCTGGCTTTAAATCTCTATACTAATTGCTATATATACAATCGTAGTTATATTTCATTATAGAATATTTTGCCATAGGTTAGAAAGAGAGCGATCGTTTTCTCGAAAGCCCCGTAAAAAGCCCACGCGAGCGAGGGAGACAACTATTAGCTCTATTAAAACTCATTTTTTATGACAGCAGCAGTATCGCTAAGGCAATACGAGGTCATCGGTCGACATGTGTCGAACAGTGGAGTGCGCGGGAAATTTGAAATAGCTTGAAACATTTTACGAGTTATTTTATTAGTTGATATTATTGATTGATTCAGGTTTAATAAAGCAAGCCCGGCTTTTCGGGTTTAATGGAAGCTTCGCCACTGATGTGGCGAGGGGGCTTTTAATCGTGGGTGCCAAAGTAATACTTCTACAACAATGCGGTTAGACTTATTTTCTTACTTTTACTAAAAGCCCTTGAAGGAAAATACCGCTCTCGTACATATTCTAACACTAAGCTGCACTGAGCGCACTGTATATAGAGAACCAGTGCAATTACACCCATTAAGCATTCTATCTTAGTCCTCAGAGGTAAAAACGCATCTCTAACCTTGCGTGTGTGCAGTGTATGTGCAACCTACCTGCAACCAACGTGGTTGCAGAAACTTACCCTTAGGTGGACTGTAAGTTCATGCATCACACGTATGGTGCCATCTATCCATCTTACTCCTGAACATAGACCTCCCATATTGACTGTCTCTTAGGAGTGATCTTCATAAAGTTATCATGCTTGTCATACAGGTTGGTAACAGATTTTGTTTTTACTTTTAATTGTTATCAGCAAGATGCTGATGCCCAACTCTTCTTTCATTTGCCTAATGTCGCCTCTTATGTAACAAAGAACGATATGGCGTTTTGTACATTCTTACACCGCCACTACATGGCACATTTATTATTTACGTATGTTTTATTTATTTTAATGTAGCTGTTTTTGTTACTCTAGTAATTTATGTTACCGCCAAACTCAGACTAACAAAGAAAGTGCTCGTGGTAGAGCCCCACTGCAGATATATAGTACTAATGGGTCGGCTCGACCGGGAATGGACCACGCTCTCACAGAATACCAGCTTAAAAAAGCAGCTTAATATTATTGTGTTTCATATGGTGAGTGTAAAGATCCGTAGATTATTTTTAACTGGAAACGAGGCATTCTATCTTAGTCCTCATGGGTGATAACGCATCTGCGTTTTGAATCTTAATCGAGGATAAATGTAGATGTCTATGGGCCACGCATCCACTTACCATCAGGTGGACTTTGTGCTCGTCTGTCACCCTTATTCTAGAAGATAAAGATAGAATTAAGTACTTAATAGAATTAGGCGTTATTTTTCGGAAATCAAATTCAAATTAAATCCTGGTAATGTTAAATTTAAATTTTAAACTTCAAGATTTAAATTCTGACATAGTGGTGTTGGGTAGTGGTGCTGAGATTAGTGGAGATAGATATAGTGCATGCATTTGAGGGAGGGCTGGAGATGCTCTGCAAACTAGGTAAGATACATAATTTTATTTTATTGGGTGAATCTCAGCTAATTAATTTTTAAATTATTAATTTATATTTTAATTATAATAAATTAAGTACGTCAATTTCCAGCGAAGCAAAAACAATTCTCAACTTATTGTAAGAACACGCACACAGCACACGCACCTAAAATAATATTTGCAACCACAAACCGCAACAGCATTGTTGTTTCTTTCTTTGTTAATTTTAGCTACGAACATAAAGAAAGTTAGAAGGCGCTAACGATTCGTATTCAATTTTGTTTCATATTTTATCTTCAATCCTCTTATAATATTCTGTATAAAATGTAATACAATAGAATACAATATCTCTATTTCATCTATGGCATTAACGACATTGGCCCATAGCAATGTATACATTAACCCGAATTATATTTAAAAAAAACATAACATTATTTAAGAAACTTTTTTTGTTGCTTTGATATATCGTCGATACGCTACTATGTTTTTATCTAAATAAATAAAATAAATTAATAAAATTAAGCTTGTTGTGTCGTTAAACTAGGCTTTTAGCATCTCAGACCGTAGTCTTGCCTAAAATCCAGTCTTAAAGTGCTTATAAAATGTATTATCTAACTTTATTTAGAATTTAAAACATTTCGGGGCATTTTTATTAAAAATATGCCTTTGAAGTTCAAAAGTAGAAACGTATACAACGAAAATATAAAGCCGTGTTATCACGTTTAGACTGAATTATGTAAAACGTATTCTGTGCAAATATATATCAGGATTTTTAATTAAACTTTTCTTTGTGCCTCCTTTCACGTAATGGCTCCGTATAAATTTGGACATAATGTAAAAACGCGGGATAAGCTCCTCATATTGTGATATACAACCCGTCACGTTCTGTCTATACTGGTAACAGCTACGTGTGCTTTTTTGTAGAATATGATATTAAATGAGCAAACAGTCCACCTGATGGTATAGGTTGCTGTGGCACATAGACTACATTTATTCTCAGTTATTAATTAAACATATGTGCGTACGAATGCTTCATTTTCGGTAAAAAGGATCTCTGGTTCTCTTAATTACGAAACACAGCAGCATTATGCTGCTATTTTACGCTCGTATTCTGAGAGCATGATCCTTCCTAGCCACCATATTATAGATTCAGCGTGACTTTACTACATATTATGGTTGTTGTAAATCGTTTATAAACCCTTGTGATTAAAGTTGTCACATTTTTATGACTGCCGTCCCCTCTTGAATAGGGAGAGCGATTGGGGTGAGTGAAATTGCAAAGTTGATTACATGTGTCGACTGTGGTCCAATATGTTCTCATCGGCCAATTAAATAAAGTTGTACTACTTTGTTTAAAAAGTGTGTTTTCTAAATAAGGACTAAGAGATCGTATGATTAAAGGACTTGGTTATTTGTAATGTGGGTTTATAGTTCACGATTCCGAGGCAAAGCCAAGATATATATATGTAATTATAAATTGGTGGTTTATTCGTCTGCATGTGTTAAATTATGAGCATAAGAGTGATAAGAAGGTTTTCCAAGTGGCATTCTTGTGCCGGTGAGCGATCTCTTGCCTGGTCCCCACGATGAAGTGATGACCAGGCAAGAGATGCAGGAGGTTGATGAAGGCAAATGGCTCAGGAGCGTATTTTATGGCATTCCTTGGACGAGGCGAGGTTTAACAGCGGACTTGTGTGCTGTTATGATGATGATGATGAAGTCTTACTTAAAGATTTAGGGTAGATATAAGTTAGGACAACTTAATGCCGCTATGTTAGCGCGGAAATCGCAATATCTAATAATTTGGATCAAACGAAATTCCGAGGTACGCTAAAAGTCAAATGCTGTAGGTAGTGCGTATAAAATGGCATATTTAAGCAAAGTAGGATTAAGCCATGTGGAGCCTCATAGTGTCAGACTCCATAAACACTCACGCCTGTCACCCAGAGGGGTAGGCAGAGACTACAGATTTCCATTTGGCACGATCCTGACACACCTCTCTCGCCTCCTTCACACCATACACCTACGCATACATGCTCGTTGGTTAAGGGTACTCCTAATTTGGCCCGTTTCCAATAAATCGCCAATTTGGTCGATAAATTTTCGCCTAGGACGTCCTTTTCCGACTCTGCCATTCACTTCTGCAACATAAATTTTCTTTGTCACTCTTTCCTCATTCATTCTTTCCACATGACCAAACCACCGAAGCATTCCTTTCTTAATCCTGGTCACAACGTCATCTTGCAAACCGCACTCTTCTCTTATTACACAATTTCTTACCCTGTCTTTCAGATTCAGCCCTAACATACTCCTTAACGACCGCATTTCTACTGCTTTAATTCTACTCTCGTGCTTCTTCTGCCACACCCAACTTTCACAACCATACGTTAAAGTAGGGACCAACACAGCAATGTGAATTGCCATACGTGCCTTTTTCGACACATTTTGACTCTTCACAATAGAGTGTAAGGCCCCATTTACTCTATTTCCCGCATTCACTCGTCGTTCTATATCCTTATCATATCTCCCATCCCTGCTAAATACGCAGCCCAAATATACAAACTCATCTACTTGCTCGATCAACTCCCCTTCTATTCTTATTTAACAAATCGTTTTACTTTCTTCTCTTTCAAAAACCATAACCTTCGTCTTACTTGCGTTCACTTTCATACCCCTTTCTTTTAATGATCCGTTCATTAATGTAACCATCATTTGCAAATCGGCCGCCGACGACGCAAGAATGACTTGATCATCGGCGTACAAAAGGCATTTGACGGTTAACTCACCCATTCTTAATCCGCATTCTTCAACTTTCAAATTTTGCAAACAACTGTCCATAAATAGGTTGAGCAGCCACGGGGAAGCCACACAGCCCTGTCTGACACCTTTATGGATGTCAAACCAGTCCGAGTAGACCCCGTTGATCCTAACACAAGCACTAGAGTCCCTATAAAGAGACTCCAGTGCCTGTATCAAGCCAGCGCTCAACCCAAATGAGTTCAGTGTTTGCCATAGCAAATCCCTATCCACTCTGTCATAGGCATTTTCCAAGTCCATGAACGCACAAAAAACCTTTTGGTTTTTGGCCAGAAACTTTTCCGCGATCATGCGCATGGAAAATACTTGATCTGTACACTCCTCCCCTTTAATTTCCCATACCACGTGAAAAATTCTTAAACAACGTTGGATCTATACACAGTTGCCTCCTCTGCGTTATGGCTATTCTAGCATTGGAAATAGGTAAGAGAGTTAGACAGACAGATGGACTATCACACAGAAACGAAGCCCTACATAGCCACCCTATACGTGGTAGAGCCACGCTACAGCTATATAATGGTTATAGCACGAATGAGTTAGCTCAAATGGGGATGGATCATGTTCTTACAGAATGTTAGCGTAAGACAGAAGCGTAAGCCGGAGGTCTTTTTCTAGATTCCTAAGAGGTGGCAACGCATCTGTATTTTGATTTTTAATCGAGGATATATAGAGATATAGAGGTCTATGGGCCACAGAATACATTGAATATCAGGTGAACTGTGTACTCGTTTTTCACAATATTTTTTTAAAAAATAAGGGTTTGCAAGTAGTCTTTACGCCATCATCAAGATGGGTAACAGTTTAAAAGTAGCCGTACCCTCTAAATGAAAGCGCGTTTGGTTGAAAACCTACTTCAATTAAATTTCACAATTAGAACTTTAACTTAACTTTATCTCATTCACTTATTACTTTACTTTACTTTATTCATTAACTCTATCTCATTATTTCTAAAAGCCCACTTTTGAATTATTGTACGTGCGATGTGACCGCGTTTAATTTCAACGTACGATTTTAGCACACTGCAGCCTCTTGAGCTCTCCTCTCGTTGTTATTGCGTCGCCGTGTTTAACAATACTCTACGAATTGCTGCATACGTAATTTCAACTGTATTTAATCGCTCAATGTTTGAATTAAATCGTCAACTTTAATAAGAGCAAACGGATTAGTAAGTTGAAGTATCAATGGCCATTTACGAGCAGTTCGAAAAATCCGACGGTCGATGAGAAAGAGAAGTTAAGATAAAAAGGCTCCAGTGGCAACCTCGTATTGGTAAGCGAAGTTTAGGGATCCTACTACAGCTTGACGATGACATAGCGTCCTAGTAAGACACATAGAAAGTTAATAGATGTGGTTGGCTCAGTACCGCTTCTTTGTGGCATTCCAGTGTTCAGCAGTGAACTTGTGAATGGCTGTAATAATGATGATGATGAGGATATATAAATAATAAAGGCATTTTCGTTTCCTAATTTTTACGTTGTAATTTGCTTAAATGTAATATAGCTTATAAAATGTCTCCCAATTTGACGTGCCTTTTGGCATAGGTCTCATCCAGCCGTTTCTATTGGACTCTGTCCAATGTGACCAATGATGATGACCATGTGGGAAATTAAAGTATTTAATTTCAAAAGCGCTTCCTTAAAAGTATTGTTTTAAAACAGTTATTCAACTAACGTTAATAAATGACAGTTACCAAAACATTATACATACGTTGTTACTGTTGTCACATCTGGCCAGTTTTCTTGCTCAAGATCTGTGTTTGCTCAGTTAGTGTTATTAATTTATTAAATATCTTAATTATTCAAGACTACTTACTTTTTATTTTATATTAGCGATCCACTCCGGCTTCGCGCGAGTAATATCTGGATTCTATAACAGCGCAGCTATCTGATAATGGCAATACAAAATCCATGCTGCAGTTATATCAGTAGTATAGTTGTAGCACGAATGGGTCGGCTCGACCGGGGAAGGACTACGCTCTCACAGAATACCAGGGTAAAATAGTAGCTTGATGCTGCTGTGATTCGTATGGTGAGTGTAGAGAACCGGAGACCCTTTTTATTGGAAACGAGGCATACCATCTCGCGGTCCTCACGGGTGACAACGCGTCTGCATTTTGATTCGTAATCAAGGATAGATGTAGATACCTATGGGCCACAGCAACCACTTACCATCAGGTGGAGTGTGTGCTCGTCTGTCATCCTAATCTATAAAAAAACAAACAAATATTAATTTTTATATATTAGATAAATATTCAACACAGATAATGTACGATCAATATAAGTACATCTCAGTAAGTGCATTAATTTTAATTCTTAATGAGAAATAAATTTCTTACTCGTATAATTAAAGTAAGAAATTTTCTTGACAATAATAATCAATATAGCACCAGTTTGTTACTTTAGTAATTATACAACTAAATTACTTGACGACCTTAGAGGTGAGCTGAGGTGCTAGAATACAGGAAACCTTAGTTTTACGTAACAACTATATAAGTTAATAGTTGTTTAAATCATTCTTATAACAATAAGTGTCTTTAATGTTAATAGATTTATATTAATATTAACGCCATTTAATTTATAATCTATTTAGCAAAAGTCCATCCCTAAGGGTGAAAATATAGGTGTTGAAAAAATTAATTTAACTGTTATTTTCAACTAAGTAATTAAAAATTTAATAAAAATAAAAGTCGACTTTAATTAATTAAAAAGAATAAAATAATTTTCACAAAACGACTTCTGAAATGGGCGCTTTAATTATTCTAAACACTACGATATTATTTATCTACATTTTAATTCTTAATCGAGGATATATGTAGATATGGATATGGGTCACTGCACCCACTTATCACCATCAGATGGACTGAGTGCTTGTTCGTCACGCTTATTCAATAAAAAAGCTACTCGGACCATATTTAGCCAAAAAATATGGCTTGCCATCGTTTACACCAGTGATGGCGGACCAATTGCACACGACACAATATTTTGGGCACGCCACCAATCACAAAGTTCACTATGAAGTATTATATTAATTTCAGTTATGTATTTTGCAATATACATCAATAAATGTCTCAACTCAAAACTCTTAATTTATTTTTCGTATTAAATAAAGAGTTTTGAGTCGATAGTATTTAGTACTATTATTTTACCAATACTAACGAAGTTCAAATTATTTTATGGCACGGATATTATCTAATTAAACAAAAATGGCACGTTGATACATAAACGTTCGCCACCCCTGGTCTACACAATCATAAATCCAATATTCCATTACTCGCCTCTTACTAGACAAGTATACAGTTAGCATGTTTTTTTTTTTTATAATACCTAGCTAATCATGGGACAGAAGTACCAGACCAACATGGGACAACTCTACTTATACTTATGCTTGAATTTGTTGGCAGTAATTTGTAATGAAATTTTACGAGTAATTACAGCAACAACCACAGTAAAGTAATTCTAACTTTTAATGGCGTAATCAATAGCGGTGGATCATAATTAACGGAACATACCCTTTATTGCTTATTGCTGCTAAGTTATTTATTAAATGGTCAATAAAATGAAAGCAGTTAAAATAAATTATTAAAGTTTAGTAGGAACAGATTTTAATTTAATTATTTATATGTGATAGAGCCACGTTGCAGCTATATTATGGATGTATCACTAATGCGTTGGCTCGAAGTGGATAGGACCACGCTCTCAAAAAATACCAGCATGAAGTAAAATGGCAACATAATGCTGCTCTTTTGTAGTCGTTTTCAGTGTAAAGAATCGGAAACCTTTTTTACTGAAAATAAGGCATTCCATCTTAGTCTTCAGGGGCGACAACGCATCTGCATTTTGATTCTTAAGGATGAGAAGGATGGAATGTAAGTGGATATGGTAGGCAACATCCACTTACAATCAGGTGGACGGTGTGCTCGTTTGTTACACTTATACTATCAAAAAAAAACATTTGTGCAGTTTACACGCGGTAGAAGTGAAATCTTCAGAAAAGGAAAGACTGTATATTGTATTCTATCTCATTCTCTCACAGGCTAAATCCTTTAGATGTATATGTTTGTCTCCTTTTAGTATAGCTTTTTGATTTCATCGAGTTTCAAATGACAACAATTCGAAAGTTTTCATTTCAAAAATTCGACACCTGAGATTCTGAGTGAGATTGAGAAGTTCTATGGGCAGCTGTACACATCATCGTTGGAGCCACACGCAAATGTGAGTAACGATTCAAGAGCAAGTCTTATCCGACACTATTCCGATGATATCCCGGACGTCAGTCTGAGCGAGATTAGAATGGCTCTCCACCACCTTAAAAACGGCAAGGCCCCGGGCGAGGATGGAATTACAGCGGAGCTTCTGAAAGCGGGTGGAACACCGGTACTTGAAGTCCTTCAGAAGCTCTTCAATTCCGTCCTCCATGGTGGCACTACTCCGGAGGCGTGGAGCAATCTCCAAATCACCTCCAACATTTGAAAACCACAACATTATTTAGAGTAATGAAAACTTGATAAGCGTCATTGCTATTACAGGTGCAAACAAAAATGCATCCCAACAACACTAAACAGTATGAAGAAAAAAAAACTGATAAAAATAAGATTATTTTAAAACAACGATAGTAATTTTAGTAGAAGTAATATTTAGTGTAATGATTAAATTATCAACTAAAATAAATTTGAATTTAAGTTATGAAAAAACTAAAATGATCAACTAAAAATTTAATTAAAGTTACAATACATAATGTGTAGCGTATATATTTCCCACTGCTAGGCACGAGTATATTTCTCTATATATGTTCTACCCTTCTTGTTTTCACTTTATTCAGATTTTTATTATTTTATAAAACTTACAACTAAAACATCAAGATATATAAGTCAATCAGGAACAGGTTTTCACACACAGAATCAAAACAGTAAAATATATTAAAGGTTAATGTAAAATAATAATAAATAAATATACGCATACTGTAGAGATCTACTTATATTTGTGTGCAAAAATGCGAAATTGGAGGGAGTTATTTTTTTAATTAATATAATTTAGGAATGTATGCCAGTGTGCAATTTAAGTTTTTACGTAGTGTGATTACAGAAGGGCGACGCTCACAGAGATATAACATCTTTTTACTGGAAACGGGGCATTCCATGTTATAATACCTCAGGTTTTAAAATGCATCTGTATTTTGATTCTTACTAGAGGATACATGTAAATGTCTACATCAAAATCCACATACCACCAGGTAGAATGTGTACTTGTTTGTCACCGTTATTCTACAAAAAAAAAACGCACAAAAATTGTGTAAGTGTTGCAAAATAGTCAAATGACAACAAAATTCGTAATTTTATTTACAGCTAGGTATTTGATAAAATAACGACTTTAATAATAAGATCAGGAAAGTGTTCCATTGTGAAAAAATCCACCATTCACATCCAACACTATGCGATTTACTAGTTTTCTTCCTCGTATTTCTTCTTTGTTTTTAGGACGGAAACGTCATCGTGAGAACCTTACTTTTGCAAAGGTCGGCAAAGCACCTACGATTCTCCATTGCAGTTGTTGATGGGCGGCGGTAGTTACTTACCATCAGGTGACCCGTATGCTCATTTGACCCCCGTCCATAACAAAAAACAAAAAGAAGGTAATGTAGACAGTGGAAAATATACCTTGGAAATTTGAAAACTTTGGTAATGATATGAACTTAATGTGGAAAGGCTTAGGGGCCGGTGAAATCAGGTAATTTAATAAAAGCTCTTGGGACCGTTTTATATGCATTAGGTATCTAAAGTTTTAAATGAGACCGCTTTTAAGAGGTTGCTGTGGGAAAATACCGAGATATGAAATCAGTCTAGAATATAGGTTTTCTTCTACCACTTGTTTAATGTGCGGTTTATTGTTCATAGCTGCTGGTTTTATTCCCGCGCGTATTAAGAGATTGTATGGCTATAAATGGTCGTTTTTAATCTGGCTGTTTGTATTGATATTGTATGTATTAAAAATCTTTGCGATAATTAAGCTAATCTATTACCGTTAAAGTTCGTAGATAGTCAACTCACTGTCATTTAGTAAAATTATCTAAACTAATATTATCAATAGATACGATTTTTTCGTTTGTAATGGATAAAACATGTTTCACATATAGAAGGCAACATTATCAGTGAGTAACATAAGCTATTTTTTTATTGGGATCTTTAAGGTCACTCCAGTATTGTAACCAAAGTTATCGAAAATAGCCTTTAAAATTCGTAACTTTGCATCCGCTTTGTAAACTATGTGTGAAATAAAAAAATAACTAGGCATTTAAGGAGCTTATTTATCTACAAAAGAATTTGTGTTCTAAAATTTAATTATTACACTGGTAAAATCGAAAGATGATTATATTCGCATAATGGTATTTTACTTTAACCTTTATTCAGATAAAGAATTTCATATTCAAGATTGTTTGTGTTGATGTAAATTCTTATTTAAACTATTCGAATCGGACTTTTCGTACAGAAGAAAGAAGAACTCGCCCTTTCACAGACTTCGACTTGGCGAATTTTGCGTCGGCACTTAGGCCATGGACCCATGCCACTGTAAGAAATTGAGGCGGTATTTGAACTATGTCATATACCACACTTAATGGCACATGTGAGCCTTTCAAATAAAAAAAGAATTTTGTTAGTATCTCACACACAGCATTTTTATTTCGTTTCAACATCTACCCACCCTTATTGAAAAAACTTCCTTATTTATGCATATATTTATAAAGTGAGAATACACGACTTCTTATTACACCTCAGAATAAGGTTGGAATTTTTGATGGTATATTTGTGTAGAGCAAACTCGAATGACACACTTTTGTTAATGAAAATAACGCGCGAGGGCCGTCCTATAAAACAGAAGTACTGTAATGTTCTCGGCTTTAATGCGTTGAGACTTCGAGAATTTTTTTTTTTGGGAATTATACATACAATAATAACGCTCCATTTTGTGGATCACGTGGATCTTATGATATGTAGGTATTTAATTAATTTTCACTTTTTTCAACATCTTCATTGCAGCTCTTCACAAGTTTAAGGCATAACATCTTAATCCTCGGGGGTGACAACGCATCTTCAATTTGATTCTCAATCGAGGATAAATGTACATATCTATGGGCCACAGCATCTACTTACCATCAGATAGACTGTGTGCTCATTTGTCACTCGTATTTTATAAGAAAAACTAATAAATTTTATTTCATTTAACTTGTCCGTTGCTGAATGAATGCCAAAGCATAGTCCTCATGTCACTTGCATCCATTGTCTACCTGCATATCTTGTCAAATCATCACTCGAATACCAGATGTGTTAGGGCCAGTACCAAACTGTTACAACATAACTCTGTATCCCAATCGGCTGATCATTTATTAAACGGCGTAATACGTCACTCCATTTCTATCCCTGCTTGTTCCCGTTAACCCGTTATTGTATTGCCGTATTGTGTACTTGTACTAAATTTAAACTAGTATGCCACAGTATTTATAGTTTTTTCTTGTAAATAGAAAGGTGCTGCTGTCCATCATCTGCTAGTTTGTTTCTATAGCATCTTACAACATCCACGGAATGATAAAAGTTAGTGGATATTTTCACACCACCGTGATACGGCTTACGTTCAGTACTATGGTTAACCGTGTGATGGTGATTTAAGAATATCCACTACCCCCAATTTGTTGAACCTGCATGTGCATGTCGCATAAAAATAATTCGAGACAACTTAAGCAACCCGTGCTGTAAAAATCTCGATACGTCAATAAGCTAACGCGTCGAAATCTCTAAAATTTGTTTAATTCGCCTTTAATTGCAAGAAGAGGTTTTAATCAAAAGTATGATCCTTATGTTATATGTAAATATTGGCTTGTATATGCATTGAACACTATATAAAGCGAACATTTTTAGTAAGGGTTATTACACTATTAAAGAGTATATGATTTATAATAACCCCCTGGAATGAGATGATCGCTACCATGATGTTCCTAAATGTTTTCATACGTAATTGTGTAAAATGGTATATTGTTAATTATTTTTAAATAAGTCCCGCTTAATTTTTTGTTGGTTCTTCTAAGGACAAAGCTTTTTCCCGAACCATAGGTAAAGCTTAAATAACTTTTAATAAGTGTACTTGTTATCTACGATTATATGAAATAAAAATTATTATATTCTATTCATGAATTCTATAAATAAATATAAAGACGGAGAAAAAACGGAGATACGATGAGAAACCAGGCCAAGGTGAATATTAACAGTTTCACTCTCCGATTTTCAGACACAATAGTAAGACAATAGCAATGAGTAATTGTCAAATTATTTTGATTTTTGTCACAAAATATGTACGTAGTTAAAAATAATAAAATTGAAGTTAATAATAATCTACTGAATTTGGCTATACACATAAAATAGTATCATAATTTATTATAATAATTTTAATTAATTATGGGATACCCATTTCCGGGTGAAGGCCTCCTCCATCCTTTTCCATGAGGTTCTGTCTGCCGCTAGCCTCGTCCACGTTGCTCCTGCCACCTCTACAACGTTGTCGTACCAGCGTGCCCGCGGTCGGCCGCGCGATTGCGTCGCATCACGCGGGTACCAATGTAGCACCCGTTCAGTCCGTCTCCCATCACTGACTCTTGCCACGTGTCCTGCCCATCTCCACTTCAGTTGACACGCTAATTTGGCTGCGTCTATGATATTTGTTATTTTTCGTATATCACTGTTTCTATGTCGATGTCTTAGTTTAACGTTAAGCATGCTGCGTTCCGTTGCTCGTTGGAAAACTTGTAGCTTAGATATTATTTTCCTTGTGAGAGCCCAGTTTTGACATCCATGTAATAAAATGGGGAGTACAGTAGTATCCAACGCTTTCTTTTTTAATTTAATTGGTATTTTTGCCTTGAAAGTATGTTTTAGTGACCAATATTTGCTCCATGCTAATTTAATTCTTCTATTAACTTCCATCATTGTTAAGTTGTGAAATGAAATATTTTGGCCAAGATAAATATATTCATTAACATATCTAATTTGTTGGTTTTGAACGTGTACAGGCATTTTTGTGCTATTTGTAATATAGTTTTATTTGGATACATTTGTAGGCCACATTTTCTGCTTTCTATGTCTAAAGACTGAACCATATATATATATATATATATATATATATATATATATATATATATATATATATATATATATATATATATATATATATAAGGTCTTCGTGATTTTCGCTTAATATGATAATGTCGTCTGCAAAACGTAGATGACTCAAAATTTCTCCGTTAATATTAATGCCACGTTTGCCCCCAGTCAAGTTTTGAGGAAATGTACTCTAATAAACAAGTAAATAGATTAGGTGAGATCGGGTCCCCCTGTCTCATCCCTCTCACGATTTTAAAAGGCTGTCCTTGTCTCTCCATTCTTATTGTTGCTGTATTTTCACTATAAATTTCTTTCAGTATTCTTATAAATTGGTTATGTATTCCATGAGATTTCAACGCCAACCAAAGTGAGTCATGGTAAATAGAGTCGAAAGCTTTTGAATAATCAATAAATGCAATGTAAAGAGCTTTTTTCTTTTTTTTTTTTTTTAAAAAACGTTACCCCTACACTAAGATTTTCTCTTGTATCGTGGGGGCAGTTTACAAACATAAATTGCACAAGGACAAACATCCAGACCCGGAACAACTATATGTAGGCCATACAAATACTTGTTCCGTGCGGGATTCGAACCCGCGACCCCCAGCGCAGCCACTCATTGCTAAGCCACTGCGCCACGGAGTCGTCGATAGTAGTAGAGTATTGTTATATTCTTCATATCTTTCCATTATCTGAGTCAAAACAAAGATGTGATCCATTGTAGAGAATTTAGGACGAAAACCAGCTTGTTCTCTCGGTTGCATGTAGTCTAATTTGGGTTTGATTCTGCTAAGTAATATACTTGTTAAAACTTTATAAATTGTATGCAATAGGGATATAGGTCTATAGTTGTTGATATTTAATCGATCACCTTTCTTGTACAATAATATGATAGAAGAGTTTGCCCAATCTTCTGGTATTTGACTGAGGTAGAGCATTTCGTTGAAAATATTTTTAATATCACTATGATGAGTTCTTTTATCGCTTTCAGAACATTTTGCACTTTTTTGCACATTCTCCTGAACTTTTTGCACTTTTAAGTTTTTTTATGGCATGACTTATCTCGCACGGTAGTAGTGGCGGAATACGATCGTTTATGTTCACAATACAACCATTATTTATTAATTCATTCGTTATGTTATTGTTCACGTTATGACTTTTGTATAAGTTTTTATAAAAATCAGTAGCTATTTTTAAAAGGTGTTCTCTATTTGTAGTTTTTCCATTATCATTTGCTTTTAGTGAGGAAATCCACTCTTTGGATAAAGTGAGTCGTTTTTGTGCATTTTTCGTAGAGCCTTTATGTAATAACTCTTCTTATAATACTTTTAAGTGGTATTATAATTTTTTTATTAATATTTTTTTTATTTTGAGGTAGAGTTTGGACTGTATATTTTTTTCTTCTTTAGTCTTTTTTTCTTTATTTTTAAGTTTCGTTCTTTCTTTAATAAGTTCTTTTATATCTAGACCAAATTGGAATTTTTCTTTACGTATTTTTGGCAACTTTTTTATACATTCTTCAATTATATCAGTCAGGTTTCTGTAGTTTTCTTGCAAGTTTTCTTTCCCTTTAGTATTAGTTAATAACTCTGTAAATATCCCTTTGAGGAATTCATTTTCACTTGGTGTTAACTGTCTTTTGAAGCACAAAATTTTTTCCTATTCTTTTTTACTTTAGTTTTAATGTTGACGCATCCTCGTATAAGTCTATAGTCCGATGGATAGGTTGTATTTATTATTTCTAGGTTGTCATTTCTCTTATATCTTTTGTAAGAATAAAGTCAATTTCGTTACGCGTTCTACCATTGGGTGACACCCAAGTCCATCAATTCTTTAATTTTTTCTTGAAATATGTACTACTTATTTTAAATTAATTCTCTAAGTAAAACTGAATTAATAACTCACCCCGTTCGTTTCTGTCACCAAATCCCCATGGTTCCATACTACTTTTGTCTTCGGGCGTTGGTTGTCCAATTTTGGCATTAAAAATCACCCATTATCATTGTAGATGTTGATGAATTTTGTAGTGTTTTCACTATCTCTGAGTAAAAGAGTTGAATTTCACTTTATTTAGCCTTATATGTAGGCGCGTGAACTTGGATTAAAGTTAAAAAATTTTAACCAAACTTCATATCTAGACGTGCGACTCTATCAGATACACTTGTATAGTTAAATATCTTTTCTCTCCATTTTCTTTTAATAACAAATCCGACTCCATTTACACCACTCTTTACTACTGTGTGAATAAGTATATATTGTTCATATTCTAAAATTTTAGTCACTTCTTTTTTTACTTCAGCTAAGCCTATAATGTCCCATTTTATATATATCTAAGGGCGTGGTCTAGTTCCTCTAGACGACCGTCTCCGACTAGAGACCTTACATTAAATGTGGCGATATGTATTTTAATATTGTTTTCGCTTTCTATATTGACTTTATGGATGGAGAGTTTTGGTCTACTGCTCCCACGGTGACCATCCGTATTGGGAGAGTGATTCTGAGTAGTGCATTGATTCTTTTTTTTGTGAACGACTCTGAGTCTAATTTAAATAAATATATTTGTAAATTAAATCTTATATTAATAAGTTTTGTTAAACATACATTTAGTGTGTTTTTATATTTTACATAATTAATTTTTATAATATTCAAGTAAACTTATAATTAAAATGTAATTATGATATAATATTATGCAATAGTATTAAAATAAAAAATTAATAATTAGTAAAATAAAAAATAAACATTAATGCAAGAAAATTAAAATATTGCAAACTAAAAAACAGCTTAAAGAATCGAACATCTACGTCATAGAAGAATATACAGAAAGAGTACTAAAAATTAGAAAAAATCTAAAAGCACAACTACAACAAGAAATTGAAAAAGGAAACGTGGCTTACATAAAATATGATAAACTCATAATAAAGGAAAGAAAAATGTACACCCAAATAAAAGACCACTCTCTTTATCACCACCGTCGCCACACCATACAACCAATCTACATATCGTTCCTCTAAACCCAGAAAAAAGATTCCAGAAACAGTGTAGTAACATAAGAATTAATAAGAAACATAGATCAAGCCTTAACTAAATAACATCATATTATTATAAAAATAATAATAAAGAATCTCGGAATGAACACTCAACAGATATATGAAAAGTACAGGCCCCCTCCAGACAACATGGTAAAACAATGCCACTTTTTCCTGAAATAGAAATAGAAATACAAATACAAATAGAAATAGAAATAGAAACTTTTTTATTCAATGTAGATTATAAAAATACTTATTGAAAGATACTTTTTTAATTTACCACTGGTTCGCAAAAAAAAAAAACTCTATCCTGGGAAGAACCAGCAAGAAACCCAACGGGACTATTTTTTTCCAATAACAGCTTACAATCATGTTTACAATAAACAACCCAAGACAAATTAGAAATAGCTTGGTAGCGATCACCCTTCCCAGGGGTTATTATCATCTATAAATTCCTTAATATTATAATAACCCTTTTTATACAAACTTAGCTTAATAACATTTTTGATTTTGTTGTAAAAGCGTATACATCACCCCAAGAATGAATTACTGACTCGGTGGAGTCGAGTAACTGGTACTACCAGCTTGTGTCTGCTCCTAGTATTTACAGAATGAATATCACTTATTTTCACAAAACTACTTTTATTTTGTGTACGTACATAACATTTTCATAAATGTATTGAGAGGCCAGAGTTAATATATTAATTTCCTTAAATTTTTGTCTCAGTGACTCTTTTGGTTTTAAATTATATATTGCTCTAATGGCCCTCTTCTGTAAATCTACTATCTGCTGCTCTCCTGCCCTCTTCAGTAAATCTGCTACCTGTTTTCATGGCTTGGACGTGGAAATCTAAAAATCAAAAAAAAATAATCAGAAAATTTCAAGATCGGAAATTTAGCCTAGTTATAATTACTTTTCCTTGTTTTTACAAAAAAAAAGTGAATAATTCAACACTCAACACTCACTCTTTAATTTCATATCAATATTCCATTACAAAAGCGTCTTAAATATTGGTTGGTATTAATTAAAAAAATTAATTTATTATTTATCTTATTCACCGATGAAAAGTTATTCCTAGGTGTTTGTGTGCGTGTGAGGTTTTATTTTTTTGAATTATTTGTGCAGTATCTACACATCATGGCATATTTTTAGAGATAAACTATTGGACTTAATTATTGGATTGATTGAGTGACTTAACTTTTGGATTGACAGTATGTATACATAACATGTAACTACATTGTAAGTTCTTTAGGAGATAATTGTTAGTGACCCCACGGGAAATTACAAGTTCGTTGCATAAGCTAACTTAATTTTGTGTTTTTGGAGATAAATCTCAGTGACGGACTTGGGTATGTCATGCTCGCTTAAAGGTCTCAGCTTGCAAACATTTGCGTCTCCAAATTTTTAGTGATCTAATTTTAGCAAATTATAGAACATACTTCAGTTACTGATCGGTTTGAAATTGTTTTCCATTCCATGTATGCAACATTTAACGAAAACCCGTTGGTGTCCGTTAAGTGAGTTATCATAATCAGTATATGAACTATGATATGTAATATTAACTTTAAATAACTTACAAAAAGAGAAGATATGTGTGGAAATCCTTTCGTCGTTTCTTCTGCCGCCAGAGAAAAAACACATTCTGAAGTTGGGGCTTTAATTCTTCTACACATATGTCTTACCACCGACTTCAGACTGTGAATTCGTTTTATTCTTTTTTTAAAGAACAAACGAGCACCCAGTCCACCTGATGTTAAGTGAATACTGTGGCCCATGGACATTACATCTACATTTATCCTGATTAAAAATCAAAACGCAGATGCGTTGTCACCCCTGAGGACTAAAATGGAATGCATCGTTTCCAGTAAAAAAGGGTCTCCGGATCTCTACATTCACCATAAGAAACACAGCAACATTAAGCTACTATTTGACGCTGGTATTCTGCGAGAGCATGGTCCATCCCCGGTCAAGCCGACCCATTCGTGTTGCAACCATAATATAGCTGCAGCGTGGCTCTACCACCTATAATATTCTTCTTAATTCTTTAAAGTCGGCTCTTAATGTTAATTGAATATTAATTTTTATTGTTTATTTTAGAGTACTAAGTGGAGTATTCTCCATCTTGATTGGACTAAGGAATACTTCATTCTCAACGTCAGCTAAATAGTTACATCAAAACTTCATCACATATTTTGCTACTAAATGAGGTAGAATTTTTCCTGTAGGACCACAACTGAAGTAAGTATAACTTATTTAATAGAAAAAGAATCATTAAAATCGGTTTAAAATTGACAAACGTATCACGTAGCATATATACAAAAACATACAGTCGATTTGTAAGCCTCTTGAAGTGGACTAAAAAGTATCCGAATTAACAGAACTGCCTCCAACTTGTTTGTATTTTAATGGAATTTCAAATGGTAAAAGTTCGCACAAACGTCCTATAAATTTGGAAGTACTAATGAAAATGAATGTCGTGCTCCGTAACAAAACAATGCCCCAATGTTCGTGCCTTATTATAAAGTAATTTAAAACAATATTTATGACACTAAAAAGACTTGTAAGTAACTTATTTTATCATACAATCCTACTCGCTGCCGTAGAGTGATTAGAAGTGCGATTAGAAACATGGCTGCGTGTTCTCGCTGCATGGTCATGTCGTAATCCTTTGAGTGAGAAAAGAACCTGCACTTTTATCTCCCGATACATATAGGGTCCCGATATAGTCACGGATACAGTTCCTAAAATACTTCCCAGCGTGTGGACACCACGGTTTTAGTCTCTATCGTCAATGACTATAGTCACCTCTCAGAAACTCATATTTGCGCTATTTACTCATTTCAGGTGCCTGCTCCACGTGACATCCCCGAAGAGGCTTTTTAAATCATAAGACTAATACCAAAATGCTATAAAAGTTACAGATTTATACGTCTTACTGCTGTTCACAGGTCACATTCCATTTCTAATTGTTCCAGTAAATATTTTTTTTACTATTTAACTCTATAACCTTTATGAAGCTAATTAGGTAGAGCGATTAGCAGAGCAATTAGGCACTGCTCCAATGCGTGGTGGTGGATTACACATAGGAAAATATGTTATTTATTAGATATGTATATATTTCCTTGTAATTAAACTATAAACGTATATATTATCTAAATATAATCAGGTATAAACATTACAGAATTACTACTTAGCTCTTAGCTCTCGCCCTCCACTCAAGTAATGAGAACCGAGCCGTGTAATATCCATTATCGTAACGACACTTTGCTCATAGTTACTGGATTACTTAAGTTATTCTATGAACACTTGTATCCGTAGTAGAGGTCAATTCTGTGGTCATTCACTAAGATTATAACATTAAAACTAAAAGCCTACTTAATAACCCACAGAGTAGCAAAAGCTCTGCTTTTACATTTTTTGAAAGGCAATGGCCAAGCCAGTCTTTACTTCGAGTGAAGTTGAGGACGCCACACTTCAAGCAGTAATTATAGTCCGTCGTGTACTAGTGACGTAAGATAATTCAGAGAGTAGAATAGTATAGTATTTTTTTCAATATACATTAAAAGAATAGTTATTGAAAGCGATGATGCCTTTAAGACTGGTTCGGAACACTCTGTCCTGAGAAACACAGCGTAACCTGAGATACATTTAACTCTCTTTACCCAATGTCATCTCGTGGCTGTTATGTTAGGTGACAACGGAAAACACAAAACATAATAACTCGGTTGCCACCCGCTTGCCTAGCGTGGCCACTAGGGTGAATTGTGAACTTTTGATAAGCTAATGGATATAATGAATATTTTGTCAGGAACTATATTACATCTTTTTCTGCTAAGAAATTTGTTTGATAAATACCGATTTGAAGAGCAAGTGGTTCAAAATAATTATGGGCTGCAAAGCATTTTGCCTATCTTAAGTGTGGACATGCATTTGTAGCCTTTTTTTCAAGTCTATGGACTACACAGTTGTCGTTTGTCATCGTTTGGAATATAAGTTCCCTTTACATGGTTATAAAAAAGAAGAAATGTTGTTATTTATTATTTATTTCATTGTAATAACTCTTAGTTATATTCAAATTAAGACATAGTAAAATTTATATTATTATTGAAGCAGAATAGAATGCACACATATAATGAAGGGATACTTACAAGTATAGATATATATATAGAAAGCGTTCAAGTTGGGACAACAATGAGGACATGAACGACTTAAGCAGTCTGTTGTTCAATTAAATTTCTACATTCGTCCCCTGGTAACTTCGTTTTAATTAGTAGAAAGACTCAAAGGTACGTCTGAAGTGAATAACTTTTGCACTTAACTGTACTCAATCGCAAATTGTTGTATTTGATTTATAACTGAATTTGTCACACATTTTATCTACTCTATATTTTAGTATATTTAGACAGAGTATATTTTTTACGTAATATTTTTTTATTTCAATTAAAGTATATCATTACGTGAAAAAAATTATGAAAAATTTTGTGACTGCTGTCGTATGAGTAGCAATATTGGCAATTACAGTAAATCCTCGTACAGAAAAATCTCTACCCTTGGTGAAATGCAGCAATATGGAAATTTTCTAGTAGCCGCCAAATGGTAGTTTTTCCGATAATTGATAGAATCAGGCGTTACTTTGCGGAAATCCATTACAATAAAGACATTAATTAATTCGCAACTATCCACATAAAATAGTGGTGTTGGGAGTAGTGGTGCTGGGATTAGTTGAGACGGGATTAGTGCACGCAATTGAGGAAGGGCGGGAGGTGCTCTTTAATCCAGGTAAGACACATCATTGTATTTTTATGCGGATAGTTGCGAATAAATTAATGTCTTCATATTAAGGTAGTTTTTCCATTCGTCTCAACGGAGACTAGCCATCAGCACAGGAATGGATTATAGTGCACAAGGGCATTCTCTATTCCCTCACTCTAGTATAGTCTGATGGAACAACAACCCGATACGATCGGAGGGAGATTAGGCGCTTGACCAACTGCTCTATATGCTTTATGAAGGACGGAGGTGGAACACCGCCAACTTCCTAACTCCGGGCTGTTTCTGAGAATTCCTTCTCAAAAGAACTCAAAAACTGATTTTTATGGCCTGACCTTGGATTCAAACCAGTCACAGGGCAGTCAATAGCATATACATTGATAAAACAAATAAATTATTAATTCAACAAAAAAAAATATGCATCGGCTCAGGTTGAGATTAAAGAACACATATTGGCCATGAATGATCTGGTAAAGTCATGTAAATACAATGAGGAGCGCTTTGACTCCTTAATAAAACATCAGAATGAGAATCAACGCTCCATACCATGTTCATCGGGGACAATAATATGTGTAAATAGTAACTGTCTTAGTTCACCAACACTCTAAGGCGGTGCCATAACAAAGAATAAAAACTTAAAAAGTAGTATAAATATAAAAAAAAACATAAAGTTATTATGTATTGTGATGGCATAGGAAAACATTTGGGCATGATGTTAAATAACAATTTAAAAGGACAACTGATTAGTAATTATTGTATGCCTGGAGCATCCTTTAGTCATATATTGAATAAAGTTTTAACTAGTAAGTATTGTCCTAATAGCACATTAATAATTCTTGTTGGGAGAAGAGGCAATGTAAACAAAAATCAATTATTAAAATATATTGATTACCTCAATACCTTAAATGTACACAAAATAATCTTGTTTACATTGCCTTACATACAGGGTTGGCCACAGGAGAATAAAATAAGATATGATTTAAATTTATTAAAGAATAATTTATCATGTAACAATAATTTAAATTTGACGTTTAATTGTAACAATTATACCAATAGAATTAATTTAATAGACATTAATAATTTAATTAAGAAATTATTGACTACAGATAGGTATTACCTATCCAAATATAATTTAAGACAGATAGCAAATGTGCTATCTTATTATTTATATATTAACTCAGCCAAGGACTTAGCTACCCAGACATCTGCTCCTATTGAGCAGCATAATGATTTGACATGTAGTTTGGAATCCGTTCCAAGTAATTTAAATTAGAAAATGAGACAATAGAGGTAATCTATAGCAGTTATAATAATTTAAATAATTTAGAATGTAGCTTACAAATCCTGAATTTTTGTTGCAATTGTATAACTCCACAAAATGATTGTAGCAGCCAGATTAATCAAACCGAAACGGGAATAAATAATATATACTCCGCTGCTACCATAACGCGGAAGGCGAGAATAAATAAAAAAAACATTTTATTTCCTAATTATTCTTGGCTACTGAGATACTGCGGACTGTATATAGATAATTTGACGTTCTTATAAAGAAACAAGAAGCAGCCGCAAATATCATTCAGCGCCACACCGACTTCACACGCCGCTATCGTCACGTATCCGTCGACCAATGGTGAGCCGTTTCTTCAACGCCGCAGTTCGTTTCCTCTTGCTGTTCCGGAGCTGTATTCCACACCGCCGCCGCCCGCCGACTACGCGTGCGCACCGATCTGCATGTCTTATATAGCCCGGTCCAGCGACGTAGCTTCGTGAACAACAAACAAGTCTCACGCCGGGAAACGAAACGTAGATAATTGTATATTTTAAATAGTTTTCATTGGTCATAAAATAAGCAATATAATTGGCTAGGCAAAATATTAATTGTTACCATTGGCAAATCAATAGTGAGCCAGCCATATAAATATAGGCAAGGTTGATGCAAAATATATTCCATTCTGAATCCCATTCGACAGTACATTCATAAACATAAATAGTAGTTTCATTTCTCCACCTTAAAGAAAACCACTCGGAGTCTGTTAATAGTGGACAGTTCGTCTCCACTATTACAGTGGTGACCCCGTACGAACACCGAGGGGGGAAGATCCGGTACGAACACCAAGAAGGAACACCCTGCGACGTACCACTACTATTGCACGAACACCGCGAAGGAAACCCGTACGAACACCGAGAAGGAAGACTTCAGTTTATATAAAATCAGTGTAATCAAGCCGTCATTATGGAGCAGGAGGCAAACACATATACATCAAACCCGGTAAAGGAACCAGAAATCGCCGGTATATCTCTATCGTTAAGAATACCACCGTTTTGGAGAGACAAACCACGACTTTGGTTCGTCAGTTTTGAAGCCGCAACGAATGGTTTAAAGAAGAGCCAAGCGCAATTAGCACAGATGGTGATAGCCCAACTTGAGAAACAAGACATCGAACAAATTGCGGACCTGTTGTACAACCCACCAGCAGTCGACCAGTATAATTCACTGAAGGATCGTCTGATCTCCGCATATGAAGAATCCGACAGTCGACAGCTACAGAAACTTCTATCAGAAATAGAACTTGGAGACCAGAAACCCACACAACTCCTACGCAAAATGCGTACTTTGGCGCGAGATAAAGTTCCGGATTCAACACTACGGCTAATGTGGGTAAACCACCTACCACCACATATTCGATCGGTAATAGCAGTCAGCGAAACATTCAGCACGCAGACGAAGCTCGACGAACTGGCACTCCTGGCGGACAAGATGATCGAAAACAGCAGTAGCTCACACATATCGATCATCGAAGGCACTTCAACAAAGGCCAATGATACCCAGTTTCTTCTCGAAGAAATTCGGAAGCTATCATTCGAAGTCGCCGCGCTCAAAGCTTCCCAGCATCATACCTTTTACCAGCAACAGTACAACCAGCGCAATCAGCAACACCGAAGATCACCTTTTCGTCGCAACCGCTCTGCAAGTAGAAGTCGAATAAGCTCAACATAAAGATCCCCTTACTGCTACTATCATCGACGTTTCGGGGTCGAGGCAAGAAAATGCACAGCACCGTGTACATTCAAAAATGAAAATACGAATACGGAAAACTAACTAGTACGCTCGATGCGACGGGATCCAGCGTAACAGCAAAGTCCTACCGTCTTTTCGTCACCGATAAAAAAAGCAAGCTTACTTTCCTTATCGACACCGGAGCAAATATCTCAGTGTTACCGCCGAAGCAAGGACAGAAGTTGAAGCCACTAGATTTTCAACTCTATGCAGCAAACAATACGGTTATTCCTACATATGGAGAAAAAACAATGGAACTTGATTTTAATCTACGCCGACCATTCAAATGGAGATTTATCGTCGCTAAAGTCAGCAAACCAATCATCGGTGCTGATTTTCTTCAACATCACCAGTTGGTCGTCGACATCAAAAATAGAAGAATCATCGACGGGAAAACCAATCTTGCATCTCAGTCTTTTGTACAAGCAACCAATCTGCCCACAATAAGAAGCATAGATGTGCAACAACCGTATCACAAGATCCTCGAAGAATACCCTGGTATCACAAGAATAACTTCAATGAAATTAACACCGAAGAACGACGTTGAGCATTTCATCGACACCAGTGGACCACCACTTCATTGTCGTGCACGTCCAATCGCACCACACCTATACGAGCAAGTTCGAAAGGAATTCGAAAACATGATTGAGCAAGGAATATGCCGTCCAAGCAAAAGCCCTTGGTCATCACCACTTCACATTGTACCGAAGAAGAACGGAGAATTACGAGTTTGTGGAGATTACAGAAGACTGAATTCTATTACCACTCCTGACCGCTACCCAATACCGCGAGTCAGGGATTTCACTCATCAACTATCAGACAAGACTATATTCTCCACCATCGATCTCAACCGAGCTTACCAACAAATAAGAGTCCGCGATGAAGACATAGAGAAGACAGCAATAATTACCCCAATGGGATTATTCGAATTCCCAAGAATGATCCCAGGATTAAAGAACGGAGGTCAAACTTTCCAAAGATTCATACACGAAGTACTTCATGGACTGGATTTCGTTTTCGCATTTATTGATGATCTCCTTGTTGCAAGCCCTGATAAAGAAACGCACGAAACCCATCTACGCACCGTGCTACAGCGATTAGAAGACAACGGAATCACAATCAACCCTTCGAAATGCATATTTGGACAGCAAGAAGTTCAATTTCTTGGTTTCACCGTCAGCAAGGAAGGAATAAAACCGCCTGCCGAAAAAGTCAGAGCAATCATCGATTATGCAAAACCTAAAACAATCGAAGAGCTAAGGCGTTTTCTCGGGATGATAAATTTTTACAGAGAACACATACCTAAAGCCGCTGAAATCCAAGCACCACTTCACGCCTACCTTCACAACACGAAGAAAAAAGATAAAACGTCAATCGAATGGAACGATGAAGCCACGAAGGCATTTGAAGCTTGTAAAATTGCGATCCAAAATGCAGCTTTACTCGCTCACCCATCACACGAAGCAACCCTTGCTATCTTCAGCGACGCATCCGATCTCTCAGCAGGAGCAGTTCTCCAACAATACAGCAATGGGAAATGGCAACCACTTGGATATTTTTCGAAGAAGTTCTCCGATACTCAACGTAACTACAGTACATTCGACCGAGAGCTACTCGCTATTTACATGGCTATCAAGCACTTCAGAAAAACGTTCGAGGGTCGAAACCTGATCGTTTTTACCGACCACAAACCATTAACATATGTACTTCCAAAGAAACCATCACTATCGGAAACACCACGAAGAGCAAGACAACTTATTTTCATAAGTGAATTCACGACCGACATACGTCACATCAGTGGAAAGGACAACATAGTTGCCGACGCACTCAGTCGCGTACCAATCGACAGTGTAACGTGCCCTACATCAATCGACTATCATAAGATCGCCGCAGCACAAGACAGAGATAGTGACAACATAAAACATCTATCGAAGCAAGGTAACTTGTCCATCAAGCAAGTTACAATGCCAATGACGCATCTACCTATATACTGTGAAGCCTCAACGACAACCATGCGACCATACATACCAGAAGAATGTCGTCGCGAAGTCTTCAATACACTGCACAACATTAGTCATCCAGGTGTTAGAACAACAAGAAAACTCATCACTGAAAAATTCTTTTGGCCTGCAATGCAAGCGGATGTTGGCAACTGGGCGAAGCAATGCATTCAATGCCAAAAATGCAAAGTACAAAGGCATGCATCAAGTAGTCTAGCTACATTTCCACCCACGGAGAGATTCGAACACTTGCACGTTGACATCGTTGGACCATTACCTACTTCACCGCAAGGACATCGTTATCTCGTAACAATGATCGACAGAACAACAAGATGGCCAGAAGCAATACCTACCGATGATACTTCAGCCGAATCCGTCGCGAAGATAATTTATGAAAATTGGATTACTCGTTTCGGATCACCTAAAACCATCACAACGGATCAAGGAAGGAATTTCGAAAGCAACCTATTCCTCAAACTTCTTCAAACTATGGGAATACAGAAGACGCGTACAACAGCATACCATCCTCAGTCAAACGGAATAATCGAACGATGGCATCGTACATTAAAGACTGCACTCAAAACTCGTTTATCTCAACATACAAAGTGGATTGATGAGCTACCTACAGTGCTACTCGGACTACGAGCAACACCGCGTGCAGACACTAGTCTTAGCGCCGCTCAGCTAACCTACGGCTGCAGCATAAGGCTGCCGTGTGACTTCTTCAGTTCAGCAGCGTCAAACAAACAAGAAATGGATTACGATTTCGTAACTAAACTTCGAGAATCAATTAACAAAGCCTTATCGTTGAAATGCACCGAAATGCAATCACACAGAAATAATAAATCAGTATTCATTCACCAAGATTTGAAAACATGCAAACAAGTTTTTGTAAGAAACGACGCAATGAAAAAACAATTTCAACCTACCTACGACGGACCGTATAAAGTATTAGAGAGAAATAGCAAGACTTTTAAACTACAAATACCCGGAAGGAAATCTACGATTATATCGATCGACCGACTAAAGCCTGCCTATATTATTAACGAGGATACTGCAGAGGATTCATCATCATCATCAAAACCACCAGCGAGGAAGCTTGAAAATTCATCATCTACATCAACCCAGTTGAAACCTATTTTAAAAACTACGAAATACGGGCGAGTCGTCAAGCCTCCGGTACGCTTTCGCTGGGGGGAGAGTGATGTAGCAGCCAGATTAATCAAACCGAAACGGGAATAAATAATATATACTCCGCTGCTACCATAACGCGGAAGGCGAGAATAAATAAAAAAAACATTTTATTTCCTAATTATTCTTGGCTACTGAGATACTGCGGACTGTATATAGATAATTTGACGTTCTTATAAAGAAACAAGAAGCAGCCGCAAATATCATTCAGCGCCACACCGACTTCACACGCCGCTATCGTCACGTATCCGTCGACCAATGGTGAGCCGTTTCTTCAACGCCGCAGTTCGTTTCCTCTTGCTGTTCCGGAGCTGTATTCCACACCGCCGCCGCCCGCCGACTACGCGTGCGCACCGATCTGCATGTCTTATATAGCCCGGTCCAGCGACGTAGCTTCGTGAACAACAAACAAGTCTCACGCCGGGAAACGAAACGTAGATAATTGTATATTTTAAATAGTTTTCATTGGTCATAAAATAAGCAATATAATTGGCTAGGCAAAATATTAATTGTTACCATTGGCAAATCAATAGTGAGCCAGCCATATAAATATAGGCAAGGTTGATGCAAAATATATTCCATTCTGAATCCCATTCGACAGTACATTCATAAACATAAATAGTAGTTTCATTTCTCCACCTTAAAGAAAACCACTCGGAGTCTGTTAATAGTGGACAGTTCGTCTCCACTATTACAATGATAATAAAAATTGTTTACACCTGGTTCATCAGAATATACAAGGCATGATAGGCAAAGAACTAGAAATTGAATTGTTCTTAAATAGCAACAATATTCATATTATATGTATTACTGAACATTGGTTAAAAGCTCATAATTTAATGTTTAACTTCAGTAATCACCAGGTGGTCAGTTCTTTCAATAGAGAAACGGCTTTAAGAGGTGGCTCCTTAATTTTAGCTAGTAAATTATTATCATGTAAAGAACGTAAAGATATCGTGAGCCTCTCTGTTAAGCGAGCTGTAGAAATGGCATGTGTTGAGTTTGAGCACCTCATTGTTGTAAACGTTTACAGACCCCCATGTTCTTTATATGATACTTTCGAAAAAATTATGGAGGAAGTTTTCGCTAAGCTTAATAAACAGAATAAATCTGTTGTAATATGTGGAAACTTTAATATCAATCTCCTAGAAGCATCCTCCACCAATATTAAATTTAGATCATTATTTAAATCTCATGGTCTCTTTAATTTATTTTTGAAGCCAACACGTATTGCTGAATCTAGTGCAACATGTATAGATAACATTTTTACAAATGTTAAGCCGTTCAATAAATGTACAATTCAAAAATTGAGCTCTGGTCACTGTGGACAATTAGTTTCATTACGTTATGTTCACAAAAAAGCAAATAGATAAAAAAATAGTGTTTGTTCCAGTAAATGCACATCGCTTGTAGAAGTTTAGAAATAACATAGTAAAGAAACTTCCATTACTTTCATACCAAAATAATCCAAATTTTTTTGTATGGAACATTATTTAAGCTTATTTGCAATGAATTTAATAATACTTTTACTTCTAAAACATTCTCCTTGAACAATCGCAAAGCATTTAATGAATGGGCGATAGTAGGAATCCATAAGAGTAGACAATGGTTATATGAACTTTACAATGAAAGGTCATATAATCCTAGTGTCGAGTTTAGGGAATATGTAAAAAAATATTCCAAAATATTTAAAAGAGTGTGCTCCTTAGCCAAGTCATTGTATTTGAGCAACAAAATAAAGACTGCTTCTAAAAATTAAAATGACATGGAGTATAATTAATAGTGAAACTGGTAAGGTCAACACTCGCAATTCAAACTACCATTTAAGTTTCAACAATAAATTAACTAAATCAGATCAGGACGTTGCAATGGTTTTTGAGAAATATTTTACTGATATTCCGATCTTAACCACTAAGTCACTGAATTATTCTCCTGCCGTCGCGGAATCATTACTAAAACAAAATGTAAATGTGTGTACAAAGAATTTTACATTTCATAAAGTGTCATCAAAAGATATTGTAAAATATTTTGAGACTATTGAAATTAAGAGAACCGACGATCTGTGGGGGATCTCTGTTAAAGTTATTGCGTCTATAATAGATGCGATCGCACCTCAACTACCTATTATTTTTAATACTAGTATTGAATCTGGTGTGTTTCCTGATTTAATGAAGCATAGTAAAGTAATACCTTTATTTAAATCTGGTAGTACATTGAACCCCGCAAATTTTAGACCTATTTCTGTACTGCCAACACTTAGTAAAATTTTTGAAAAAATTATTCTTGATCAAATGTAAAAAAAAATATATAAATAATTTACTTCATAAAAATCAATTTTGTTTCACAAGGGGTCGCTCGACAACTGTTGCTAGTGTTGAGCTGATTAAATATATATTTGATGCATGGGATAATTCACAGGATACTTTGGGTGTATTCTGTGACATATCTAAAGCCTTCGATTGTGTTCATCATGAAACATTAATCAGGAAACTTCAACACTACGGTGTAAGAAGCGATGCTCTTAAATAAATTATTTCATATTTAAGTGACAGAACGCAAAAAGTTGTCATTAATAGTATGAGTTCTTCCGGGTCGATTGTACAAATGGGCGTGCCTCAGGGCTCAATTCTAGGACCTTTTCTATTTCTGGTATATATTAATGACTTACCTTACATAGTAGGGGATAACCATGATATAGTATTATTTGCTGATGATACTTCATTAATTTTCAAATTAAAACGACAGTTATCAAGAAGTAGCTATAGATAAGTTAGTCAATTGGTTTAATGTTAATAATTTGCATTTGAATGGAACTAAAACTAAATGTATGAAATTCGTAACTCCTAATGTTAAACCTGTCAATACTAATGTAATTTTAAATGGGGGGGGAACTGAGTCTTGTTTATACCACCATTTTTCTTGGAATCACACTGGACGCAAAGCTTCAATGGCTCCCCCCGTATATCAAAACTAGCTAGCAGACTTAGTTCTGCAACATATGCTGTGAAAAAGATTAGAACTCTTACCAGTGTTGAAACAGATAGAATAGTTTACTTTAATTATTTCCATAGCATTATGTCGTATGGTATTTTGCTGTGGGGACACGCGACTGACACTGAAATTATATTTATTTTACAGAAGAGGGCCATTAGTGCAATATATAATTTAAACCCAAAAGGGTCACTGAGACAAAAATTTGAGGAAATTAATATATTAACTCTGGCCTCTCAATACATTTATGAAAATGTAATGTACGTACACAAAAATAAAAGTAGTTTTGCGAAAATAAATGATATTCATTCTGTAAATACTAGGAACAGACAGAGAGAAGCTAGTAGTACCAGTTACTCGACTCCACCGATTCAGTAATTCATTCTGGGGCGATGTATATGCTTTTACAACAAAATCCCAGAAAATATACAAAATTTGTCATACACGAAGTTCAAAAATGTTATTAAACTAAGTTTGTATAAAAAGGGTTATTACAATATTAAGGAATTTATGGATGATAATAACCCCTGGGAAGGGTGATCGCTACCAAGCTATTTCTAATTTGTCTTGGGTTGTTTATTGTAAACATAATTGTAAGCTATTATTGGAAAAAAATAGTCCCGCTGGGTTTCTTGCTGGTTCTTCCCAGGACAGAGGTTTTTTTTTGTGAACCAGTGGTAAATGAAAAAAGTGACTTTCAATAATTATTGTTATAATCTACATTGAATAAAAAAGTTTCTGTTTCTGTTTCAACGTAGTCTAGTAATTAGCATTACAAGCTTGTGTATGTTCAAAGTATTAAAAGTATAAATATTTTTATTCTTATCAAAGTTATTATTTTTTTTTTCTAATTTCTGTATATGCATTACATTTCCATAAATATTACGAAGCTAAAATTAGTATATTTACTTCATTAAACTTTTTTCTGACGGTAGGAGGAGCAACAGCAACAACAAGCTGCGGTTGCTAACCTGTTTTAACATTGGTGAGACTTCAAATCATTCTTACAGCATGTGCAGAACTAACCAGTTTAAATATATGTGAAGGCCAAATTTATGAAAGACATTATAATATGATTGAGGACTGTTGCGTTGGGACAATCTGTAGGGATGCATGTATTAATTGCGGAGGATTTATGATGATTTATAATGATGTTAACGATGATGATGATTATAACCCATATACGTACAGTTTAATAACGAAACAAAAATTTAAGCTTCTTACCGACGAGGGTCATCGAAATGTAAATTACTTCTACAGTTCCGGAATAATTCTGTCTGAAGCAGTCTCCCTGCGGCATAAAGAAATATGATCTAATTTAAATTTCAAAACAGGACACATATGCTCTCATATTAATTACGAACCATTGCTTATTAAAGTTAAAGGTGATATATAAAGACCATGAAAAAAAATATATATATATATATATATATATATATATATATATATATATTTTATAAGTTTTTTTTATATATATATATAAAAAAAAAAAATCCTGTGTTTAAACCCAAAGACCACACAATGTAGTGTAAAGTGACACCGGAACCCCAAATATATAAAAAAAAGCAAAACATTCAGCTTAGGAGAGAACAAACACACAAAAAAAAATAAAAATTTTTTTTAAAAAAAAAAATAAAAATATCCTGGGAAGAAATAACAAAAAACCCAGCGGGACTTTTTTAAATATATTTCACTTTACAATAATTTTGTTTGTACAATTTTTAAATGATTTTTATAGAACCGGCATGTTGGCGATCACCGCAATCCTAGGGGTTATTTTCATTTATGTATTCTTTGTTACTATAATAACCAATTTTTCTTTCATAACAATTTTGACATTCTGGGATTTTGTTGTATAAAACCTATACATTGCCTTATAAATTAAGTATTAATTCTGTGGAGTCTAGTTACTGATGTAACAAACATATGTTTTTTCTAGTGTTTAAAGTATGAACATTTTTATTCTTATGAAAGCTATTTATGTTTTTATGTACACACACACACACACATTTTTATATTGTAATGGCAAAATTAATATGTTTATTTTTTTATATTTAACCTTATGCGGCTGAGGTGGTAGTCTATGGAACACCACTGAATACAAAAAACGCTGCCGGATCGCACAGAATACAGCTTATATTGGCAGCTTTATGCTAAGTGTAGAGAATTGGAGACCTTTTACAGTGACAACATATCTACACTTTGAATCTAAAGCAAGGATAAATGTAAATGTCAGTGGGCCACAGCATCCACTTAACATCAGGTAGACTGCGTGTTCACTTATCCTCTTTATTCTATAAAAAAGAATTGTGCTTGTAATGGTGAACACACATACGAAGTGAACCTTCTTTACGTCATACCAATCTTTTATTTTATATTTTACATAAGTAGGTTAAATAATTGTATACTCATGCAGCTCGGGCCGGTAAAAATTACAAGAAAACGTGACAATTTTTAAATACTGTACTACATTTCTCCACTACGGTGGTAGAGAAGTTTCATTTCAAAAAAGTCTAAAATAATAAAATAGGAAGAAAAACGCTGCAAAGAGTTTGTAATACTGCCCGGAACTACAATAGCGTGATAAAAACCTGCACAGAAATTCAACATATAAATAAGAATTTGGACTACATCTATTCCAAAATTTACATATAGAAACAAATTGAACGAAATAAAATAACAAAACCTAAAAAATAAACTTACCACAGAAGGACTGGATTAATAAAAGAATAATCGAAGGGATAGATAGACGCAACATTTATTGGAATAGCTTTAAAAATTTTAAAAATGAAGACACATTAAATACATATAATTTGGAAAAAAAAATCGGCGGTAAGTGAAATCATACAGACATTAGAGTAAACTACTGTAATAAATTAAATAAATGTTTATACAAACCAATAAATATGTGTGACCTGATCAATACGTTAGCTGTAAAGAAAATTAAGAATATTTGCGCTGCGTAAGTTTTTCATTGAACAGAAATAAGGTTTAGATCCAAATCTAACACATTGTCAGCAGGAACTTATGTAGTTACAGAAATAAAGACAAAAGTTGATCTAAAACATTTGTTAGTCAACTTATAAAAATGTGTCAACTGTTTAGGAATATTCATAGAATTAAAAAAGATGTTGATACAGTAAGCCACTTAAAACTATTATAAAAGCTAAGTAATATAGGAGTAACAGGTACAGAACTAGATATGTTTGCACCTTATCTCGCTAACCACCAAGAGATTGAACAAACATTTAACTTTAAATGTGACCGCCAACAAATTACCTTGTGGTATTCGATAATTGATAGAATCAGGCGTTACTTTGCGGAAATCCATTATAATAAAAAATAAAAATATTAATTTCTTTTGCAACTTTCCGCTAAACATATAAAATGATGTGTCTTACCTGGATTGAAGTGCACCTCCCGCCCTCCCTCAATTACATACACTAACTCCGTCACCACTAGACCAAGCACCACTACTCTCAACACCACTATTCCAGGCAAGACACACCATCGACGATAATACGACACGTGTTTCGCCTCTACACGAGGCATCCTCAGGTAATATAGACTCTACAGCGGCTGACCGCTAAGTGAGCGGCGAGTCGAAACAGTTGCTATTTATACACGCTGACACAATCGCTCCCTACCAAAATAGCGAGTGACCGCGTCGTGCGATAACAAACCTGCCAACAGTTATTATTATTGTTATGATTATTTTTAAATACTATTATTATTATTATTGTTTTGAGTGACCGCGCCGTGCGATAACAAATCTGCTACTAATTATTATTATTGTTATGATTAATATTTTAAATACTATTATTATTATCGTTTTATTGATATTATTATAATTATTTATTATTATTAATCTTAAAATTATTATTAAAGATTGGCCTTAAAGATGTTTAACAAAGGTGAATTAGAAACATTTGTTTGTTCATTCAGCAGTGTATAATTACCATTATTACTTTTTAAAATCTCCAACTGCTCCAGCACACACAGTCGCAGCCCCTTATTACAGGTATGTAAGACTTCAAAGGAATGGTCGCTAGCTAGGTTGTGTCCAGCGTCCAAGAGATGTTTAGCAAAATGGGATTTATCAGGATTGCAATTTCTGTACGCGGCCATATGTTCTTTATAGCGCGTCCCGAAATTGCGACCAGTCTGACTCACGTAAACGGCGTGGCATTCGTGGCATTGGAGTAGTGGTGCTTGGTCTAGTGGTGACGGAGTTAGTGTATGCAATTGAGGGAGGGCGGGAGGTGCGCTTCAATCCAGGTAACACACATCATTTTATATGTTTAGCGGAAAGTTGCAAATAAATTTATATTTTTATTTTTTACTTGTGGTATTCCACAAGGCTCAATATTAGGACCTTTGTTAATTCTAAAAAACATAAACAATAATGTAGATTTAAAACTATCAAACCATTTATAACTCTACGCAGATGATACACTATGGCCGCCAGCATCACTTATGGGAGCATTACGAAAGGTTTCAAACTATATTCCGTAGCCTATATAGTCTGCCCCCAAGCCAAGTTACACCTAGAGTACCGTATATAGTTATAGGGTTCAGCCGCACAACAATATAATTAAGTTGCAACGAGCACAAACACTAATAAAAAGACTATTTACACATTACAAATTTCTTGCACCAACTAAAGAGCTATATAAAAAAAACAAATTTTGAACATTATGCAACATACAGCAACGTACTACACATGTCTTATTAAAAATATGAACTACAGTAAGATATAATTTTGGCAGCCTCGGACGAGATCTAATGGCAATAAAAATATAATGTGTGAAGGTGTACTTTTGTATAGTAATCTACCGGATTCTGTAAAATATTGTAATAATATTAATCATTTTAAGACTAAGCTGAAATCAAAAGAAAACAACGAGAGTTATACAATGCATGCTACCATGTAAATATTGTTAATATTATTTTTTATGTGTACTTAATCTCTGTATAAGTGAACAGTGTTCTTTAAGAGAAGTAAATTTTTTTTACCCGAAGTAATTTTGCATTTTAAAGTCGGTGCTAGAACACTGTGTATAGTAAAATATTTAAAGTTCCGACGTTGTTAAAGTTAGGTTGAAATTATTTTATAAAATTTAATTCTTTGAAGTTGGCTTTTGTTAAGATTCACCTCAGATGGTCTATGTAGCTAACAGATTTTTTATGATGAACATAGTAAGTAAACTACTTAGCTAGTTACCATGGTTAGCCTTAAACCACTCGTGAAGGTTTAAGGATAACCATGCTAAATATCACTTACAGACGGTGTTCGTTTGGGACGATGCCAAGTCCTTGTATTTTAATATCGATAAAATATCAAAATGGTACTGTACCAACACTATTTGATATAATGGTTTGGAGCTTAAAGTTTGAAGATTTAAAACAATTATTCTCGTACCAGTTTAAATAATCTTTCTTACTCACAATATCACTGGTTTACATAGACTTTATAAAATAAAATACGATGTCAGCATAGACCAAGGAGACCCTCCCCCCCCAACCCTTTCGAAACCCGACATCATTCCTTAGCTCCTTCCTCAACTAAGGAAGAATTCGAAGGTTGCGTGTTCTTATTACATCGGTTTCACCATTATGAAGATTTCATGCACAATAAATAAATAAAATATTGAGGATGCAAACATTTTTTAAAACTAACTATTATTTTATACAAAGAAATAAAAATATCATCAAGAACCTAACTCACGTAAACTATCTGGTTTACTTGAGACGTAAAAAGACGTAAAATACTTAGAGCAGCGTCAAAGGTCCTAGACGGTCTGGTCCTGCAATAGTCAATCCGTGTGCCAGACATAGCGTTTGAAGCAAGTTCTCCCCACTACGGGAGATACCCATGTTCAGCAGTGGAACCTTATGGGCTAGTGAAAAGATGCATTACTAAAGTTAGTCCTCATGTTTAAAGAGGTAATGTGTGGCGGTTTACTATATTTTTAAGTTACATTAAAATGAAAGTTTATTATAATATAAACATTACACATATTACTTCACAAACAATCCCTGTAGACAACGACGCCGATATAAGCATTATAAAGCTTTTAAAATAAGGGGTTTTAATGTTAGGGTTGTCACTAAGGCAAGCGCTACGCGGCTACGTGGCCGTCGGCGGCAGTCTGTTGCTACGACGCGCGGTCTACAGTCGCTCGCTGACTGTGGAGCCAACGGAAATTAACTTTGAACGATCTTCCAACTTTTAAGTTTATAGAGTAATTTAGTTGTATAATGTTTATATTTTATTAGTTTAGTATTATTTTAAAAGCAGAGGAGAGCTAATTCGAACATCAAGTAAGTAAATGTTATGGTAGTTTTGTTGATTTTTTTTTCTATAGATGTAATGGTGACAAACAGTCCACGTGTGTACGTGGACCGTTTGTCACCATTACACTTACCATCACAGTCCATGTGATGGTAAGTGTATGCTGTAGCCAATACACACCTGTATCTGAGGTCCCCATCCCTGAGGACTAAGATGAAATGTTTTGTATAAGTAGGGCTACTGATTTTTCTGCTAACCATATGATACACAGTAGTATTACACTGCTATGTCATGCTTTTATTTCTTGCGAGCGTAGTCCTTGTCCCGTCGAGTCTCACGAGAGTATTTCTAAAACTCATTGCGCCACCCACTAAAAACGACTGAACAACGTTTGCCAGGCCAGCTGGTACATCATAAATTCTCAAAAGTTATTTTTTTATTTATATTCTGCGTGCACACAAGCAACGTGAATGAAAGTAGTTTACTTACTTTTGTTGGAAGTTGAGGTCGTCTGGTGGGTTTAGAACACGCAATTTTTCAGAAAAACTATTGAAAGTTTTCAACTGCTTTGACTTTCGGTGCCATAAGATCACAAAACGAAATTTTATTCATACCAAGATATCGATATTAAGCTCCTTTTTTTAAACACCAGCAATGGCGGAATTTACACTACCAAATTTCCAATTCACTTTACAACTAAATTTAGAATGCTTATGCGTTAGTCAATAAAAAAAAAGAAAAGTATTTTTTAAAAAAGCATGAGATTTTTTATTATTAATAAATAATAATACATAGTAAGCTATTAATGTAAGTTATACTCCTGTTAACCACTCCAAGTAAGCTTAACCACTTCACTGCCCCGAAAAAAGTGAAAATTTCAATTGTTTAACTATTGTATTCAACGAAGAAGAATGGCCGATTCAAACCAGCGACTTTCCAAATTTGCAGTCCGCGTCTCAATAGGCTACGATCATTTTAAAACATCACATCTTTTATTAACTTTTAATTTCAAGCAAAAAGGTAAAATTATTGCGTAATGATATTATTCACCACTAAACAAATAGCACTGGTTTCCCGTTGGACCTTAGTTTACTCCTGCAATAAACAGTTTACTATGCAGTATGACTTTTTTCCGCCAAATAGTCTGCCTAGGTAGTTACATCCCTTTTATTTACTGCTGATGCCAAGCAGCAACGCTTGTACTGTTATATTTTGATCTAAAGGGTAAAGAGAACTACTGGATCTCTTTATCTCTTTACTTTAGTCCTCAGAAGAGGTAATGCATCTGTTCTCAGTTACTGAGTCACTTCAGTTATGTAAAAAATGCAGATAAGGACATAAACTTACCTAAACTAATAATTATAAGTCATGGCTTTATTTTAAATTGCGGCATTTTAGCCATATGAGATTTTTTAAATATAGGATATGGGTGACAAACAAGCACACAGTCCGGCTGATGGTAGGTGGTTGATGTGGCCAATAGATATCTACAACTATCCTCAATCACGAATCAAAATGCAGATGTTTTATCACCCGTGATGACTAAGATGGAATGCCTCGTTTCCAATAAAATAAGTCTCTGATTCTCTACGCTCACCATAAAAAAACACCGCAGCGCTAAGCTGCTACTCTGTGAGAGCGTGGTCCTTCCCCAGTCGAGCTGACCCATTCTTGCTACAATTAATTATAACAGCAGCAGCTTTGCTTTACAACGTAAGTAAATTAAACCACGTAGTTTTAGTTAAAATTCTGCACAACGAATCGTGGAGTCAATTATTCGGATGCTAATGAGAACCACTCGTAACACAATAATTACTAGTAATTTATTATGTATTACATCCCATCAAAAGTCCACAGTTGATATTGGCCCCCGCATAGGTTATCTCATATTTATTTACTAAAAACTTCATATACACTCATGATATATAGGCAGACTTAATGAATAAGGCATTCTCTACATACAATATATATATATATATATATATATATATATATATATATATATATATGTATGTATAGGTAGAATTAACCATAAAAATAAAATAATAACATAAAAGAACTTTTGGTAAATCCAAATGTGCATGCCTTAAGCCCTCATGTTATACATCAGTTTTTTAAAGTAATTTAAATACAAACAAGTTTGCACAAACCCACCCTCAAAAAGGTTTGGAAAATCCAAAGAGCACTACTCATAATGCTTATATTATTGTGAAAAAATGTACAAAAAATTTTCAATCAACAGTGGAAAAAAGATCTTAATTTTACTATGTTATTGTTATTAGGCTTCAATTTTTTTAATTACTGTTAATTAAAAAAAAACCTTTAACAGAATTATCTTAAAACAGAAATCAATATTAATTTTTAGGTATTTGTACTTATCTTTTTACCTGACTCGTTAATATTTTTTTCTCATCAACTTTATTTCGTTTTCAAAAAGTGTTTATGTATGTTTAAATTTTTCTTTTTGGAATATTTTTTATCTAAGACGATCGATATTTTTCATCACCAGCCGCAGTAAAAAAACGAAAAATATACAGTAACCAACTCACGACGGTGGCCGAGCCCGGAGTGAGTCAAACTGAACACCGAAAATTTCAGAATTTATCAGCCGAATAAAATGATTATAACTAAACAAAATAAAAATAAACAGCCGTTTACATTTCATGGCTTTCCACGTGACAAAAGTTTTTCATCCAGTCATAACCAGTATTAATTCAGCATTCACCAAAGTAATACTTCAATCACTCCATAAATTCCAAGACGTATAAGTATATTATTTATATAAAAATCCTACATACATTTAGAGAAACAATATATTGTAATGAAAATCTGTGATTATAAAAATAATAATATCTTACCTTGGTTAAGTATGTTTAAATTTTTGTTTTTGGAATAGTCTGTATCCACGGCGATCGATATTTTTCATCACGAGCAGCTGTAAACAAACGATAGTGTAACCCACTCACGAAGGTGGCCGAGCCTGGAGTGAGTCACCGAAAATTTCGGAATTTATCAGTCGAAAAAAATGATTATAACTAAACAATATAAAATTAAACAGCCATTTACATTTCATGGCTTTCTACGTGCCAGATGAAGAGAATAAAAAATGGATTAGGTTAAACAATTGATAATTTCATAGTTATCGTGTTTACCCCTCCATGCGGACTTGATAAAATGTACACTATAAGCCAATAAAGTTACATTTTAATGTGAAATAGTAATTAATCCATTTAAAAATAATAATAAGTTCAACAATCATTTATCTTTCTGACAATGTGCTTTTTATATCATTTATGTTTTCAATATGATTGTTGTTGACAAAACGTTGAGTTCTTGATTTTTAGGCGCTAGTAGAACATATAGACCTACGCCTACGCGCTTTACGCTTAAGGTATGCAATATAATATTATTTAATTAATAAAGTAAATTATTTAATTTGGATAATAAAAAAAATTATAATACATAATATGTACATATTACAATGTCAGATGTATATAACGGCAGATTGGCAACTATTATTCTTTTTATAAAACGGCAGTTTTTATGTCCTCAAAAAGATGCAATTGCCTACCTCCGATCTCAGTTGCCTTCGCCGTGTAGTGACGGCGTAAAAGAATCCACAATTCCGATATGTTTAATTTTTCTACAAAATAAGAATAAAATAAAAAACGAACCTTCCAAGTAATCACACCTTCAAATCGATCTGAAAGCAAATGAACGTGTATCTACGTGAACTCATTTGCGTCCAAATTTTCAACGCTATCCATTACAGTGTCTATTTCCGTCAAACGAGTTGGAACTACAATGTCCCTAACTCCCATAAAACATAACTTGACTCTTTGTATAAATCTCGTACGGTGACGGACGGATAAAGATGGAAAATGCGACAAAATTATTAATAAAAGCCACAAAGGCCTTAAAGCGTTAGCATAACGTTCTAACTCGCAAGTTACATATGCGATGGAGCCGTGGCGAGGTTGAACTTGCGAGTCTGTTATTGCGTAACTTTTCCCATTGCGACGCGTCATCAGCCTGCTCCCGTGGCCCCCATTCCATTTAACCTGGTCTCGGAATAATTAAGCCTCCAAGTATGTCAAGATACCGACCAGTGTAACACGCTCTAATAAATATTGTCACATTTTAATAGATAGGCAGAGATCAATCCACGAATTGATTGTAACAAAGAGAACACTTAATTCCCAAAACTCGTGCGCGAAATCGAAAGGTTATTCAAAGTTTTCAAAAGCCATTAAACAAAAAATGCGTGCGAGTAATCACGCGACTTTAAGTAAAAACAATAATAAATACATTTCTTAATAATTAAATATTAAGAATATTCTAAATAATAAAAATATTTTTGTTTTATTAGTTGTTATAATAAAAGAAAAATAAATATATAATTATTAATAAAGTGGCAGCCGTGGAAGTTCAAAGGCTAAGCGCTCGCTGTAAATTTCGCAGTACGCGAGCAACCCGGGTTCGATTCCCGCCGGCACTAATGAAATTGTTAATTGCAATTTCAAGTGATGATTTACCACGTACTCGGTGGTGAAGCAAAACATCGTGAGAAAACAAACTTGCATCTTTGCGAAATGAGAAAAAATATATATGTGAAGTTCGCCAACACGTATTGGTACAGTGCAGCGTGGCGAACATTTCCTTGACCTAAAACCCTCTCAGAAATAAGAGAAGGCCTGTGTCAAGTAGTGGTATGTAAATAGGCTGTAACTTTAACTTTTTTATCTTAAATAAAGTAATTAATCCATGAAGAAGCCTTCACGCCTGCCACCAGGAAGGGGTAGGCAGAGAGTACAGACTTCTATTTAGCACGATTCTGAAATCTCTCTCGCCTCCTCCACATCCATATACCTATGCGTACATGCTCGCTGGTTAAGGATACTCTTAATTTGGCCCATTTTCAATATATCGTCAATTTGGTCGATAAATTTTCGCCTAGGACGTCCCTTTCTAACTCTTCCGTTCACTTCTGCAACATAAATTTGCTTTGCCACGCTTACCTCATTAAAATAATCTTAAAGTTTTGTCGAAGTTTTGTTATTTAAATAAATATAACTCAACAACAATGTCATTACTCATCACAACCCCGTCCCTGCATTTCTCGTCAGGGCATATCTAACGCTAGTGGGATTCCGTCTATTTTGTTTACCTTTACAAAGCTGCCACATTTTTCCTCAATTTTTCCTCAATAGTACCTAAATGAAACCTAAAAGTGGAGAGTTCCACATATGACGGGCACATTTCCACATATGACGGGCACATTGCCTTATCCATAGGATTTTAGCCGATTTGCTTTATTATTGCCTGAAGAACACATTTTTTTACTTATTATTCAGTACTTGACTATCCCACCTGGTGGTAAGTGTTGATAGATAATAAAGATGATAAATTGCACTGTGTTGACGTAACAAAAGACTATTCACTCTTGCCTTGTAGACGTCCTATTTTCCAGAGCCAGACATTAGTTGCATTCGAATGAGAGTGCTTTAGTATCCCACGAATTAAATTCCCCTATCTATGGAAGAGGCCCATATTTAGCAGTGGACGCTTACAGGCTGTAATGTAAGGGTGGTAATGGAACTAAAAATATCTATTTGATTTTTTAAGAAAAGCGAAAACCTTACTTAGAATCATACTAAAGCGAGTAGCACTATTCACTAAAAGCTAATGCTTACATGTTTCTACTAAAGTGATATATTAACTCACTGTGCAAAGACTAAGTTATTGTAAGCCAGCCATGTTGGTAACTGCAGTTTTGGGATAGTGCTTTACATATTTAAAACAATTGAAACGACAGCATTGTGTGAATTCACATGTTTATGTTAATTGTGTTCATCACAGTTCACAGAATAAGTTTTTGTTCTGAGTTTTTTTTTTATTATTATTAATTTTATTTAATTTATATTAAGTGACTTTTTATGTCGTGTCCTTTTTAAGTAATGAATATTTTGTTGAAATAAAATCTAAAAATAGGTATTCTACGAGTTTGTTATTTAGGATGGTAGACATTTTACTTGGAGATGAATGAACTGAGTAATGAGGCAATTAGACGGCACGTTTCCGTTAAACAAATTGCAAATACATTTTATTTTGTTAAATTACACTCTTTTAAGTAGTTTTTTTAATTAATTAACTTTTAAAAAAGGACAAACAGAATTTATCAGACAAAAAAATTTTTTTCACATTTTTATTAAGTATTAAGAATTAAGACCGAACTTCCGAAGCTATGTGTGTAACGTTAAACGGAACCTACGGTGTGTAAATTATTTCATGTTTTTATTTTTCTATGTTCGGTTTTACTTCTTTATGTTTATATATTTAACCTAAATTAATGGACTTAATAAGAACATCTGTGTTATTATTGTTACATTAAAATTTCATAACTCATTTTTCAACCCTTTTCCACCCCCCAGGAGATGAACGAAATTGGGTGCTTGATATCGTTCCGAACAGTTATACAAAAATATGTATGTAATAAAACGAAAAATTATAAGCATAATTAAATGGTTTTTATTTCTGTTGTCCTTGGGAAAATCATAAAACATTTTTAAACTGAAAAACGAAAGCTAATGCTTTTACTATAGCAAGAACGAAACGTTTTTAACTTTTTTAATTAAGAATTTTGGTTTCTTAAATTTACGCGACGCCAAAAATTAATATTCAAAAACTGAAGGTAGCCGGGCTAACAATGACATTGGGACGTCAAACATCTCAGTCCCCCCTGTGACCATGGTTGCTGTAAAGCAACCGAAACGTCGGGAATTAAAAATAAGTAAAATCAGTTAAATAAACGCGATAGAATCCGTAAATTTATTTTATTCAATAAGAATTTTGGCTTGGACGCTTGTCATGTCATGTCAAGCCATGTCTTCATTTCATTCGTGATATTCTTTTTTGTGGATTTTTTCTTCACAATATACTGATGCATCACCATGTGAAGTTTTTGGGAGATTTTGACAACAATTCAACGAACGAACAGTCAATGAAGACAGCCACTCAAGTTCATAAGACGCCTAAGCGATCAAAATAACTTGAGGATAATATCTACATCGAAGCAATTGTTTCGTCGTTTTCTTTAACAGTTCACGTGCGCAGACACTTAATACACAAAATTGCATCACTTTCATTAAAATCCATTTTAAGCCATTATTTAAATGATAAAACGGGAGCAACAATCCATCGATGGTCAAGTTTATGGAGTGTAGAAGTAAGGAGTACAGACTGTGTATTAAAAAGTGTCCATAGAAAACCGTTAAATAAGAGTGGTGCCACTATAGCTACGGGCTAAATTTTAAAGAACGTGCCGAGAAATATTAGTGGGATAGGTGACTTTTTCGAGGTTATATTTACTACATAAAATTATTTTCGATTTTAGAGATACTGAGCAGTTTAGCAGCACCCTTCAAACCGTCGAAAACTGCTAAGTTCATTTCATCCCAGTAACTACTCCAGCGCTGTTGTGGAGAGATTTTTCCTGCTGTTTGTTGAACTGTTCTTTACTGCTTACAGATGGCCACTTTTTAACTATTCTACTATGGGAGTTGGTACTCCTTAGTTCTACAATCCATAGTCAAGTTCGTACTAAAACGACCACGTTTTTAAATATTTTTCTGTATTTTGTTTTTGGTAATAGATAAAAAATAGCCTTAATTACTAAAAAAAAAATTATAAATATGAGGCGAATCTGTAGAGATTAATATTGAATAAAAGAAATATATTTAGAAAAACGATTTAATAGGCAATATTGTTAAAGTAAAAAAAACATTAAAAAAACAAACAAACAAAAAACACAACAAAAACACACAAAAATATTATCTAACATAACTGAATAGGCCGTATGGTCATTGATCATTGCCTGTTTCGAAGAAAACTTAACTTGGTAACTTCAAGTTTCAACTTGTCAGGTGCATTTGGCATCATGGAGGTTAGAGAACTCTATTTTCTCGTTCTCTAACCTCCATGTTTGGCATTATGGCTGTGTTTGTAATCTCGTGTTTTTACTTTCATGGATTTAGTTAAGTTGACCCTCGGCTTTTCTCTTAGATTACAGGAAAATAAATAATTGGGTTATGAGAGGAAAAGAACAGATAATTTGCAGCCTCCGTCTGCTTTTCTAGATGACATTTTATAATTGATTGCAGAAAATAATTTAACAATTCAAATAAGTGAGTTCTATTTTATTTTATTTAGGTAATAATTTCTACAAAACTGCATTATTTTGTGTCCTTTACAATTTATTTAATGAACTTATCACGAGAACGAGTGATTTCACTACATAACATGTTTATACAAAAACGCAATACCAGGTGAGACTGTCTTTTGATAAAACATCGTTTAGTAGCTATCATAGTTTAGTTTATTTATAATTACAATCATTAGCAATCATTAGTTATAATATTTAAATTAACGTAATTTATTACAAAATTTGACTTGCAATACCCTTCACCTTAAGATGTTTTGTTTTGCATTAAACGATAGTTAAATATAAGCCATACTTACATTAAAATTATCTTCACAGAAGAATAGTTTGATTTTAGTAGACAATGTATTCGGGTATCTTCTTGTCAGTTTTAACCAAGTATTTCTTTTATTTAAATACTTGGCACAACACAACAATGATTTAGATGATAACTCATTATTGAACATTAAAAAGTATCTTATTCCATTGCAAAATCGACAAAATCGAAGACGACGAATGACGTCACGAGTTGAACAACATAGCTTGGCTGGCGTTTTCACGCGAAAATTTAACACGATAGATTTAAAGTAATTTTACGGCACTATTCGGTTTATAAAAATTATAGTGGTTCATAATCACTTTAGGATAAATTTGAAACAATTTTTGAAAATGGGTGTAATACCCTACTGTGGCTATTGACAAGCTATCCACGCAGGTCTGTGGTTCTTTTATATCTCTCGATGAGATAAACCAACTTTTATCTTCCTTGGACTTAATGGACACTTAATTCCGAACTCAAGCCTTAAATTTCATTACGTCAGATAGAAACTGTTCTAATTACTGTTATAATCTAAACTGTGTTAAAAGCATTATAAAAATATCACTAGTACTGGCTAGTGTTATTTTTATAATGCTTTTAACACAGTTAATCATGATATCCTTCTTTCCATCCTATCCTATCTTAATTTCAAGCGCACTGTATGATACTGGTATGCATATACCTTAATAGGCGGCAGCAGTCAGTTCACGTAGGTCAAATGATCTCAGATTGGGCTGCAGTTGAAGGTGGGGTACTGCAAGACAGTATACTTTCTTCTACCGTCTTCTCAGTTTTTACAAAATTGCTCACTCAGAATCTTAATTGCTCGTACCATCTGTACACCGATGAAAACAGCTGACAGCTATATGCCCAATGTGGCCTTAAAGATCTACATAAAGGAATTCACAAATTAAACCAAAATTATACATTATTAAAGTTTGGTACTCGCGCTATGTCAATCCAGTAAAATGCCAAGTGATTTTAGTGGGTAGTAAAAGGTTGCTGGCTAAAGTTAATCAACTAGACTTACCTCATGTTTATTATTATAGTATTATTATTCATTTAGTAAATCTGTTAAAAACCTCGAACTTCCTCGTACGGCCAGCAGTAAACGATCACGTCTCAGATCATTATGTCATCACTGGCAACACTGGTTCTGTACTCGGACAACCGACGTAGCTCTACTGTACAAACACTTAAGAGCACTTCGATATACCGATAATGAACTTGGCACCACAGAAGGGACTGTTGAACCGCCCGAATTTTGACGGAATAAAGCTTCTCATAGTCTTCCACCCCACGGGTTGGCTGGTAGAGAATGCCTCAAAGCATTAAGTCTGCTTTTTGTATTTTTGTATAGTATGGAATTCAATAAAAATAAATAAATAAATGGTTCAAGAAGGGAAATCGGTCTGTACTTCTTTAAGAGAACGTTGTTGCCTCTCTTGAAAATCAGTACCACCGCGCTTTTACTCCACGCCTCGGGAGTAGTCCCACCATGGATGACGGAATTAAACAGCTTGTGAATGACTTGAAGTACCGGTTTTCCACCCACTTTCAGAAGCTTCGCTGTAATTCCAACCTCGCCTGGGGCCTTGCCGTTTTTAGGGTGCTGAAAAGCCATTCTAATCTCGCTCAGACTGACTCACTAGTGTTGGATAAAACTTACTGTTGGATCGTTTACTCACACTTGCGGGCTTCACGTCGTGACCTCTCAATCCACAAAAATAGGCAAAATGAGAAACTCTCTTAAAAAGGTTTTCTCCTACTGATACAGCCTGTATGTCCCACTGCAGAACAAAGGTACCTATAATTTCCACTATGCTCAGTTAAGGGCTTTTGGGTCTAGTCAGTGCAGAATGTGTACAGTTCATTCTACATTATCTCTCTAGGCTTACCGTATGTCACTCTCTTAACATAATATCTCTATACATACATAATATAAATAAAATTGAACTCTACTCACGATAGTGCGTCAAACGAGACTACTCCGTAGCATTGTTGTTAAGTCCATAGCAAAGTAATCACACACGGTTCAAGACTGTAAAACTTTCAAGTAATTATACCGGATCTGGGTTTGTTAATTAAATCAATTATTAATTAATAAGTATGTTGATTGTTCAAGGCACCTACGATGCTGCGTATACGATTTTTCTTATTTTGGGAGTAAAATCTTTTTAAAATAAAAAAATGACAATTTCCTTAAAGCAATGCTGCTAAATTTTCACTACTGAACACGAGCCTCAAACGTTGTAAGGAGGCTTTGCTTGAAACTTCACTTTTGGCATGCAGATTAACGATAGCAGCATCAGACAGCTTAAATCTTTGACGCTACTCATGTGAGGTGGTGTGAGTACTTTACGTCTGGCGTAAACGAGCTGAAACTATCATCTATCGGAATCTACTCGTATAAGGCTTTTGGCATTTCTTATAGCTTCTTACAACACTCTGGGGAAAGAAAGGATGGATCATTTTAAGCCACCACAAGACGGCAACTTTATTACCTTACATTTTTATCGCTAAATGACCACATATTATAAATACCTATTCCTGAAAACATACAGCAGACTTTTATAATATCCATCACTGAATAATTAATGGTGGGGTGGAATAATACTTACAATCCAGCGCAGGTTGGATAGTGGCTGTGTAAGGATATCCAATACACCATATAATGCCATGAGTGTCCAAAGAGGCGACAAAGGAATGAAAGAGGAGATAGATACCGGCATCTTCCTGATAACAACCGAAAATGTAGTGGTGAAATCGCCCATATAAAACAATCTACGATGCCTTAAGAGACGAAAGAGGGAAACTAATGAGTCCTATATAAGACAATCCATGAGGGGCCTATGTTTAACTATTGATAGAATTTAGTCCTGCTGTTCCTAGGGAATATAACATGGGCGTCGACCTCCTGCATGTGTTACCATGTCATCGCTACATCTAGTGAAGGCCACACTTTCTGCCGGTAGTCGGTTCTTGTAGCTATAAAGCCAAACCACTGCCACTTCAACTTAATATAATCCGATGGGCTATGTCGATTTAATTGCATTTTAAATTTACACACACAACAAGATAATGTAAAATATAAGTCGTAATTATGCATATGATAAGTGAAGTGGCCTATCTATACACAAGTGCTTGAAAATTTTTCAGTGCCGTTAATTGTTGATTTGTTTCTGCAAATACTTATTCATACGGGCTCTGGCGTCGATGTATTTACTCGCACTTATGTTCATAACACACTGTAGAATTGTATTCAAATTACTCTCTTTTGTTTTCCATTTTTATTTTTACTATATTTACTTAAGCTTGTGAATATCTAATGTAACAATGACTCATTATTGAGAGGTTAAAATGAACCATGTGGTCATGTAAGAATATCCACTACCTCAAATCATCCCGTGGGTGTGTCGTTAGAGGCGACACGGGGAAATAAATTAGGTGGGTCACAGCATCTTGCTAATAATAACTTTAAAAAACTGCAGATGCCAATCCGCTTACCTAACGCTATATCCCCTCTATAAGGCAATCTATAGGGAGGCCTATGTACTGCAGTGAACTATAATGGAGAGGGTAACATAGTCCGTTTCATAAAAATTTTCTAGTGCCTGCAGACAAAACCTAGATTGCACGCGTACTGTGAACTTACGGAGTTGTCACGGCTTACTCTCGTAATATGTATATCAATATAAAGCGCATACTTAAAGTTCACCGTCCCCTCATTTGTCAACAAGATGGTTGAACAATACAGGGGGATTTCGTCTTTATATTGTTCACATCCCGCATTCTTATAAAGTAATTCATACTAACGCTCCGTTTAGTTCAATGCGCTTTCAAGGGGTCCAAATTACTATTGGCGAGGCCTATGTTCAGCAGTAGACTTTGATAGGCTGTATCGGTAACGGTTATAAATTGCACTTAAAATTGAACTATTACTTTACACTGCGTACTTACTGAAAAAATATGCAAAACGTTGGAATATATGGTGGTAAGAAACCATGTAGTCAGGTCTTATGGTGTATTAGCGGTATAAGAATATCTACTACGATATGAGATCGTCTCGTAGGTCTCGCAAGAGACGGAGGCAAACAAGTCAGGAGATGTGTAGCAGAGTCTTCCTAAGCTACTAAAATCATTCTAAACCAGCGGTTGGCAACCCACCTGGTAAGCGTGGCAACTATGGCATCAATCCCCCCTACAAGGCCGGCAGACAGTCTATGGGAAGGTCTTTGTTTAGTTTAGCAGTGAACTTTTGATAATTTGTTACGGTAACGTTAAGGAACTTTTTAAGCTAATACTCTTTTTTTAGATTTACCAACATCATTTGTGTTCCTTGCAAAAATTTGGCATCACCTCATCTTCTGTCTGTCAGTTACAAAAGTTCTTCTCAGAAACTTGATAACAATATACTCCATAATTTTATTAAAGTGTAAATATATCAAATATACACTAGATCTACATTTTATGATTTTTTCTTTTTTGACCTTTAAACAAATAGTAAGTCAGCTCAAATTCTAATTTCGCCCCCACTTCCCCGCGCGTCGTATGCTATGTACCGACATGTTTGTAATCACTAATACTGTATGTAGATAGGTTGTTAGATACTTATTTCATTAGGTTTATCATATTTATGCCTGCTTCTTAACGCCAAGCCAGTCGCTTCTTATTTTTATTACGGTTATTTCCCATTTTAATTTTACGTCGTTCTGTTGCGTAATGTGAATTCTGATCGTAAGCGACACAACCTCCCCCTTCAAAGGCCGAAGCGAAACTGACCGAGCAGCAGGAATCAAGCTTCAAGAAGCCGATAGTTTAGGTAATTTCTTTTTACAGTGAAAATAATGGTATTTTAAAAAAAAGTAAATAACATAAGCACTGCTTTATAATTAGTTCAGTTAGTATGCAAAGTTTCATGATATTTAAAGTATTTTATGAACAACAGCGGTTTATTGTTTATTTTGGAGGAAACTTTGGATTTTTTTCTATCGAGAAAATTTTACGGAATCGTGTTTTCGTCTAACATAGTCCTTAACATTAATCCTCAACTTTACCATATATTTATTTCAAAATTAATGCTGCCATATTTTCGGCATAACGGAGGATCTTGCTAAGCCATTTGAGGTTATATTTCCCCTTAAGAGTGAGTCACTTGATCTTTGAATATAAAATTAACTACAGCGTTTTCTATTTAACCCTAGTGTGACGGTGCATTATTATTATCAGCAATTTATAATTAATTTCTATATGAAGTCGTCTAAAATTATTTAACAAGTGATATTTTAAGCAATTAAAGACACTTTAATAAACATAAAGTTAATATAAACCTTTCAGGCTTACCTAGTCAGATAATTTGTCCTAGGTAAACACTAAATATACTCGTCAACAACTTCGAGCGTAGCGTTCTCAAATACTACCGACATAGTTAGGATATAAACGTGCCCTTGTGTTGTTCATGTTCTTTTTAAGGCCTTTCTGATGAGGGACACTATTGAGGTCACCTAGCATAGTGCTGAGGTGTTCCAGCGATACTGTCAGACTGAAATCGAAGTAGCTTTGGATTAAAATTGCTCTTGGATTGTAGCACTTGCATGTGGCTCTAGCAATAATGTGTACAGCTGTTCGTAAAACCTCTCAGTCTGACCCTAAATCTCAGGTACTTCGGAATTCTTTTCAGCAGACAGATCTTTGGTAAAGACCTACATAGGACCTATCGCATCTTCAAAACGAGCCTATTTAGTTTGCTGTATGCTGTAATTTATGCTGGTGACTGAGGCTTCATTATAAGCTTCATTCAAGCTTAATTTTTTGTCTAACAGCTATGAGATTAAGATTGTAATAAAAAAATTCGGAATCAAAATCAAAGTTAGCAGAAATCATCTCCGACAGCATAACATTTTCTAAGAGATTTTTATTGTCCTCTGTATTGCAATCTTCTAAGCACTGAAAGTGATTTTGTACTTCGAGCTTACAGTTTTCAGGGCTGTCATCAGAGACAGAGGGTGTCAAAGCAGTGGCTTGATTAGACCTCTCCAACTTTACCTTAAGCTTCAGTGTTCAACATTCGGTGATCGCTAGACGTTTTCACCCTTTCGATGAATGAGACATTATTCAATACTTGAATTTATTTAATTCAAAATCATTTCCAAAAATGTACAACTTAGCCCAAACTTAGGCGCGGTCTCTCATAAGGAAAGTTAACGATTTCCAACGCCAACGTAAAACAACAAAGCGAAAGCAATTTATATTATATAACTATAAGTCGAGTAAAATAAACACAATTATAATAATATTATTAAAACAGTGAAAAGGCAAATTTATGTTACAGAAGTAAACGTCAAGTCGGCAAAGGATGTCCTAGACGAAAACTTACTGACCAAATTGGGATATATTAAAAGTAATTAAAGCCAAATTAAAAGTAACCTTAACCGACGAGCATGTATGCGTAGATATATGAATATAAATAAGGCAAGAAAGACGTGTCAAGATGAGTGACAGGGGTGTGTGTTTATGTTGTTATTTTAAAACAACTCACTCGCTATTAGCTAAACTTTATGAACAAAATATATGTCTGAGTAAACTCGTCGACTAAGGGTTGTGCTTTCATGTAAAATTTCAATCACTGCATTTTAAACTGCTACCCAGTAAAGCAATGGCTCGATCTATACGTTTTCATCGGTTGGATCATAAACTTGTGTCGCGTGCAACTTCAACGTTGCGAGAAACACTAATGGACTCCCACAGTTATGATTTGCTTCGAGTCAGTAGCGACGAGCGGGTTATTGTTTTAAATTATTGAGGGTAAATGATTGAACGTTTATACGTGATAGAGCTATACAACTGTATATAGAGTATCGAGACATTTCTTCTTAGACCTCTGGGATCAGGGGTGACAAGGCATCTGCATTTTGACTCATCATGGAGGATTGATCTACATGTCTTTGTGTCACAGCATCCACTTACCATCAGAAGGACTATAATATACTCGTCTGTCACCTTTATTCTATAAAAAACTAAAACGACTAAGAATATCACTTTCATGACTTGTATCGTATTAGTAAACGAACTGATGAGGTAAATGCCAGTGAATTTTAAATAGGCAATTAAATATCGTGAATTCACTTTAAGCTCATAATTACGTTCCTATATTAAAAGAAGAAGCATAAATCATTAGTGGTCACTACAAATACGATAACTATTTTTTTATTTACCCTCCAATATCAAGTATAGATGAGCTTAACAACGCAGTCACCTAAAGTTAAAGTTTTCAAATTTGAGTATTATTTGCCAGTTCACCCTGGGACTTTCTTAAATTTATAATATCGGTTCTACTTCTCTTTATTCATCTTGTTGGATATTATTGCGAAGTGCGGGACAACCTCCCATTAGATAGAGTGACGACCCGGTAAGGCGTTCAGGTAGTCAATGGGAGCAGGTGGCTCAGGACCTGTGCTTTGTGTCATTTCTTGAGGAAGGCCTATGTTACAGTGGACTTGTGAAGGGCTGTAATGATGATGATGATGATGATGATATTATTACTTTTATTGTGCTTTATGCCTAAACTGGATTTAACGCACTTCTTTCTTTCTTTCTTTAATAAAAATGAATATGTTAAAGATAATTGTATTTGTATAGCTATATTATATAGGAAAAACACAAGAAACCAACAAATTCAAATAATATTTATGTAAATATAACGTACGATTCTTGATATTTTATTGTTTTTAAACTTTAAAACTTTAAATATATTTTAGTAAATATATACATATTTTAGATTCGGTTATTTTATACTTTTGCTAAGGGTTTCGCTTAGGGGCTTTAAGGGTTTTGTTCTTTGTTTACGTTCATTAAGGCATGGCAACGATTTCAAATAATTAAACTCAACATTGCAGCCTTCCCATGGAATTTTGGATCATTCCCAGGCGTCTATCAAATTTCACTTGTACATAATTACATAAAGCTTGTTTTACAATAGACTTCGTTAATGAGGTCGGCCAAAAATAGTTATTCGAGAAAAAAAATCCATTTTTATCGCATGAAATATAACCTAGATCACTCCTGGAATTGCTTTATATTTATTCAAGTGTTATTACAATTGGTTCTGCCATTTTCAAGATTAGCCCGAATTAGACAGATATAAAAAACACACACATTAAAAATAGTTGTTCATGTCTTGATGGCATGTAAATAACCCACTCAGCCCAATAAAAGGCAGTTTTTACGATATTACGAATAGACACTATAACTTTATTTGTACGATATAAGATTTATAAGATTTCGTATTCGTCCTTTAATTGGTTTAATACTCAAAGTATTCGTCATTCATTTGTAAATAATCTATATAAATAAATAAATAATATTGATGTGTCTGTTTGTAATTTCAAAGTAACAGTTTTTTATTAAATGCATATGAAAGTATATATAATACTTTAACAAAAACACAATGTTTAAAAATTTAGTCTGTCTGTCTCTTTCTTGCGGCTACTCTCTGTAATGACAGGACCTATTTTGACGTTACTTTCAGCGGAATTCCAGCTGATGGTATAAGGAGTAACTTAGGCTACTTTTATTTCAGAATAAAAATTAGGGTTCTGTGAAAAACCTTAAAAGCACGTCACGTGTCACGTGGAACAGCTAGTTGATTATAAATTAGAAGTATAGTTGTAGCACGAATGGGCTCACTCGACCGGGGAAGGACCACGCTCTCGCAGAATACCAGCGTAAAATAGTAGCTTAATGCTGCTGTGTTTCGTATTGTGGGTATAGAGAACCGGAGACCCTTTTTACTGGAAACGAGGCATTCCATCTTAGTTCTCACTGGTGACAACGCATCTGCATTTTAATTCGTAATCGAGGATAGATGTAGATGTCAATGGGACACAGCAACCGCTTACCATCAGGTGGACTATAAGTTCCTTTGTCTTTTCAGTTTTATAATAAAAATTTAGTCTTCTCTCGATTATATATAGTAAGCGTTACATTGGGTTAGGTTAGATTATACGTATGTGTATATTCGCTTTGTATTTGTGCGTTCACTTATGTCGCAAATAGGTGAAATTCGACCAAGCGGACTCACAGAAATAGAAATTTTGTCTCATCTCACTATACGACACCCACGGTAAGACAAGCAATTAATGATTTGCATAGAAAAGAATCTGTACAAAATTATATAATATATGACGTTATGTTGACTTCTTGACGGAGTGGATTAGCAATTAGTTACGGGGCTGAGGTCGGCAAGTTTGTTATATCATTCCGTGAGTGTGTGTGAGTTTAGTAGGTACTGTGATCGTCAGTCCACCTGCCGCAGGAGTTCATTGTGGCAAATCCTTCCAAATATGAGAGATGTCCATGATAAAGAAAAAATAATTAATTCATCTCATTTTATGAGACCATTACTAAAACTGGAGGGATTATTTTTTTTTAAATAAAAATACTATTCATGTCATATTCCTCATAAATACTTCAAGTAAACTTTATTAGTAGTAGTTCACACATTATTCGAATATCGGATTTTAACCTTATTTTTGATGGTTCCTAACCTAAACCAAGTTGCTTTAAGTTTTTGGTAATAATATTTATTAACATTAATTTAATAATACTTCACAAAAAGCATCAAGAATTGACAAGAACTTCACAATAAATTTTTAATTTAGTAATATTCTCCTTTCGTGATCATCTGTATTAATACACAGCTGTACTAGGGCTTCTCGTAGTTTCTACGAGGATTTGTAATACTAGACATATCGCACTATTGACGCTGTTTTACGTCGGTTAAAGTATTTGCATGTGGAACAATACGAGCATCCAGCATTTCCCATTGTTGGGGTTATTGGAAAAAGCATACGAGAATGAAATTGGGGAATAGTTTCTCTTCAGCAACTTTATATTTCCAATTATACTGCTACTACTACTGTTGCTTCTTTATATTTTATAATGTTAAAAAGTTTGAAACAGATACTACATTTACTTTTTAATTGATGCTTGCTTGCCTCCATTCCCGCTAATATCTCAGCGTTCGGACTGCAGTAATGGCGGTCTCGAGATGATGGTTACAATGTATAACGCTGAGAGTCAGCCTCAACAGCAACCGCACGTTTGTTACTCGTTATAAGTGTCGCACTCTTCTCTGATGGTGTGTACGCACTACAACATTCATGAGACTCATTAACTTGGTAAAGTTTAGGCCACTGGGAAACCGCTTAGCTGCGTGAAAAATTAACGAATACTCGTCGCTTTTATCTCAAAATGCTTTTAAATTTTAAATTTTTGTATGAAAGATGCCAGTTTTTTATTTATAACGACGAGAAAATAATACTCTTTAAAGCTTTCTTTGCAAATTATTTGTAAAATATAAAGTAATATTACAGATTTTTGAAGTGAATACTTTTTAGTATCACTGTGATTTGAAACTCGATGAAAGCGACACTAAAAAGAGACAAACGTTTAGACTGCGACTACTAAAGGTTCGAATCCACCATTCGAATACAATCGTGAACTACTGGTAACAAAATCATTTTCAGCTTAAATATATAAAAATATCTATATAAGTAAAAATTCACAGTCTCAAAATAAAATTCTAAAAAACTGCCTTCTTAGTCTAGTTTGTTCTAGCAACCTGGAGTCAGAAAGTTGTTTCAACGAAGAGGAGCTATTTGGGCGGCAGAAGTACACTCTATATTCTCTTTTATTTATACGTATATGGCAGTCATAGTAGGTACGACGGGACTAGAATCTGTCACTACCGGAGGAAGATCAGAGAGCTTTCCGAGATACGGGGTGTAACATAGCCGACTTCTGAACTCCGGACTACTACTAAAACTTCTTAACAGAAACAATCAATAACATTGAGTTACATGTACTACGTACTAGAGAAGCTATTCCAAACAAAAAATATGCCCTACTCTGTCTCCGCGCATACGCGGGAAACAGTAGTCACGCTTGCGCGGTTGATATAAACGCGCGAAAATTGTATTAAAAATAACTGTTTATTTAGATTGTATTGTCAATCGAGTAGATATTTTTCATTTTCGTTTATTTTGCATATGTGCTTATTTGATATAAAATTATTATTAGCGCGGCTCCGCACTGCATGAATATTGAAGCCACAATAACAGGTGTACGGATTGCAGTACAGTTCAGTTGAACATAGTGAGTGTTGGAATGCGAAATCTACTGCGTAGTATAGGTCAGTTAACTAAAGCTGGCATGTTCACAGTACTCACTCTTATGCAATTTCTCTATACAGTATGTTTAAAAATAAATGATTTTGGTTCAAAATGCGACTCTAGTCTAAGTGTAGATTAGAGTTAGGTTTTAGTAAGATTAGGTGCGTTGTGGATAAAGAAATAAAAAATATGTGTTCCTTGCTATAATATATTATAATTATTACATTATTGCTTTTAGTCAGAATCGTAAATTAAATCTTCTACCCCACTCAAACTTTCATCGCTCGAAGAACATGATGTTTCGCCGTCGGAATTTCCTAGTGTAATTATAAATGAATCAGTGAAATTATCTACTTTTTAGTTCCAGTTGAATATATTTTTCCTCATGTCCTCGCGTCTTTCTCCAAACGTCACTAAACATATCAAAAGTAATAGAATCTGCTTCTTTTCTAAATAATTCTTCCACAGTTTTTAAGTTAAACTTATCGTTTTGTGATGCATCTTTCCCTTAAATTATAACCCACAGTAACTCTATTGGGTTGTGGTAGGCCCAATACACTGTGTTCGTGATCTTGGAGGATTTTATCAAGTACAAATTGTACATAGTTTGGCTTATTTTTTTTAATAATATCATATAGCATAGGTTTTGTGTTTCTTTCGGGATATGATATATTATATTTGTCCAACCAACTCAACAACTCGTTGAACACTTCTCTGAGAAACACTAGTCGCATCTGATGTCAAACCGTACAAATCTTTCATTAAACGATCTCCACCATCACTTTTTTATTATGATAATGCATGAAATAGTTAAAAACGTTGTACACTATTTCACGAGATTGTCCTGTTAAAGTTTTTCCGGAACTAATATTCTTAAATCTTTCAGAAGACATTTTATTCTAAACTATAAATATGTGAATAATTAAACGCGCTGCGTGTCGGTCACACGTGACTGACGCTAACGGTTGAATACCAAAAAGACCACGCTGTATTTATAAACAGTATCAAAAGCAAAACAATCACTGTCCCCTTCACACTTATAAGCTCGATCACGCGAGAGAGAGACGGGCAGACTTTTTATGATGCGCATACGGTGCGACGTCACGCCAAGGGCTTATTCACAGACACTACACAAGCGCAACGTGTAAATGTGTTGTACGTGCCAGCTTTGTTTAACTGACCTATACATATATATCGATGCTCAATAACTAATACTTTAAACCCGACTCAGGATTGAAATCCGAGAGCTCGTTATAAGCAGCCACGTTTGTAACGACTAGACCAACGAGGCAGTCATTTATCTTTATGTCACAATCGTACGAATAGGGAGTCCGTAATCTCTGCCTACCCCTCTGGGTGAAGGGGTGAAAGTAGGTTTAGAACAGAATGGAATAGAATAATTTGTATTCGACATAGATTACAAGTAACTCATAATAAAAGTTATTTTTTACTGTTATCAACAGTTTAAAATGTCTATTCTGGGAAGAACCGTAAGTTTTGCAGTTTGCAAACAACACGGTTTTTATCCCAGCCGGTAGCCAGTTATTGCACAAATAAAATTGTAATTGCGATCGATTTATCACGTGATCGGCGATGAAGGACAACATCGGGGGAAAACCTGATTGTATGTTGGTTTCAATTGCTCCATAACACTCTTCGGTCTATGCCCAGCCGTGGGATGCAAATAGCCTTTAATTGATAGAATCAGGCGTTACTTTGCGGAAATCCATTTATATGAAATGCGGAATTATAATAAAGATATTAATAATTACTTTGCAACCATCCGCTCAATTCTCAGATCAATTAATGGTGCTGGGATTAGCGGTGACGGGATTAGTGCACGCAATTTTTGGAGGGCGGGAGGTGCTCTTCAAACTAGGTAAGACACATTATTTATTTGAGCAGATGGTTGCAAAGTAACTATTAATATCTATATTAAATAGCCCTTAAATTAAATTTGTGTGCTTTCATTTTTTGTGTTCTCATCTGCAACGTGGCAATAAGTTAAAGTTAAAGTTACAGCCTATATACGTCCCACTGCTGGGCACAGGCCTCCCCTCATTTCTGAGAGGGTTTTAGGGTAAGGAAGTATCCGCCGCGCTGCCGCAATGCGTGTTGGCGAACTTCACATGTCTTCGAAATTTTTTTTTCTTATTCCTCAGACATGCCGGTTTCCTCACGATGTATTCCTTCACCGCAGAGCACGTGGTAAAAACATACAAAATACTACATGGTATTTAGCAGATTTTTATCCAATCTAAAAACTACTTCGAAAACAAATCTCAACTTATACAATCTTCTTAAGACCGATTTACACTTCGACAAGTACAGTAGCGAGTTAACTTGCGAACCTGGCGAGTTAAGTTTGAACCTCGTTTGAACGCCAATAAGCGAGTTAAGTAGCAAGTTAACAATTAAGTTGAACAGGATAGCCGGCCGAGCTATTTTTCCGCGACTTAAGTGCGAAGTACTGCCCTTCCGCAACTAAACTCGCCGTTCGTGTAAACGAGCGAGTTTAGTTCAGTGCATAAGTTGACACGACGCAACATTTGCGCGCCAAAACGTACAATTGTACTTTTATAATTAAACTCGCCACAAAATTTGTACGATACTGTTTATTGAATATTTATACGTTTAATATTGGGTTTTAATAATAAAATGGACGAAGGATATCACGTATAAATTTGTACAGGAGTATTTACAACACGAATATTTATATAATAGTAGAAGTTCAAATTGTAAAATTAAACCTGCTCGAGATGCTGCACTCATGAAAATACTTAAAAACTTCTTTAACAATAACCATTAATACTTCTCTGACTGGATCATTTAATTCTTGACGTAATCCTAGAATCATCTTAAACGAAAACCAGAAAAATTCTGTAGTCTTGAAACGTCATACTCCAACGAACTCTATGAACTAATGTCCTTAACTAAACTCGCCACGAAGACATTGTTTGAACGCTACTGCCCACTTAACCGTTTACTGTCAACTGCCCTGTAACTAAACTCGCTACTGTACTTGTCGAAGTGTAAATCGGTCTTTAGTTCAAGCAATCGCGCTCACAGTTGGTTCACAGATGTTTCAGTCAATGTCATAATTTTATTAATACATCGTTTAGTTGCTCTACTGAGCTTAGGTACGCGTACTTCCGCTATCTTTCTCACCCATTCTCTTTGTACAGATTATTTCACGGCTTAGTAGCGTTTAATTGGAATTTTTAGTTTTAGTGGGTGCTTATTTTATATAGCTATCAGATTATAAGGATAAATAAATTTTTTAATTGTTTTTGAACCATATACTATAAATAACCTTAACTGTTCTCAAATTTTTATCCGACCTGTTTAAAACAATTTTTAGTACTTAAACCAATGCTGGTTAAAACAAACAAAAATAGCAATTTTAAGTGCTGATTTATCACATGCTCGGCGGTGTAGGAAAACATCTTGAGGAAACCTGCATGTCTGTGAATTAAGAAAAAAAATATTTTAAAGAAATGTGAAGTTTGCCAACATGCATTGAGGTAACTGGGCGGATATTTCCTTGCCTTAAAATCCTCTCAGAAATGAGAGGAGGCTTGAGCCCAACAGTGGGACGTATATAAGTTTTAACCTTTACTTTAAATTTGTTATCAAGTGCTGATCATTTGCCGCCACAAGTTCCGATCTTATCGTAGAGTTGTATACATATTTAAGGTAATTAACAATTTTATATGCTTTTACTAATTAAAATATTCGTAATTCGTATTAATCGTTAGACGAATTTCTAAACTAGCTGTACCCACGACTTAGTTTGCGTCGACATTCGTAAAGATATTTCGTTAATTAAGTGTGTTAATAAACCACAAATTAAAATACTATTTACGTGATTTCCGAGGCACGGAGATGGAACACCGCCAACTTCCTGACTTCGGACTGCTACTGAGAATTTCTGGACAGAAGAACTCAAAAACTTATTTCTGGTCCGACTCTGGAATCGATTTACGACTACTGGACCAACGAGGCAGTCATTAGACTGTTAGACATTATGGAGTGTAGAAGTAAGGAGTACAGACTGTGTAAAAAGTGTCCATAGGAAACCGTTAAATAAGGGTGGCACCACTAAAGCTACGAGTTAAATTTTAAAGAAAGTGCCGAAAAATATTAGAGGGATAGACGACTTTTCCGAGATTATATTTACTAAATAAAATTATTTTAGATTTTACAGCTACTGAGCAGTTTAGCAGCTCACACGGTTTTTCCGTCAACAACTGCTAAGTTCATTTCATCCCAGTAGCTACTCCAGCGCTATTGTGGAGAGTTTTTGAGCTGTTATTTACCGCTTACAGATGGACACTTTTTCAACTATTCTACTATGGGGTTGGTACTCCTTACTTATCACACTCCATATTAGACATATAAAGCTGTTGATCCTGCGCCAGATCTCTCCACGGTCGTGTCGAAATGCCGTCTCATTGTACTATGAGAGTGAGGGTATGAAGAATGCACCTGTGATCGCGCCATACTCACACACTCGTTATTACTACTAATGTGTCGTACCGTACTATTCTGTTCCTACAGTTTGTACTTTGTTACGTTTGTGTGTGTACTTGTTTTCTTGTTTACAGACTCCCATGTTCTTTTGAAAATATTGTGTACTCAAACTTAGTAAATATTACAAATCTGTTATATGGATCCTTATCTTCTTGAAATTTCTTCCATTAGTGTTAAATTTATCTCCTCGTTTAAATAGTATAATCTTATTAATTTTATGGGGGGATGAGTCGCTCGCGTCCGTAGGCTTCGACCACCAAACCTTAGTCCCACCCTACACGTGTCCCCCGGGTGGCTTCCCGCCGTGTGGTAGCGGCGTAAAATCTACCACCACCGCTTGTTCGCACCATGAGTCAGGAGATAAAAGAAATTGCCCCGAGTTTCCGGCGCCCCTTTAATGGGGCAGGGGTGTGATGAATCTCCGGGAGAAAAACCGGCGACGAGGTTCGCCACTCGTCACGTTCTGTCTCCCGGAGGGGCTAAAAGTGAATTGCGGAAGCCCGTCTGGCTACGCTGAATGTATGTGGAGCAATGAATGATAAGATGGATGAAGTTGCGAAATGATGGGTGACAGAGGAATAGATGTGTTATGTGTAAATAAGACGAAACGAAAGGGAAAGGATGCCACTGCACATGGCACGTATATCGCTTATTGGTCTGGTGTAGACGAGACCGAACGGGCATGCCAGGGAGTCGGTTTCATCCTTTCAGAAAGAATGGGTCAATGTGTGAAAGAGTATGAATGTGCAAGCCCGAGGCTGTTATGGATACGAATGAAAGTGGGCTTAAAGAAGCTGTTCTTGCTAGGGGTGTACGCCCCAGACATGTCTAAGCCCACTTACATCCGAGAGCAGTTTTGGGACATGGTTAGGTTGGTGTTGACAAAATGTAAGGAAAATGAAAATATTATTATGTTAGGAGACTTTAATGGAAGGGTTGGGGTGAAGAGGTCTGGTTATGAAAGGATATTGGGAACGTTTGGTGATGAAAGTATAAATGAGAATTGTGAAGACCTCCTCACCGTATGTGTTGAAAAGAATCTCTTTGTGACGAATACTTTTTTCGTCATAAGAAGATTCACATGTATACATGGGAAAGAGGTGATGATAGAAGCATGATAGATTTCGTAAAGGGTTTACCAGAGGTCCAACGTAGGGACGGATCATTACTTGGTCTTATGTCGAATTAATGGTCTTTTCAAGCGTTGGCGGCATGGGACATCTGTGTCTACCACTGCGTTACAGCGTATAAGAATAGAGAAGTCACAAGATGAAGATGTGAAAGAGAAGTATAAATGTAGACTGAGAGAAAATATTAGGTGTTTGAATTAGTTTTGTATGAATGATTTAGACTTGAATACTGTGTGGGATAATATTAAGAAAGGTTTGGTGGATGCAGCCACCGAAGTATGTGGTGTAAGTAAGAGAACAAATGAAAGGAAAAGGAATACGTTGTGGTGGGATGATGAGGTGCGGGTGGAAGTTGAATCAAAGAAGAAAGCATGGTTAGATTTACTAGCAACTAAAGCTAGTAATTCTGGTGGTATGAATGATGAGATTGAAAGAAAAAAGGCAGAATTTAGACATCTAAATAAGAGAGTAATAGAAGTAGTTGAAAGGAAAAAGAAAAAAAGAATGGATAAGAATGATAGAAGGATATCTGATAATTTCCAGGCTAATATAAAAATGTTCTGGAAACTCGTAAGAACTACCAGGGGAAATACAAAACAGCCTATAATTAATGTTATAAGAGAAGAGAATGGATGTATTCTGAATGATGAAGTTTCGAATTTAAACAGATGGAAGGAATACTTTGAAAGCGTGTTTATGAGTGAAGAGTCGTCTGAATTAAATGAACAAGAAATTCCGAAAGAAGTGGAAAGGGGTATGGAGATAAGTGTAGATGAAAGCAATGAAAAGCATGAAAGCAGGTAAGGCAGCTGGATATGATAGAGTATCACTCGAGATGGTAAGGGCTGGAGAGGGAGTGGTGGCAGGCCTGCTGTACACCTTATTTAATTTATGTTGGGAATTAAAACGGGTACCGGATGACTGGTGTAAAGCAGTTATAGTACCAATATATAAAGGAAAAGGGTCACAGCAGGACTGCAAAAACTACCGTGGTATCAGCTTGCTTAGTATTGTGGGTAAACTGTATGCTAAGGTGTTAATTTAAAGAGTTATGAAAGAAACTGATGGAAAAATTTGGGATGTGCAAGCCGGTTTTAGAAAGGGAATGGGGTGTACAGATCAAGTATTTTCCATGCGCATGATTGCGGAGAAGTTTTTGGTTAAAAACCAGAAAGTTTTTTGTGCGTTCATGGACTTGGAATGTGTTATGGCAAACACTGAACTCATATGGATTGAGCGCTGGTTTGATACAGGCATTGAGGTCTCTTTATAGGGATTCTAGTGCTTGTGTCAGGATCAATGGGGTCTACTCGGACTGGTTTGGCATCCGAAAGGGTGTCAGACAGGGCTGTGTGGCTTCCCCTTGGCTGTTCAACCTATTTATGGACAGGTGTTTGCAAACTTTGAAAGATGAAGAATGTGGGTTAAGAATGGGCGAGTTAACCGTCAAATGCCTTTTGTATGCCGATGATCAAGTCATATTTGCGTCATCGGTGGCTGAGTTGCAAATGATGGTTACATTAATGAACTGGGCATTAAAAGAAAAGGGAATGAAAGTGAATGCAAGTAAGACGAAAGTAATGGTTTTTGAAAGAGAGGAAAGCAAAACGGTATGTGAAATAAGAATAGAAGGAGAGTTAATTGAGCAAGTGGATGAGTTTGTGTATTTTGGGATGTGTATTTAGCAGGGATGGTACATATGATAAGGATATAGGACGACGAGTAAATGCAGGGAATAGAGTGAATGGGGCACTACACTCTATTGTGAAGAACCAGAATGTATCAAAAAAGGCACGTATGGTAATTCATAATGCTGTGTTAGTCCCTACTTTAATGTATAGTAGTGAAAGCTGGGTATGGCAGAAGAAGCAAAAAAGTAGAATAAATGCTGTAGAAATGCGGTCTTTAAGGTGTATGCTAGGGTTGAATCTGAATGACAGGGTGAGAAATTGCGTGATTAGAGATAAATGTGGTATGCAAGATGATGTTGTGACCAGGATTAAGAAAGGAATGCTTCGGTGGTTTGGTCATGTAGAAAGAATGAATGAGGAAAGAGTGACAAAGCAAATTTATATGGCAGATGTCAACGGCAGAGTCGGGAAGAGACACCCTAGAAAATAGTTTATCGACCAAATTGGCGATATTTTGAAAATAGGCCACGTTAAAAGTACCCTTAACCGACAAGCATGTATGCGTAGATATATGGATGTAAAGGAGGCGAAAGAGGTATGTCAGGATCGTGCCAAATGGAAGTCCGTAGTCTCTGCCTACCCCTCTGGGTGACAGGCGTGAGTGTTTATGCTATTATGTTAATTTATTCTTGGAACCAACAAGTACTGCTGGGCCTAAAATGACCTGTATGTACAGGTCATTTTAGGCATATTATTTTATCTATATAACATTTTTACAGGTGTTAAGCCCTAGCATATGCCAATTATTCAAAATCTAAGTTCGGATCACTTTGGACAGTTGGTCTCATTGCCTGACATACACGAGACTGGTCCGACTCAGGAATCGATTGATACAGAAAAATTAGAAAGTTGTTTGTTCCAATAAATGAAAATCGCTTGGAAAAAGATTTCCATCACTTTCATTTAATCTACTACCGTTTCACAATGAGGTTGCTCTGAAATAAAATCTAACTACGAAATACACTTTGCAGATACCCTTTTTTTTTTGGGACATTTTTTAAAAGCTTATACTACAGCGTATTGTCGGCGCAGTTGTGGCGCTTAAGTTCGCAGGATCGAATCCTACACGGATCAAGTATTTACATGGTCTAAAAACAATTTTTCCTGGTCTAGATGTTTGTAGTTGTAAAATGTATGTACGTAAACTGTCTCTACAGTACAGAAGAAAATCCTAGTATGACGGAAACGTTTAAAAAAAGCATTGTTAATCAAAATGAAAATCGCTAAGTAAAAACATATAAATATATATCGAAGTGTTTATATTCATTTTACTTTAATTTAAATCAAATACATTTAGATCGTAGTACTGGCAGCACGGTGGCGTTATTAAGTCCGGCATTGTTGGTGAGATTGTCCCGCTCCCCGTCGCCCGTCGACATTTCCTCGTAGCTTTCGATTACACCCGCGGGACTGGTCGCAAAGCCGTGCATGCCTGGAATTAACATCGCTTCTCTTGTGTTACGTAACCTTAATTAACATTTTGGTTATATACGTCGTGTAGTTAGAGTTCCTCAATAATTTCATCATCATAATTACAGCCATCCACAAGCTCACTGCTGAACTGAACACCTTCCACAAAGAACGTCACAAAACACGTTCCTGAGCCACCTGTATCCACCGACTTTCTGAATGTCTTAACAAGTAGTTGGAAGCCGTTCTATATATATATTTACATTTCGCTTAACAGTACGAGGTTTCCACTCGAGAAACTTTCTTCCCCATCGGTTGTCGGTTGTTGTTGACGTCTTGACGTTGTCATTTTCGAGCTATAATTGTCACTTCAACTTACTGATCTATTTAATTTATTTTTGTCAATATTAAATAAAATATTATATTCATAATAAAATAGAATAGGATGGAATAGAATAGAATAGGATAGAATTTAATAAAATAACTAGAATAATTTTTATTCAATATAAATAACAAGAATACATAAGTATTGAAAGATATTTAGACTTTACCAGTGGTTCAGAAATAAACACCGTCCTAGGAAAAACCAGTAAGAAACCTAGTGGGATTTTTTAAATAAAATTAATTTACATATTATTTTATACAATTATTATGAAAACATTTAAAAAAAGCATGGTGGCGATCACCTCATTTTCAGATTTTTATCAGTTAGTACTTAACAGTTTTTCTTCATAAAATTTAGATTTTTTTAAAGATAATGCCTGCAGTTTTTCATAGACTTTGTTGTAAAACGTATAGAATGATGAAGGAATTACTAACTCTTTGGAGTCCAGTAACTGGTAAAAATAAATGTGGTAAAAAATAAAATCATGATTGCAGCGCAACCTATGGTCAAAAATATATACAAGAACATTCTCAGCACAGAAGCTATACACATATAATGCAAAAAGCCGCAATACAATCGATCCGGTAGTTTTTTACAAAAATTTTAACATAACGGTGTTCAAACAAACAACCTTTTAGGGCCAACACAAATACCGTCTCCGTTCTGGCGTGCGTAAAAATAGCAATTCTCCAAATTTCGTGTAATTTTCCCTATAAATAATTAACAATACTGATAACGTGGCCCATGTTTTGTGTTCCAGTAATAGCAGTTTAATTTATGACAAAAGTTTTTAAATACAGTCCGTACGATAAAGTGGTTGCGCGGAAAACCATTCGTATTTATTTAATTTGACGGTAGGCTGCCAAATCGGTTATCCCATTCCAAAACGATATCATTCATACCCTCCTATCGACACATCGGGGTGGTGAGGTGGGAGGGGAAAGAAGATGATTCTAGAATGTCACGTAATCATCGGAACCGAGGATATATAAGACACGCGCGACCGACGCGCAATTTCTTCCCGCCGCGCTCGTTGTTGGAAACACATCACTAGTAGAAACCGCTTTAGCCTGGAAGCAGTCGAGCTCCAGGAAACCCGCCTCACCTCGTGTGAGATATAGTCGCGCACCGCCTCTCTCCGGAGTGTTCCAGAAGAGTTCGCAGGCTTATAGTGCTCGACCGCATAGAAGAAAACATCCCGGTGAGTCAATATCCAATATTATAACCTGCTTGATATAATTGTTTTAACCCGCTCCAATTTTGTTTTCCTAATCAAGCAGGATTCCTTTCATCGATTTGGCAAATAATAGTTCGTTTTTAGGGAAGAGCGAGTGCATTGTACCGCATATATAAGTGTAGAAGCATTTGTAGATACAGTCCACTTAGATTAATATCTCGCGTAATAGGTTTAAGGTTCGACCGAGAAACTAGACTTCGGCAACCTTAGACACGTGGCTCCACCATTTTGTGGTCACTTCGGCAGGATTTGCACTGGTGTTTAGTGGTCATCCAACCATTTTCTGGTCGAATTATTAGATTAATTATTTAGATAATGCACTCTAGTTTATGGAATAGTCTTAAATAGTGTTCGTTTGAATTTAAATTTTGGTTAGGTACTCGCAAACAGAATTATTCATTTAAATAGTGTTTGTAATTGGTTTAAATTTAAAGCTTATTAGTCGCTTAAAATTGAAACAGTGTGATAGCCACCGCTTGGTACGCTTACCCGACAATCTTGATAAAAACATTGAGTTAGCGAGCAACGCGTCGCCTCGACTGTAACAGGTGTTCGATTTAATTACGTAATACGGCATACCGAGTGTCCATCGTCCATCGTTTATGCGTTTGAGATTAATTGTGATTAATATTACTTCACTATAATAATTTAAAATGGCAGTTAGTGGAAGTGAATTTAAAATTAAAACGCTTTATGCCAAGAGGGACGTACTTTTTTCACGTATACAAAACATTAGCGATCATATAAAGAACATTAATGTAGAAGCGGTGCGGGAAACTTTTCTGAATGAAATTGAAACGGTGGATTCTTTGCGGACGGATTACGAAAGAATATTAGACCAAATTAATCATTTGGAATTACAAATCGACCCGAAATACATAGTGAACTACCAACCGCTGCTGGCATTCGAAGATATGTTGTGTCGCGTGAAAAGAACGGCAAAACTCCTACAATCTCAAAGCGAAGCAAAGCCGGAATTACAGGTACGTCCTCGTGACTCAATTAGGTTGCCGCCAATAGATATTCCGGTATTCAATGGTGATATTAAGACGTGGCCCTTCTTCTTCAGTAGTTTTCAAAACAATATACACAATAACCCATCGTTATCGGATTCGAATTAAAATTATATTACTTAAATTAGTGGCAGGGCACAGTCGATCTGCTCGGGTTTTACACCTACAGCAAACAATTACTTATTAATATTCGAAACGCTTAAAACTAAATATGAAGATAGGAGAATGTTAGCTTCCGAATATTTGAACCAGATATTGGATCTTAAACCTATATCATCCGCGAACATCAACGGCTTAGAGCAGTTTCTAGATAAATTTGTGGCATCGGTGGCTGCACTTAATAATTTAAATTTGAATGACCTTATGGACGTGGTGTTTCTCCATATTGCACTAAAGAAATTAGACCCCGACACCGTGCGTGCGTTTGAAATGGAGCATCGTAGCTCGGAGATGCCTTCCTTTCATTCATTAGCATCGTTCGTGCGAGATCAAATAAAGGTGATGCAGCGCTCTCCGAACGTTAAACAGGAGATTAAAAGGTGCGTCGACCGTAGACAGACTCAACCATCTAAAATAGCAGGGTCGTTAACTTACATAACCGCGACGTCAACATCACTTCAGCATACTTGTATCGTATGTAAAGATAAACACGGTAATTTATATAATTGTGCGACTTTTCGTAAATATTCACCAAGCGAACGTTATAAATTAGTAAAGACAAACAACCTTATTTTGAACTGCTTAAGCGATAAGCATTTAGTTGCAAAATGCAATTCGAGTTCCGTATGTAGCAAGTTCGCCAGGAAACATCACACGCTATTACATTTTGAAAATAGCAACATAGCGGCGTCAAGTAAAGCGGACAAGGAATTCATCCCTACTAAGGTCAACGATTCTAGCGGTCAACCTGGTGATGTCGCTCTGTGCTCATTGGCAAATATGGGAGCACAACCTCCTTCAACCGTGTTACTGGGTACGGCGCGTATTTTGGTTAGGGATTCGCGTGGGAACGAATAAAGCGTCCGTGCACTGCTGGACAGCGGAGCCCAAAATAGCTTTATAACACGACAATCTTGTCAGCGCTTAGGCTTAGTAATAAATAGGTCACTTTCATATCCTGTAGTCAAAGGCATCGGAGGTACTAGTAAAGCTACCCAGGGATATATTAATTTAAAATTTTATTCTCGGATAGATCGCAATGTTAACTTTGCTATAAATGCACTAGTAGTAGATAGGGTCACTGAACGGTTGCCAACCGTTTCGGTTGACACCTCGGCAATGATTGAATTTAAAAATTTGACTCTAGCAGACGACACTTACGCCGTTCCTGGAAACATAGACATGCTCTTTGGAGCATCGCTTTTCCCTCATCTTTTGTTAAACAATAAGGTCAGGGGCAACTCCTCGCATACCGCGCCTTACGCACTGGAAACCGTATTGGGCTATGTTATCGTTGGCTCCGCCCCCATCATAGATAGTATTTCGGCAACCTCTTATTGTGGTATGGCTGTCGAACCGCTCGAGTCGTTAGTCCGCAAATTTTGGGAGATGGAGGAGGTGAACGTCCCACCCATAGCTAGCTCAGATGACAGATTATGCGAGGAAATTTACGTCCGCACGACCGTTCGTATCGCGACGGTAGATATAGTGTAGCGCTGCCCTTTAACGGAGATGTTTTATCGGAAAAACGTTTCTACAGTTTGGAGCGTAGGATGCTCGCTTCACCCCAGTTAAAGGAAGCTTACGACGGCGTCATTAACGAATATATAACAGAAGGTTACATATCACTTGTGGCTTCGAAATTAGATAACTACGAAGACACACCGTCGTATTTCATACCACACCACGGGGTCATTAGGGAGGACAAACTTACATCTAAGTTACGTGTAGTTCTCGACGCTAGTGCTAAAACTAGCACTCACCTGTCGCTTAACGATATCCTCTATAGTGGGCAAAATTTACAGGGCAGTTTATTTAATATAATAGCCAATTTTCGTTTGTTTAGTATAGCACTATCCGCCGATATTCGCCAAATCTTCTTTGCATAGGGGTCCGTGAATGCGACCGTAGATTCCAACGCATTTTATATCGTTTCGACCCAAAGGAACCTCTAATGGTATTTCAATTTAACCGCGTTTGTTTTGGTTTAAATTCGAGCCCATTTCATGCGTTACGCACGGTGAAACAGCTCGCTCACGATGAAGGTCCCTCTTATCCTAAAGCTAAGAGGGCAATTGAGAGCGGTTTATATATGGATGATTTTGTGTACTCGGTCGATAGCGTGGAGGAGGCCACCCTAACCACTGCCGAGGTTATAAAACTCATGAAATCGGGTCAATTCGATCTTGTGAAGTAGACTAGTAATTCGCGTCCGGTTTCAGATACAATCCCACTATCACACCGTCTTTCGGCGATAAAGGAATTCGACGATTCCGATACACACAAGGTGCTCGGTCTGTGTTGGTCACCAGAGTCCGACGTGTTTAGCCCTAAGGTAAATCCGCCCGTAGAGAAATGCACAAAGCGCACAATACTGTCATGCGTTGCTAGATTATGGGACGTCATGGGTTTCGTAGCTCCGGTGGTATTATACGCTAAGCTTTTGATTAAACAACTTTGGTTATTTGAATGCGATTGGGATGATTCGCCGCCTGACAGCATTGTTCGTTTGTGGCAGCGCTTTAGAGAGGAACTTCCTTCACTAAGAGAAATTAGAATACCGCGTCATATAAACGTCGATAGAAATAGCGTCATAACGGTCGTTGGGTTTGCAGACGCCAGCGAGAAGGCTTACGGGGGCGTTGTATATTTCCACGTTCAGAATAATGGTAGAAATTCGATTAGCCTCATTAGTTCTAAGTCGAGAGTCTCCCCCCGTAAGGTTGTCTCTCTGGCGCGCTTAGAGCTTTGCGCAATATTAGTACTCACCAAGCTTATTACCGCAGTTATCAGCGCATGTAGGGATAGAGTTACAGAGTTAGTTACATAGAAAGGATATTTGCCTTTTCCGACTCCACCGTCGCCTTATGCTGGGTTCATTCTTTACCCCACCGTTGGGATACGTTTGTCGCGAACCGAGTGGCCAAGATCCAAGACGAGTTAGAAACGCGGAACTTTTATCACGTGTCCGGTACGGAAAACCCTGCCGATTGTCTATCCCGGGGACTCACCCCTATGCAAATAATGGACCACCCGCTTTGGTTCCATGGACCTTCTTGGGTTCACTTGGATCCCTCACAATGGCCGATAACCGTATCGGCCATTGTAGGAAACTTCGTCAGTGTCACAACCGCCGGAAGAGAAGAGACACGCTCTAGTGGCGAACGTTTCGAGCGAGGTTTCTCCAATCATTGCTTTGGCGAACCGCTTGTCCTCTTGGTCGAAATTATTTCGTAGCGTAATTTACGTTTATCGATTCGCGAAGCTTTTACCGCGACGTTCGTATGTCTTAGCGTCCAATTACAACTATGCCGAGTCGCTAGTATTACGTGAACTTCAACGTGCGCACTTCTCTGAAGAAATTACAAGATTACAATCGAATAGAGCTTGTAGTCGCGCCTTTCAACGCCTTAAGCCATTTTTACAGGATGGGATTGTAAGGGTAGGTGGACGCTTGTCCAACTCGCAGTTGAGTTTCGACCAACGGCACCCTATAGTTTTACCGCGTAAAGACCATATCATGAACTTTTTTGTCGATTACCATCATAAATTGAACTCGCACGCTGGCCCCGACTTGTTGATGTCGATTTTGCGTCAGAATTATTGGATTCTTTCTGCACGTAGTTTAATACGCAATCGGGTGCACAGATGTATAGCTTGCTTTCGGGCACGCCCCAAGCCGTCATTTCCGGAAATGGCGGAACTTAGATCTTGTAGAGTAATACAATCGGTAAAGCCCTTCACGCACACCGGGTCGGATTTCGCTGGTCCGTTTAAGGTCACGCTCACTCGCGGGCGTGGTATAAGATCCACAAAGGCTTACGTCTGCATTTTCGTATGTCTAACTACTCGAGCGGTGCATATAGAACTCGTTGGTGATCTAAGCACATCAGGCTTATTGGGTGCATTTAAAAGATTTCTATCCCGCAGAGGCCCTGTAAGTAAATTATATTCGGATAACGGTACGAACTACGTCGGTGCAAAACGTATTCTATCGGAACTACATGAGCTCTTAGCTAGCAAGTATTATAATTCGGAGTTCGCTCACATTCTAGTCGAGAACCGCATTGAGTGGTCTCTGAACGTCCCAGCCGCGATTCATTTTGGAGGCAATTGGGAGACTAATATTAAGAGTCTAAAGAGTCACTTATACCGAGTAATAGGAGATCAAATTTTGTCCTTCGAAGAGCTAAGTACGGTGCTCGCTCAAATTGAATGCGTAATGAATAGCCGCCCACTTTGTCGGACGTTGTCTAGTGACCCCTCGGAACCGCTGGCTCTAACTCCAGCACATTTTTTAAATTTAACGCCTTTAAAGTATTTGCCCGCCGCAGATATGGATGAGAACAGACTTAGCATTTCCGCACGCTACAAATTATTAGACCGGTTAGTGCAATCGTTTTGGAAACGATGGAGGAAGGAATACTTGCATACTTTGCAGTCTCGGCATAAATGGAACACAGCGACTGAGCCTTTAGCTGTAGGAACTGTAGTTGTGTTCACCAAAGAGAATACGCCGCCTCTTCACTGGCCGTTAGGAATTGTCGAAGAGGTCTTTCCCGGTTCCGACGGAGTAATTAGGATAGCTCGCGTTAAGACCACGGTTGGGTCTTACCTGCGTCCTGTTGTCCGTTTGTGCCCCTTGCCTCTTCCATAATTTAAATTAGCTTTCTAGATTAAAAATTGTAGTTGAATTTAGGTAATCTTAGCGTTAGTTAGTTATTTGTTAGTTGATCTTAGCTCTAGTTGTTTTAGTTATTTTTTGAAGGAAATCCTTCAAGGGCGGGGGAGATGGTTGCGCGGAAAACCATTCGTATTTATTTAATTTGACGGTAGGCTGCCAAATCGGTTATCCCATTCCAAAACGATATCATTCATACCCTCCTATCGACACATCGGGGTGGTGGGGTGGGAGGGGAAAGAAGATGATTCTAGAATGTCACGTAATCATCGGAACCGAGGATATATAAGACACGCGCGACCGACGCGCAGCCTCTTCCCGCCGCGCTCGTTGTTGGAAACGCATCACTAGTAGAAACCGCTTTAGCCTGGAAGCAGTCGAGCTCCAGGAAACCCGCCTCACCTCGTGTGAGATATAGTCGCGCACCGCCTCTCTCCGGAGTGTTCCAGAAGTCGCAGTTATAGTGCTCGACCGCATAGAAGAAACATCCTGGTGAGTCAATATCCAATATTATAACCTGCTTGATATAATTGTTTAACCCGCTCCAATTTTGTGTTTTCCTAATCAAGCAGGATTCCTTTCATCGATTTGGCAAATAATAGTTCGTTTTTAGGGAAGAGCGAGTGCATTGTACCGCATATATAAGTGTAGAAGCATTTGTAGATACAGTCCACTTAGATTAATATCTCGCGTAATAGGTTTAAGGTTCGACCGGGAAACTAGACTTCGGCAACCTTAGACACGTGGCTCCACCATAAAGAATGAAATTAGAAATGGCGGCTCATCGAGCCCGTACCGTCAACATGCACACTACCAATAGCGAAAGCTCGCTAATAACAGTATATCGTTATAACGTTATATTATTCGGCTAATTGAAAAATTTCTATTAATGGTAAAATATTTGAAAGGTACAAGTAGGAAAATAACATTTAAAACTATCGGCTCGCTCTGGCTTTGCTTAGGTGGGATCTATTAATGTAGCTTTATATAACCATTAAAGACCATTAAAGATATGGGTGCGTTTGGCAGAAAAAAGCGCTAGCAAGCGCTTACAAGCGCTGAAATAGTTTTCGGCCAGGACACGATTGCTACTTCAGTAGCGCTGACACAATCCGCCATTATGCTTATTTAATTTGTTTGTTTTGAATTAGAGTTTATAAGTTTTTTTTTTCAATATTAGTTTTAAGTAATATAATAACATGAATAAAAATATACATGTTATTAAAAATTCATAATTGGTAAGTTTTTAATATGAATACTTTACAAACATATATTTAAATTAGGTTAGGTTTCCCGGTTAAAACTAACATCGTGTCCTGGAGGAAAATAGCTACTTACGATTTGACAGCGCTTACCGCCTACGATCGCCATTTTGCTTACAAGCGCTTGCTAGCGCTTTTTTCTGCCAAACGCACCCAATATTTCTATTTTAATAAAGTATCTAAATTTGTTTAGAAAAATATAGTATAGATTTTAAAATTATGTCTATATATCTATAGAATTAGTTTTGCCAGCAACACATATCTCAAAAATTTTAGAGTACCTACCTAATTTTTAAATTTGGCACCTAATTAGCACCTTAAAAGCCCCGAAATTCGGCTTTTACTAAATGTGAATCCCTAACTTTGCGTAGCTGAAACACAACTCCACAAAAATTATAATAATAAACAGTACAGAATATACTGTAATAATAAACAGCCTACCACATTTTACCTAACTAACAATACCCAAAAATTTTACGAGTCACAGTAAATTTCTTAACACAATTTTATTCGTGCGCCCTAATGGGTTCTTGTACTGGGAGTTCGCCTGCGTTTTGTTTTTGCTCGTACTTACTAGTAACCGCATATGAAATATTTTTAAATTACCCTCTGTCTTTTTTATATTTTGTGCAAAATTTTATAGTCATAATTAATATTTAACGTAAGTCCACAGATATATTATGCCAACTTAAAACACATGTTACTTTTTCTTTCTTTTATACTCTCAGTAAGAGAGTGTACTTACTCTTTTGGGAAATAAATTTCTTAAACCACAATTTTACTAGAACTCGCATTAAAAAGAAAACTTATTGTGTTTAATCGTCCATGGCAATTCTGACGCCCTTTTTAATTCGGAACCCTCTTACCCTCGCCATGTGTCCAGTGCTCGAGTCCCTTGCGATGAAAACCGCTTATCCATACCCTAGTTTATTATTAATGGCCAAACCATTCGTGAAACCATAGAATTGATTAGTATAACATGTGACGGACGTACTCAATGTGACCGCACTCGTTTGAAATTAATACGTTTTCCAGGGGTCTGTTTTATTATGATGTGTAAAACAAAACAAAGTGGATTGGATTTTTGGAATCAAACATTTTAATAATACATCTCCACGTTGCTGTTGCGACAATAGCCATAAAACTACTGTTAAAGTATTAGTTTATGGCAATGAAAATGGTCTTGGGTTCTAATTCGCAATTTGAATACTGTCTCCAACCACTTAACAAATATTTTATGCGTGCTTAATTGGACGTTAAAGACTTATTAGTAACGTTAAGAGCACTGCGAGATTTCTTATGAAAAAAAAAATAAAAAAAAAACGTTTTTAGTTTCTCAGAATTTGTTTCTACAGTTTTAATAGAATTTCTGTGCCTGTGAACATTATCGTCTCAATTATCTCAATAAAAAAATGAAATCGCCTCCAGACCATTTCATTGGACGCATAATCGCATTAAAGCCACCTGGTTACATTCTAATTAAAATAATTTTATTCTTACTCTTCCAGGATAAAGCTAAATTTGCTGTATTTCGTATCGTGAATGTATAGAACCAGAGACCCTTTTTACTGAAAACGAGGCGTTACACCTTTGTCTTCTGAGTTGAATACGCATCAAAATTTTATTGTTAACCGAGAATAAACCTAGATGTCAATAAGCCGAAGGATCTGCTTACTATCGAATGGACTGTGTGCTTGTTTGTTATCCTTATTTTATAAAAATAATCACGACGATATTAATATTTCTGGCACAGAAAATCAAATGATGTCGATGTACTCTTAGTCCCGGCAATCTAGTTAATATGTTACGAACGATTAACGACATATTTCGTTAAATCGTTTAAGTTTTATAACTTGGGAAGTTTTCTTATTTAAAAACTTGCTTCCTTCATTTTTCATTAATTTTCACGCGGTCTCACTTTCGTCGAGTTCATAAAGATAGTTTACATTTTTTTAGTTCTTTTATACATATAAATAACATAAATTGAAGTGTCTGTGTGTGTTATTGAAATCTGATTGGATTTTGTACGTGTTCACAATGGTCTCACCAAACCACACACCAATTGCTGCTCAATGCTGCGTTTCGTATGGTGAATGTAGAGAACCGGATACCCTTTTTCTAGGAACGAGGTATTCCATCTTAGTCCTCATGGGTGGCATTGCATCTGCATTTTGATTCGTAATTGAGGATAGA